>JAWZYV010013229.1:0-134319 GCA_038373885.1 Cheiracanthium punctorium | reverse complement strand
GATTCGTGCCTTTTGTGTGGATAGGAACATGCGGGGGCCCGCAGGAGAGAGCAGAAGCTCTTGTAAAAAGCACCCTCCTACGTCCAATTGACGCGGCAGTGCGTGTGAGGACAGGATGGTGTTCACATTGCAAAATTCGGCGATTTAGGGGCAGCGAGGCGTTATCCGATTTCTGACAGCGGAAGGTGTTAAACCAGCCACTATTCATCGCAGGAGGATGATCGTATACTGGGAAGGCTGTGTGTCCCACAAGTCAATGAGAAAATGGAATGTCCGTTTTCGCCAAGGAACTGGCCACGTTCAAGTGGGAGACGTTGGACCATCCGTCCTACAGTCCGGACATGTCGCCCTGCGATTTCCATGTGTTGGTTCCACTGAAGAAACCACCTGAAAGGGAAGCGCTTCAACTCGGACGACGTACTCAAGGACGCTGTAACGGACTGGGTCTCGTCACGGCCACAGGAATTCTGGGAACAAGGAATCCTGCGGCTTGTTCGTTAGTGGGATCGTCGTGCTCAGGCCTGTGGTGTATATTTTGAATAAAGTCTACATTTGTACCCAAAGTGTCGTTTCGTACCTTTTCATTTGATCACCCCTTGTAGTTATTAGGGTGATACGCTTTAAAGAATAACGTCCCATAGAGCGCAATGTATTGGGACTATTTTGGGTAAAATCATACAAGCCGGTGCCCACCCCATGTAAACATGGCGACAGTCGCTGGAGCTTGGCGACCGCCAAGCTCCAGCGACTGTCGCCATGTTTACTAGTCATTCTAGGCAACCAGTGGTCCGTTTTTAACTAAAAAAACCCCAGTGGATTCAGCAACCTAGTTGTACAGCTATCTAAACTAGGCAACAAGTGGTCTGTTTTTAACTAAAAAAACCTCAGTGGATTCAGCAACCTAGTTGTACAGCTATCTAAACTAGGCAACCAGTGGTCCGTTTTTAACTAAAAAAACCTCAGTGGATTCAGCAACCTAGCTGTACAGCTATCTAAACTAGGCAACCAGTGGCCCGTTTTTAACTAAAAAAACCTCAGTGGATTCAGCAACCTAGCTGTACAGCTATCTAAACTAGGCAACCAGTGGCCCGTTTTTAACTAAAAAAACCTCAGTGGATTCAGCAACCTAGCTGTACAGCTATCTAAACTAGGCAACCAGTGGCCCGTTTTTAACTAAAAAAACCTCAGTGGATTCAGCAACCTAGTTGTACAGCTATGTAAACTACGCAACCAGTGGACCGTTTTTAACTAAAAAAAAACAACAACAGTGAACTAAGCAACCTAGTTGTACAGCTAATGTAAACTGGGCAAACACTGGCCCGTTTTCAACTCAAAAAAACATCGGTGGATTAAACAACCTAGTTGTACACCTCTTATAAAGTCAGTATGATTAGAATAGCACGTAAATAGCACTTACGAAAACATAAACACTTCAAATATCAATTTAAAATTCACATTAAAAACCTTAAACATCGAAAGATTCGTTAAAAAAGAACACTTACCTCTATTTTTTTGGTAAATAACCGCTCAGAAATGTCCCCAACACCCACCGGCTTATAACGTACTATATTTCTAACAAACACCCACAAATTCTTTTCTTATATTAACATAACACATTTCATTCCCTTCCATCAATAACGCAAACAATTTCAAATTCCCAAACCTGACGAAACACGTATTCTTTATGGTTGCCAGTCACAACTACCACCGGCAGTTGGCGGTGCATCGCTCACTCTCGCGTCAGATTGTTCGCCAATGATTTGTAAACAAACCATTGACATGTAAACAAGGCACCGTATACGGAATATAGTCCCTATTTTGAGTGCTCCTGTAGAAAAAAATCTATAAATGCTACATAGATCCTTTACAATAGGGTACATGGTACTGCAGATAAGAATAACATATATAAATTTCGTAGAAATCAATGCCTATTGACGCGAGTCAAGGACGGACAGACAGACAAACTGAAATCTTAAAAACTTTTCTACCTTGTTGGAAAGTGTCAAAAAAGCTAGATCTTGAGGGGGAAAGACGAAAACTTTCAAGGTAAAGGCGCGGGGCCCCCAAAAGCGCGGGGCCCGTAGCAATTGCTAAATCTGCTATATTGTTAATCCGGCACTGCACATGACGCTTAAAATGCATTTTCTTCACTTACATCTCGACTGTTTCCCAGAAAATTTAGAAGTTTCAGACGAAGAGGGAGGACGGTTTCAACAAGAAATTGCTCAGTTTGAGAGGAGATATTTAGGGAAGTGGAACGGGAGCATGTTGCCAGAATACTAATGTTGGTGAGTGGTACGAGAAACTTATTCAGGGTACAAGAGAAAAGCAAGTAACAGATAAAATATTTTATTATATAAATAACATTCATTATATTATCTATTACAATTTATTAGATTTTAGTTTTAAATTTAAGGGTTAAAATATCTTTTCCCACCCTCTCTACTAATCAAATACATCATGCAAAATTGCTGAAAAGTGATAAAAAATGGGGAAAATCCCTCGTAAATGGTACTTGATGAGGCAAAATGGCTAGCATATTCAGATTCAGGGGGTTATTTTACATAAGAATCAGCTGAAATGGCGTCAGGACTCTTTTTTTTTTTTTTTCAGCTCAGTGTTTTTAAACGGAGCTGTTCAAAGAGAGCAAGCAGGTGCACCTGGTAGGAGGGAACTTTATCTAGGTGTATACGCCCACATTAATTGCAAGAAGGAGCATCATTTAATGTGTGTAAGAAACACACAATTTTAAGCTTTACACACAGTAAACAAAAAATTTAAATAATACATCGTTACTTTTTGAAAGTAATGTTGAATTCTTCTAAGATAAAAAAAAATCCACATCCTGATGAATTTGATAGCCTTTCCCCGTATATAAGATGACTCATGCAGGCGAAAAGCTCTTCCTGATGTGTACGCACACATCAATTGTAAAAAGGGGTTATGATTTTTGGCGGATAAGAACAACAAACAATAAACAAAAAATTTCATTAAAAATTTAAATAATCCACCCTGTTCTTTGAAAATGATGAATTCTGCCAAAATAATAAAATTCGCGCGGAAACCTCTTCCTGGTGTTTACGCCCACATCAATTGTGAAAAAATGTTATCACTTTCGGCGGATAAGAATAGCAGAATTTTAAGATCCCCAAACAGTAAACAAAAAAATTCATTAAAAATTTAAATAATCCAACCTGTTCCTTGAAAATGATGTCCTTAGCGACGCCACTGTTGAGGCCCACGATTCGTGGGAAATTCTTTATTAGGTGAGCTACTGAATAAAAATTTTTTTAAAAAAAGAGCACGATGAAATACATATAGAAATTACATTTCTAACATAAGAATTCACAAAAAGATTCTGAAATATTTCAAGTCCAATAAGGAGATAAAAAATATATTGAAAGTAATATTTTTAGGTATAACTGCAGGTAATCCAATTTGTCGTTCAGTTGATTTGCATATTTCATATTATTTATTTTTTATTTTAATTGGTTGATTTGTTTTCCACCTCCTCAAGTCAGTAGTTCATCCTACACTTAGGAGGGAGTTAATCTAAGGGTGATAATTTCTATGCGGTGACAATTCTGATTCCCACTTACTTTGTACCGGAAATGAGAGTTTCAACTCAGGTGCTCCAAAATGTGTTTATCGTTTATGTCATATGTTATATTCGTGCAAATCATAGGTGTAACAAAACAAACATCCGGAAATCGTGACCTACAAATATGACCCCTGGGGAAGGCTGGTAAAGTACTAATCGGTTAAATATTTGCACAGCACATCCGTGGCACAGCACTACGATCGGTATCGCTCAGTCGCCCGCCCCGCCATCTTTGTGACGTAGGAATAAGAAGCACTGGGATTAGCTGGCATTCCAGCAACCTGAAATATTTTCGCGTGAAAGAAAATTGGGAGTTGACCGCTCCCTAGGTAACCCAGGGAAATTTCCAGGAAAGAGGTTGCCACCGCTGCCGTTCCTTTCAGTAAATGAATTCTTTTCTCAAAATAACATCTCGACTTTCGCAGTTGAATTGCGGGGAGATTAAAGGTTTTTTTTTTTTTTTTTTTTTTTTTTTTTCCTGAATGAGCGATCCGGCCGAGATTTTTTTTTTTTCCATAGGAATTCCATAATTCTAATCTGAATTTAAGAAAATTTATAGAATAAATTATTTTAAAGTATGTGCTGATAATTTTAAGTGCAGCCAGGCAGTACTTGCTGTATCCCACGAGCCGCCACTGCTTTTACTTCTTGGAAGCCGTTAGGACTTTTTGACTTTTAGGAATTTATTGATTTTTTATCTTTTGCTTATATTTAATAAAGAAATATATATAAAAAAGTTATCATTAAAAAAAGTATATGATGCCACCCCCAGTAAAGGTGGGATGCCCCTAAGGTGACCGTGACCATACGTCCTCGAAATTCGAGGACAATCACCAAATTTAGATTTTTTTTTTTTCATTTTGTCCCCAAATGTAAAGATTTGTACTTTTTTTCCCTGAAAGTTTCCGTTTAGTTTATTTCTTTCAGAAAAAACTGAAGAAATAAGAAAATAAACCAACTAAAAACGCCATTTACTCAGAGAAACAATGAAATTCAATCTCTGAAAACGTTTGTTGTCATTGTGTGTGTAGCGTGTACAGACATTCAATAAAGTATCCGACTATGAGCCAAATTTCCGCTTTCAGTTTTGTTAATGATTAATCACCTTTCATGAAGAACCATGCTTTAAATATGAAATTGACGTAAGAAAATTTTCTTGCCCTCGAATACTTTTTTTGGAGGGTTGTACATGGTAATATGTTTAGTCCTCGAAAAAGTCCTTGAAAATATTTTCTAGTGTCCCCAAGTTTTGTTTAGATTCGAGGACAATGTGATTTGTCCCCAAATTACCGTTTAGAAATATGGTCGCCTTAGGTGCCCCTGCCCCCCACCTGGAGCACGGACTAAGACAAGAGGCGTGCCTGGAGGAACAAATATCGGCAAATATGCACGTGCGTAAAAAAAATCGTC
Source organism: Cheiracanthium punctorium (assembly GCA_038373885.1). NCBI lineage: Eukaryota > Metazoa > Arthropoda > Arachnida > Araneae > Cheiracanthiidae > Cheiracanthium > Cheiracanthium punctorium. Next base: position 129,308 of record JAWZYV010013229.1, on the reverse strand, counting down.
ACCTGCAAAAAAAAAAAACAAAAAAGTCCATTTGTTTTGATTTCATTGCTGCGTTCATTTTAACAAACCCTTTCTGTTTCCATTCTAGTAATCTGAAAAACCCGAAAGAAATCAAAAGTTTAAAGCTAGTTTTAATTATTCTATCATTGATTTTATGGATTCTGTTTAAGTTCGGTGTAAGTTTTTCCTGTTTTGAATAGTTTTTTATAGACTTTATTAATTAATATCCTATCCTATCATCTAAATATTCCAATCATTCCTATCACGAAGCAAAATTAAGCGTACCATGTGTGAAGAATTTTTATGTGAACGACTCTCAATTCCTGATTTAGAAACAGAAATTTTAAAATTTAATGTTACACGTCTTCTTGCATTTAAGTAAGAAAAATTATGAAGTCTAAAAATGGACAGACATCATTGTGTGCAGCTACATCATCTTCTGTAAAGGTTTCCTTTTAATCTTTTTTACTACATTACATTGTCTTATTTGATGGAGTTTATAAAAGTCATTCTCGGACAACCCAAAACGTGCGCAGTGTTTTGTATGCTTTACAGCTGTTCTTATTAATAAATCTGAAAAAAAACGTCTGCAGTTTAGACCCCGGACTTTGCAGTTTTGAAAGAAACCACGTAAACGATATTTTTATGAAAAAAAGCTTGCTGGTATGCATTAGTAATACTTTTGTGGAGTCTTTAATGTAAAACCGGCGCAACTTTTGTATCGGTAATAATTTGGTTATTTTTTGACTGTCAAACGTGGTTTCTGTCTATTTTGACTACTAGTACTAGTAAAAAACCGCATGTTGATACATTAAATAAAACGATTGACCTTCAGGAAATTTTATATTTTCATGCAATTTTACTTTGACGATCGTCAAATCCATCCATCAGTAATAATCGGTGAACTGACTTGCGAATTATTTAATGGCTTTTATATATTTTGTAATATACTGTATTTTGTTTAAATAAGGATGTATGAGTTTATACGTACATTTAAACTTTGATTGGTAAAATCAGACAAGCCGGTGTGCACCCCATGTAAACAGTCGCTGGAGCTTGGCAACCGCCAAGCTCCAGCGACTGTTTGCGCCAAGCATTTTGCACGATCAGCAAAGTCAAAGTATTTTAATACATTAAAATTGGGTCTATATTCGGGAGTAATTCAGTTACCGGGTGTCGCCTATTTTTGGCGACTTTTTTTTCTCGCCAACACCCGCTACTTGGCGCTTTTTTTTGTCGCCAAATTTTTCACGTGTGAAACACCATTTTAGAATACGATAAAATAATACAACATGTTGAGCACTGTCAGGAAATACAAATTACTTTAACACATTAAAATTCCACAATAAACAAAATACACCATCCATACTTAACACTAAAGATTGTCAGCAAATTCAGTAACAGGCAATTAAAAATGAGCAAACAGTAAACCACTTTTAACTAAAAAAATTTCAGAATATTAAGCAATCTAGTTCTACAGCTATGTAAACTATGCAACCAGTGGACCGTTTTTAACTAAAAAAACCTCAGTGGATTCAGCAACCTAGTTGTACAGCTATGTAAACTATGCAACCAGTGGACCGTTTTTAACTAAAAAAACCTCAGTGGATTCAGAAACCTAGTTGTACAGCTATGTAAACTCGGCAACCAGTGGTCCGTTTTTAACTAAAAAAACCTCAGTGGATTCACCAACCTAGTTGTACAGCTATGTAAACTAGGCAACCAGTGGTCCGTTTTTAACTAAAAAAACCTCAGTGGATTCAGCAACCTAGTTGTACAGCTATGTAAACTGGGCAAACACTGGCCCGTTTTCAACTCAAAACAACATCGGTGCATTAAATAACCTAGTTATACACCTCATATAAAGTCACTATATGAAAACATAACAACATCAAATATCCATTTACAATTCACATTGAAAACCTTAAGCAATTGCAAAAATTCTTTAAAAAAAAAACACTTACCTTTATTTTAAGAAACTCTTCAAAAATATCCATAACACATCAGCTAATAACATAACACCAAAACGCTTCCTTTTATTTAACATTATAATCACGCCCTCCTTCAAATAAACACACACTTCCTTTTTAAACAACAACATAATATTCACTACACTTCAAATAACACAACACATTTCCAAATACATCTTGTATTCCCCGTAAATAACTCAACAAACACCAAACAAGAACTGACACATCGAATTCAAATTCACCTGCTTTTCGGTTTACCGATTACAGTTAAATTGCCTAAACCAATCACAAAATTCCTTTACCAAACATCCTGGTATCGTTTAATGAACCCACCGAGCGTTTTTTCATCAAAATACAGCATCATCCAACACCTCAACTCAATCTACACAGGTTACAACAGACATCTGACTCTAACGCTAAAGTAAACAAACTTTCGACCAAACTCCAAGTTTGGCGACTCATCACCGCTTGGCGACGACACCCGGTAACCGAAGAATCCCCCTATATTCCATATCCGGTGCTTTGTTTACATATCAATGTTTGTGTTTACGATTCATTGGTGAAGAATCCGATGCCAGGGTGGGCGATGCACTGCCAAAGTGAAGTTACCTGCCGGGGGTAGTTGTGACTGGCAACCATAAAGAGTGCGTGTATCGTCAGTTTGGGTTAATATTTGAAATTGTTTCATGTTATTGATGGAAGGGAATGAAATATGTTATGTTAATCTATGAAAAGAATTTGTGTGTGTTTGTTAGAAATGTGGTGTGAATGTAAATCTAAATAAAAGAAAGCATGCTGGTGTTACGTTATAAGCTGGTGGGTGTTGGGGACATTTCTGAGCGGTTATTTATAGAAAAAAATAAAGGTAAACACTCTTTTTTAACGAATGTTTAGGGTTTTTAATGTGAATTTTAAATTGATATTTGAAGTGTTTATGCTTTCATAAGTGCTATTTACGTGCTATTCTAATCATACTGACTTTATAAGAGGTGTAAAACTAGGTTGTTTAATCCACCAATGTTTTTTTGAGTTGAAAACGGGCCAGTGTTTGCCCAGTTTACATTAGCTGTACAACTAGGTTGCTTAATCCACTGTTGTTTTTTTAGTTAAAAACGGTCCACTGGTTGCCTAGTTAAGATAGCTGTACTACTAGGTTGCTTAATCCACTGAAGTTTTCTGAGTTAAAAACGGTTCACTGGTTGCCTAGTTTACATAGCAGTACAACTAGGTTGTTTAATCCACTGATGTTTTTTGAGTTAAAAAACGGTTGACTGTTTGCTCATTTTAAATTGCCTGTTACTGAATTTGCTGATGTTTTTTAGCTTAAATATGGACGGCATATTTTGTTTTAGTATTTTTCTTAGTGGAATATATGTGCAATTTTAATGTGTTAAAATACTTTGCTGATCGTGCAAAATGGCTGCGCCAAGCTCCAGCGACTGTCGCCGTGTTTACATGGGGTGCACACGGGCTTGTATGATTTTACCTAAATATATATTACATCATTAGGGATACAACAAATATCCAGCTGATATTTGGTATTCGGCTTAAAAGCCAAATATCCAGTTTGGCTGAATAATAACAGTATTCAGCTGAACAGCTCAACAAAATCATTTATAATTGTAGTATCATTTTAAATAACACGTCTGTAGGTTCAGACGCTGATAATATAGACCACCTTTGGAACGGCATTCACAAAAAATTTTCAAAGTATGCAGACAGTTTTGATCAATCATATCCTATATTTATTTCATTTCATAAAATATAATAGATAGAATATATTAGTCTCATTTGTACATATTTTCATTAGAAGACGTAGGTGTTTACGTTTAGTTATATGTTAATAAATATGAATTACAGAGTTGCCAACTCTCCTGATTTTGGCGCGAGACTCTCGTGTTTTCATTGATCTCTTGCCAGCCCGATTTTGGATACATTTCTCTCGATTTTTGATAATTTGTTTCTTTTCTCCTGATTTTTATCATTTTTTACATTAAAAAATGTGATTTTTTGAATCGGAAATTATTTTTAAAAATTCCATCATGGCAAGCAACCCTTCTCAGCATTTTTTTCTTTCCTGCAATCAAACTAGTTCCAGAAAATCACGCCTATGTGACGTCAAAAAATTCAGGCTTCTCTGATGAACGTATAATAGGGAAAGAAGTGCAGCTTTATGTTCTAAAGCATTCGAATTTGTCTTTTTCCATCGCTCTTAAAAATAATTAGTTTTTATTTGGCATTATTTTATTTAATACTCCAATGTCTTCAGTAAAAATTGATTGCTATTTTGAATTTTCTATTTTTCAAACTGCCAAATTTTTTATACGTTACTAACAGAACACATGACCCAAAGCTAATTTTTTTGTCTCCCCAAAATATCTTTTTCTGACACCAAATTGCATCCAACATGCTTTTTTTCTCTCCAAAATGTAGTTTCAACGGGTACATCCCCAATTATTGTATTTCATTTAGTTAATTTATTTTTGGCCATCAAAACTAAGTCTCCTGATTTTTGTTTTTGCCTGGTTGGCAACTCTGGAATTATTGTGTTTATTGTAGCTTATTAGCTTAGTTATATGGCCTATGATATTTTAGCGAGTGCCAAATGATGCAGCTGAATTATGTTCTAAGAGGACTAAGCGCATTTCTAAAGAAACAGATGAAGAATCCGAAACAGAAATTATTTCACAAAACAGTCTCCACAATGGTAAGTTTATCTTACTAAAATGTATCGTATAATTTGTGCTTTTTTTTAAATACTGAATAAGATTTATGCAAGCATAATTTTTCGGTTTTAATTGTGTTTCTTGTACTTTATGAAAGAAAATGTAACTTGCACACTTCTGTCATTTGTAAGATACAACAGTGAAATTCCCCTTTTGTGCCAAGTTTTGCACAGAATTAAATAGGTTGAATTCTTTTCATGGGTTTCTAAAATGGGTCTTTGTCTGACCTACAAGCAGGGTTTAATTTGCATAGGAGCTCACCAGAGCTCAGCTCCTGTACTTCTTTTATCAGAGTAAATTTTTACAGATTAGGAAAAACCCAGTGGAGCTCATGAATATTGCACTCCGTCTGGAGCCCATTAATTTGAAAATTTCCCCATTTCACATGCAAACCGATTTTAGTGGACGGATTAATGAAGACTGAAATTCCTCGAACTAATCTAAAAGTGCTGAGACCAACAGATTTTGGGTCTTCTATTCTATTGAGCAATTCTGTGTCAGATCAATCATCGTCTTGACCTCACCCATTCAGATTCTCGTGAAATTGGGTGGGACACATATGACAAGTTAGGTAATTCTACCCGTTTTCAGATTTTTATTTTGAAAAACACGGGTCGATCCAGGAATTTTTTCCAGGGTCCCATTTTTGTGAAATTCAATACTTATTTTTGTGAATTTTCATACCCATTTTTAATAAAAGTCACTTTTTGGTTAAAGTAATTTATAAAACAAATTAAAATGTATAGTAAAATGCCAGTGAAGGGTTGTTTTAATCGATTGTATTTTTGTGAAGGGGCGTTTTAATCAATTATCATTTTTTGAAGGGTACGTTTTGATTGATTATAATTTTGTGAAGGGGCCGCAAAATGCACCCAGTTTTCATCTGCATCAATCCCTGAGACATGTAAAAAAAAATCAAAGTTGAGAAAAAAAATAATCACAACCTTCATACATTCTAATGGCTGCCACTTTTTTTTGTAACTGCAGTAGGATGAAAATTCAAGCACCTTTGAAAAGCCAAGAAATAGATCTTTCTATTGATATCTTTCGTGACCTTCTTACGACACAGAGTACAGTTTCATAGTCATTACCCGTTGATTTCGGCACAAGGATGGGAGAGGCGGTGAGGCAGAGTTGGATGATTGATATCGGAAATTTGTACATCATGACCAAGAATCGAAAGTTATGATCTGTTCTTAAAATTTGCAAACGGGGTGTTATAGCAATGCCTGCAATTGTAGTTTGAAGTAGACACCTGCAGTTGTTTGTTCTTACTAAGTTTTCTCCACCTGCTAATGAGCTCTCTTCCTGGGAAGAAAAATCATGAGTGGAGAGTGTTCTTTATTAATTCTTTTCATATGTTGTTCTTATACCAAAATAGCACATATCTGTGGTCAATATTTAGGGAATAAAAGCTTAGGTCAGTGTTTTGGGGACACCCTGTATATACTGACAGGTAATTTATTATTTTTTGTAGCAAATAATTGTTGCAAGAATAATTTCTTAAATTTATAATTTAAGAAATCTTTATTTATTATTTAAGCTGTGCATGTTTGTTAAACTTTTATTAACCCTTTCAGGCACAACCCTTTCCCAATGCTGAAAAAGGGGCCACCGTTGCCATCGCTCGACTTAACTACCAGCAAGAGGGCAGACGATTGAAACGTTCAGTGCGTGTCACAGATCAAGGGACCCTTTTTTTTATGACAGCTGGCTGTGCTGCACAGCCAGCTGCATAAAAAAAGGGTCTCTAGATCTCAATGAACGTTTCGATCATCTGCTCTCTTGCTGGTAGTTAAGTCGAGCAATGGCAACAGCGGCCTTTTTTTCAGCATTGGGCAATCTATCCAGAATGCTCTCGCATTCTTCCATTTTCCAGCGGATGTCAGTGCTGTTAAAAATAATCGTGGCCATTTTTTTATGGAAAATCACACGCTAAAAAGTAAAGGATTCTTGTGGAGCTATGTCAACCGCAACTATTTTTATAGAAATCCAATCTATTCTTCGTGACTGGCAACAGTCCAAACGTCACAGTTTGGTGTTCCCAGAGCGGGAACACTGCACGTTAAAGGGTTAAGTTGGGTAATATTAAAAAAAAATAAAAAGTAAGTGGCTGCTCAAACTTTCAAGCTCAGGAGCCACTTGCAAATTTTCTGAATTTTGACCTCTAGTCCTAATGCTGAAAAAGTGCAGCCGTTGGCATCAATCCACAACTATGTTTGCAGCCAGCTGTGTCAGGAGACTTCTGGAGCTTTGGCACTAGATGAGCTATTCGATAGACTGCTGTGTTGTTGGTAGTTAAATGGATCGATGGCAACAGCTGCTCTTTTTCAGCTTTGGCAGATCTATGCAGTTGGTCTTCTATATTGATGTGAAAATGCTTGCATTTCAAATTATTAAAACAAAGACTACATCTCTCCATGGTTTAATTTTTTCTCCTCATTTTTAGAAAAAAATGTAACCTATGATTTATAGTACAGAGTTTCATGCAGCAAAGCTATAATCATGGCTGCCAATTTATCAGAATTTTTGATTGTCAATGAAATGCTATGTGGTTGAGAAGTATCATTTTTTTTTTTTTAATTCATGAAATTGCATTTCATTTATCTTTCCAATATTTAAAATTTGGAATCTTTAAAAATGTCTTTAACACATTTATGCCAGTTGCTTTGACATTTGTACAAATAAGCGGAAAAAAAAAAAAAAATCTTGGCTACATTTAAAATAAGGAAAGCGTTTTTTCCAAATTTTTGGCTATTCTCTATCAACTATCCAAAGAAAATGCCTCTGATAGTGTTGCCAGTCTGTTTGAAATGTTGCTCACATGTGAAGACAATTACAGAATTGAGAAATATAAAATTTTGTTTTTGGGTTAAAACAACTGCTATTTCCATACAAAGAATGGGTTGAACTTTTTGTGCATATATTAAATTATAATTCAATAATTTCTTACTACAGTTGAACCTTGTTATTCCAACATCCATGGGACTGCAAAAAGTGTCTTCAAAAGCAGAGTGTCATAACCGGCATTACGTATGCACAAAATTGGTCATTTGTAACAAAATCAGGATTTAAAAAAACTTTCCTGATAAATCTGCTGTCGTGAAAACTTGGTGTTAGGATAACGAGATCTGACTGTACTATATTTAACCCTTTGAGGTGCAACCCTTTCCCAATGCTGCAAAAAGGGCAGCTGTTGCCATCGCTCGACTTAACGACCAGCAAGAGGGCGGACAATCGAAACGTTCATCGCGCGCCACAGATCTAGAAACCCTTTTTGACGACAGCTGGCTGTGCAGCACAGCCAGCTGTTGTCAAAAAGGGTTTCCAGATCTGTGGTGCGCGATGAACGTTTCGATCGTCCGCCCTCTCGCTGGTCGTTAAGTCGAGCGATGGCAATGGCTGCCTTTTTTGGAGCATGGGGCAATCTCTCCAGCTGTTCTCGCATTCTTCCCTTTTTCAGCATATGTCAGTGCTGTTAAAAAGAATTGTGACCATTTTTTTTTAATGGAAAATGGCATGCTAAAGAGTAAAGGATTCTCATGGAGCTATGTCACCCACAACTATTTTTATAGAAATCCAATCTATTCTTCGTGACTGGCAACAGTCAAACCGTCAGAGTTCGGTGATCCGAGAGCAGGAACACTGCGCGTTAAAGGGTTAACTGTTCAGCTGAAATCTCTATAGGCTTTCTTTTCACTTTCTGCTTTACTAATTTGATGATTAATTTCATTTACAACAAATTTTTAGCTGTCAATGTAGTACTGTACTTGCCTCTTTGATGAAAATGAAATGAATGTTCCTTTTTTAGGTAACATGCCATACTTCAATGACCCGGTGAGAGACGTCACCAACCCACTGATTCTCAAACGCCTTCAAGCCATTCCTTGTGGTAATTATACCTCGGAGAAATGCTTCAAGTGGTTCATCCATCCTATTTCACCTGTTGAATTTTTTGAGTAAGTATTGATGAGAACTGTGAACATTTTTTTTTTTCCTTTTCCACACATGGCGACTTTTATTTCTTTGGTGATATGCACATAATTGAAAATCAGATTTTCTAAATCCTATGGTGATTTCCAATTAAGATTGCAGTTAAAAGGGTTCTCCATACATTCTTATGTATAATCTATGGCAAATATTTATCATCATGAAATATTTCATCTCACTATGGCAAATATCGAAGCTGTACCATTATTATCATTGTTGTTTGCCAGGAGAGGACAGCTCGCGTCACTGAAGGTATCGCTTAGAGCTGCATATATGTCCTTCCCGAAATTTCCCGCCACAATTTGGAACCTCATCTGAAGGTGGGGGACTTCTGAATATTGGCATCCCTCGGAAACTGCTAGCGACCGCCGAGAGGACTTTCGGAACCACTGATTTAACGTGCACGTACACCGCATATACACAGTGGTCTTTAGTGGTATGCCAGTATAGAACCCACAACCTTCCGGTTATGAGTCCACCGCCTTAACCACTGGGCTGCCGCAGCCCCCATTATTATCATTGTAAGATAGTAGGGTTTGGCAATTTCTCACCAAACATGGAAGATATCTCCAAGCTGAGTTCAGTTCTGGGAACTTACTTTTTTGATGCCAAACTTGGCAATAAAATGCAAAATGTGGCCAATCTTGGTCGTTTTTGACAAATTATGACCAGCTTCATTACTACTAACCCTATAAGCAATAATTTAAAAGCTTTTTTTTTTTTTTTTTCCAAGTGTGTTAGTATCATTAGAACAAAGCCAAATTCTGGCCAAATAAGACAATTCTGGATTTCCCCCCCCCCTTAACTTTAGAAGTCAGTGCAAGTGGTAAAAAGTTATCGTTGTACATGCATATATATATATATATATATATATGAAAGAATGGGCATCCGGTTGGGCTGGGTGGTCTCTTTGATTTATTATTTATGAAAATGAAGAGTTAGTTTGAAAAAAAGGAAACAATTAGAGTTTTTACTTTGTCTAAAAAAGTAATAAAATTGCTTCATCTTTGATGTGTGCTGTTAAAAAGCATGCTTCCTGTAGTTTTGCATCAATTGCTTAAATTCTTCATGAGTCACTTTCAATTACCTCTCTAAAAACATGTTTATTTCTTTCTCAGTGAAACATTTGAAAAGAAGCCTCTTTATATCAAGCGAGACAATCCTTGTTACTACAAAGATTTATTCAGTGGAAAGGACTTTGATAAAATAATGAGAGAGGTAAAGTTGTCACCTACTCGCCACAATTTTGATTGAAATATTTAATGTTCAGAAAAATATGGAATTCCAGATTTTTTAAATTATGTTTCTTATTGTGTGTCATTAATTTTGAATGTTAGTCCTTTTTTTAAATTTATTTTGAATATTTTGCTCCCTATATGCAGAAAATGCACAAAATAATCCCACTTAGGCTAAAGCTATACAGCAGTAATTTTAAAGATACAGTAAAACATTTTGATAGCAGACACCACCGCACTTCAATTTATGTCTATTATTGATAATTGTGGTAATTGATAAAGAAATCTTACAGTATTTAAAAACTTGAATATACGTTTTAAATACAAGTCTGGATTCTCTGAACTTTTGAAATATTGTCCAAAATTTTTCTGTTATTTTATTAACAGTTTGATAAAGTGGTCCTTTTTACTTCCTTGTACGTAGTATAAGGAAGTAATGTGATCCCGAAAAATTTTGGGGGCCAAATTTCGACATAAAAACCGATTTTGACTACCTCTAAATTTAATTTAAAAATTTTTTTCGATGCATCTCATCGTAGGCTAGCATGCACGATCATATTAACGCGTCTGCAACTCATTTTGACCAGTGGCGAGTCTACTGTGGCCAGTTTTTCCATGCCGTCTGTACGTACGTACGTATGTATGTAACTCGCATATCTCAAAAACTATTGGTAGTAGAATGTTGAGATTTGATATTTAGGATTGTTCTATGATCTAGTTGTGCACCTCCCCTTTTGGTGGCAATCGAATGGATAGTTTATGTACAGGACCGCCCAAAAGATTCGAAATACATTACGCTCTATGGGCCGAAATTCATTAAACTCGCCTAACTCAAAAGCTATTAGGCGTAGAATGTCGAAACTTCATATTTTGGATAGTTGTAACATCTAGTTGTGTACCTCCCCTTTTGGTTCCATTCGACTGGATAGTTTATCTACAGGACTGCCCAAAACATTCGAAATACATTACACTCAATGGGCCGAAATTCATTAAACTCGCATATCTCAAAAACTGTTAGGCGTTGAATGTTGAAACTTTATATTTAGGATTGTTGTAACATCTAGTTGTGCACCTCCCCTTTCGGTTCCATTCGACTGAATAGTTTATCTACAGGACTGCCCAAAAGATTCGAAATACATTACGCTCTATGGGCCGAAATTCATCAAAGCGTTTTTTAGAGGTATTGGGCTATTTCAAACGACTCAGAAGTGATATATGCTGTAAAGAGTTAGAAAATGAATTTCTCCATTAAAAAAAGTGTCTTTATCATTTATAGTTCTGCTACAGGAACACTCAAAAGATTTCCAATACGTTACGGTCAATAGCAATTTTAGGGGCATTCATCCATTTCAAGCACAATACCGTCCTACCACATAAGTTAGGTAATGGTCCGACCACGGTCACGTGCCTCCCTCAAGAACTATGCCAAAAGTCGCCAAGCTTGGCGACTTTTGGTGTACGTGTGTGCATATTTAACTCTCAAATCTCAAAAACTATTATGAAATTTCATATATAAGAATGTTGTAACATCTAGTTGTGCATCTCGATTTTTGGTTCCAATCTACTGGAGAGTTTATTTACAGGACCACCGAAAAGAATTTCAGTACTTTAATGTCTATGGACATCTTCATTATAATACAACTGTAGACAGTCATTGTTTGGTACATGCCCAAAATCTCGCCGTCTGTCCTCGACTTTGGCGAGTTTTGGCGAAATATCGCCAAATTTGGCGATAGTCAGTCATTTGGTCCATGCCCAAAGTATCGCCATTTGTCATCGTTCTTGGCGAGTTTTGGAGAAATATCGCCAAATTTGGCGATAATCTGTCATTGTTTGGTTTATGCTTAAAATCTCGCCAAATGTCGTCGACATTGACGAGTTTCGCCGAAATATCGCCAAATTTGGCGCCAAAAATTATTTCCTATTTTGTATAACTCTAAAACTTTAAACCGTAGATTTTTTAACTTTGTATTTAGAACTATTGTAATATCTAACTGTTTTCAGTATCTTTTTTGACAGCAATCGACTGAGAATTTATTTACATGGTGAGCCAAATGACTTTGAATACATTGAGGTGTATAGATGCATTCAATTCATTGAAAGTCTGTGGTCAATGACTACTTTGACTATCCCCAAAATCTCGCTGACTATCTCAAGTTTGTCGGCTTTTGGTGAAATATCGCCAAATAAAGTGTCAGAAGGAAATCTTTCAAATTGAACTCAGCTTGGCGATATCGAAATATTTGGCTAGAAATCGCTAAACCTTACTATTATTGATATTTTATCTCTTTCAAACAAATAAATTTAGAGGAAGTGCGTCGAAAATATTTTTGATCTAATGGACGTGCAAGGAAGTCATGTGTTGGACACATCAGATTTTTTTTTTTTTAACATATAAAATTCAGAAAGAAGTCCTTTTGGACATCTCGATTAGTAAAACATTTTAGGACAGTTTTTCAAAAGTTCAGGGGTTAGCAAATTAAGAATTTGTGCAAACCCCAAAATATTATTAGTGAACATGTTGACATACATTAAAAAATGATAAAAATAAGTGCACTTAACACATCCTAGTGAAACTGCTGCAGCTTTATCAAAATTAATTTAAGCTAAATGAGAGTTTTATTATTTATTTTTAGCAGAATAATGTTATTTATTAAAAATGTCAGTTGCAAGTGTTTGCTTTGCATATCTACACTTATTAGTTACATTTTTTTTTTTATAAGTGAATTTTCAGTTTATTTATGGAGTCCTTTTTCATTGTTACTATTCATGAAATTTTGCAATGATTTTTATGAATAGGAACAATGCTAAGACTGTGCTGCATTTTTCAAGTAGTAAAGAATTGTATAGGGTTAGGTGGGGTAAAATGAACAGTCTACAAAAAGCAGACAATAAATGTCAAATGCATTGGTTTATTGGCACACTGATTTTTTTTTTTTTTTTTTTAGCTCATTTATATTACAAGCAATATTTTAAAACTGATTTATTTGATTTATTAATATTCTTTTAATATGTAATGGCAGCACTTAGAGTTTCATGCTTGACTCTATCTATACAAGGTTAAAATTTACTTTGCTGTAGCATTTTTGTAATTTAAAGTTCTTGAAATTTTGATGATGTAAAGCCTACTGTCATTCTTGGGGAATACATTTCTGTATCAAGATAATTTGTATTCGTATGATTTTTTATTTTGGAGTAGTTCAAAGAAAGTGGGGTAAAACGATCATACTACTAGTCTTGCACTTAAAGAACACATGTATGACTTTAGATTTCTTTTTTTCATCTGTAATATATTTTATAAGGTATTAATAGTAATAACGTGAATAAATAAATAGATTCCATTATTCTACTTTTATTTTTACCTGGAAATAAGAAAAATAACCCAAACTTACGATACTGGAATCATAAATTTATAAATAAATGCTAACAGAGGATGTGTTTGCTGCACATTTTGAAGAAAAGCATGAAATTGAAGACCATGAAGTAAAGAAAGTATGCTATTCTTGAAATTTTGTGAAGAAAAATCCCAATTCTTATTTTTAAAAAGTTGAAAGAAGATTTCAAAATTGCATACTGTAATGCCTCTTTCAGACAAAATATCTGCTGGCTCTTAAGTGCTGTGGTAAAAGTTTTATTAAGCATTTTTGGACAGATCTTGTCTGCACAAAAGGAGCTATTTACAATTTAACACTTTGCAAAATCTTCATTTGAAAAAATGTATATTGCCAGGAAATGACGATGTCGAAGAAGTTCAAACTGAACTTATAATTCATATACTGGATGAGCCAAATTTCGATAGTAGAGGACATTATGAATTCTGATAGCTAAATTAAAATTCCATGTAAAACTGTTTAATAAAATTTTTTATCTATTTTCCAGATGATCTTATTCATATATCATTTTCTATGAGTGTGTTTCATTTTTTTCATGTATAATCATTTTACCCCAGAGCATGGGGTAAAATGACCATAATAACAAGAGAAAAAGAATTAATGATCAAACAGTTTTAATGTTTGTAAAAGAAAAAAACAAAAATTTGTAGTTATTGTCAGATAGTCCAATGTAAAATATTTGTCAAAAAATTTTAAATATGTTGTATCATTTTAGATGTGTAGCTTAGTAAAGTTGAAAATAGCTAAATTTATGGTCATTTTACCCCACCTGACCCTACCACAGATTTAGCAGAGTACTCCTGTTTATGCAAAGTGACTTGCTTGGAGATTTTTTTTCTAATTGTAAAGTAAAAGGTTAACCCTTTAACGCGCAGTGTTCCCACTCTGGGAACACCAAACTCTGACGTTTTGACTGTTGCCAGTCACAAAGAATAAATTTGATTTCTATAAAAATAGTTGCGGATGACATAGCTCCACTAGAATCCTTTACTTTTTAGCACGTCATTTCCTGTCAAAAAACGGAAAAATGCGAGAACAGCTGGATAGATTGCCCAATGCTGAAAAAACGGCAGCCGTTGCCATCGTTCGACTTAACGACCAGCATGAGGGTGGACGATTGAAACGTTCATCGCGTGCCACAGACAGGGTTGGGCGGTATTTACCGTCTGATGGTATTTACCGGTTTTTACTACGGTTTTTACCGTCTTTGGAAAAACATGTTTTTACCAGGGTTTTTACAACCTTTGAGAAAAACTTATTAGTTTGACTATTTTTTGAAGATTTATCTCTCCACCAATGGCTGAGAGGTTCTGCTCTCGAAATGGGGGTGGGAGGTGCCAGGTTCCTGCCTGTTGATCTAGCTGTTTGGAGTTTTCCGTGTTTTTTTTTTTTTTTTTTTTTTTTTCAGAAACCACACATAAATACTGGCTAGGATCCCTTAGAAATAGGAAGGTATTCCCCTATAGGACTGGGACCCTAGTGCAGTCAATCGGCCTTAATCCACAAGCAAACAATGAAGATTATCTGCAATTTTTTCATTTTCTCAGGGATAAAAGTTCAGGACATTTAATATCACTATTTCCATTTCCATATAACAATATTCACCTAATCCAGTGTCTGATTTGGTAAGTAAAAGAATGCTATATGAAAATAGTTCATTTTGAGGCATATAATAAACACAGAAAACTTTCATCCATGTTTTCATCTTACAAGAATTCAAATTTATAGATAATGTACATTTATCATTATGAAACTTATTAAAACTATTATTATGAGAAGGCACATTAAAATATTTATTACAATTATGTAATGCAGGCTAGTTTAATAATTTTTACTTAAAGGAAAATTGTAAATATACTTTTATTACACTGAACTTATCTTAACCATTTTAATGAAAACCAAATGCTTACAAATTTTCATATTACATAATGTAGTTTGCACAATCACATAATGCAGTTTGCATTATCAAGATGTCCTGATGATGATATATCTACATCAATTACATGAAAATACAGTTTTATAAATAGCATTAATATACAGTTTATGACTCTGAGTTTTTTGTATCATTAGGTTTTTACCCCTTTTTTCCAGGTTTTTACCGGTAAAAACCTAGTTTTTACCATGCCCTGGTAAAAACCAGTTTTTACCGGTTAAAAGCCAACCCTGGCTACAGACCTAGAGACCCTTTTTTGGACGCGATGAACGTTTCGATCGTCCACCCTCTTGCTGGTCGTTAAGTCGAACGATGGCAACGGCTGCCCTTTTTTCAGCATTGGGAAAGGGTTGTGCCTCAAAGGGTTAACTCAAACATTCTATGACTGAAATATTGAAAGTCTGATCATTAGCAAGAGTATCTGCTATAGAGGAGTGAGACACATTATACACTATCTCAAGTCTGTTGATTATAAAAAAAAAAAAAAAAAAAAGTCCATGAAAGGAGATTTTAGACAGATTTCCATATTTTAGTTCAGTTAACTGTGTCATTATCTCAAATTTTCTCCTAATATGCTATGTTGTGATGTTACTAAAAAGAATGATTAGGTGACAGGCAAACACCAAATTGTGCAAATGACCAGCTGTAATGTGAGAATACAGAATATGGCAGTATTGATAAATAACTTGTATGAATGTTTCCTATTGCCTGGTGCAGTTGACATGGTCATAAATCTTCAAAAACAGCTGCAGTACTAAATGTAAGCAATAAAATGGTTAAATTGATATTTATGTCTGGTATTTTTTGATCAGTGCATTTGTTTATTGAAAAATCACTCTTGAAATTTCTTTATGCATGTCACCTGCTTTCTATGCAGCTTGTATCTAGCTTGAAAGGATAGCCATGCTGTTAACTTTAAAACAAATTTTCAGGTTCTACATTATCATTAATTGCAAGACTTATGAATGAAGGGAAATGTTTGGCTTATTGGTTCATTTTACCATATTTGATTTTATTTCATAGGATCTTACATACAACCAATATTGAAATTTCTGCTGGATTACACAAGGTTGGGAAAGCTAAAGCAACGTAAAGACTTTAAGCTATAATTCAGAACTATGTCTAATGCCTTCTTGCCTCTTAATATTCCTATTTTAATCTATCAGTAATAATTATGTAATCTTTATATGACTTAATGTAATTCAGTCTTTTTTATCATCTGCAGAATTTGCTGGAGTATACTAAAAACATTGACGTAGTTTCATACGTAGATGGTCAACGAGTGACTCTCAATCCAGAGGGCAGAGCTTATGCTGCTGTTGTGTGGGACTTTTACTTGGTAACCATTTGAAATGTCATTATCTTGTCAAAATATAAATGTTATAACTTTACTAATAGTGGGCAGCCCATCGGGTATGTCATATGCAGTTTTAAAATAATTATTTAATTTAGGATTTTTTAAATTTATTTATATAAAGTAGGCGTGTTAAGATTGATAATGGACTTGACCACTGTAACTGCCTTGATCCTCTTTTCACGCAATTTTTGTAGAAACTTTTTCTTTGGCGAGATGACCCATTGAATTTTAAATCAGGAACTCTGGGATTTGGTTACAGATTTTACTAAACTTTAGAGGAAAAAGTCAGAAAAACCTGACAACTAATTAACATCAATGCATAGAGTTTAAAGCTAATTAATATACATCGTGTGTCATGGTAGTCGCATAGCATGCATAATATGTACCCGCTACTTAATCAGGAGAGACACAACTGCAGTCGATAAGAGAAAACGTCCCCCTCGCACAGTCTTATTAAGTGTTTGTAAATGTAAATTGTTCATGTGTAATCGTTTTGTTAATAAAGTACTTTGTTATTATATGGTATTATTTTTCGATCAGTTCGGTCAAGCCCCCAAAATATGGGGCTTGACCATCCTTTCACATTCCAGATCATTCCTCTAGACAAGCCAGTGTATTTCCCATAGACGATGAGAAACTTTCTATAATAGACAAAAAAAGCATTCTATAATAGACGAATTCAATTTGTCGAATTTAAGTTGATAGTTGGACGTGTGGATTAACTGCGGGACCCATTCCAAAGTACACTAGATTTTTCTTTTAATTTAGATTGTTACTTTCCTCTTGAACATTTGTGCAGAATTTAGTTTTTGTTTTCATTAAGTATCTGTATTATTTTTCAAAATGTCGTTAAAATTAGGAGACATACCTTTAAAAGCTAATTCATTGAAATTTGCCACAACTCAAATTGTTAAAGCATTAAACACAATACTTGGTTTTAAAGAATTTGATCATTCTTTCCATACTAAAATGTGTAACTTCTCTGCTTTCCCAAGGGAATTTGACTTTGTAAAGCACAAAGCACAGGCATTAAAAGATTTCTCCTTGAGTGAGTTGATTTCAGTGGCAAATTTATTGCAGTTTGAATAATTGCAGACATTTATTCGTACATGAAAAAAAGGTTAACCACTTAAACATGAAAGAAATGCTGAGAAAATCAATGTACACAGTCAACCATGCATTATAATTATTAATCTTGGCTAAAGTCATTTTGATTATCTTTGTATTGTGTCCTAAAGCTTCATTAGAAGAGGAATAGGAGCAAGCATGTATTATATTTTTAGGAAAATTTAAGCTGATCATCTTACGATTTGGCTGTTTATCGCAATTTGTTTTGTAAAATCAAACCATTTATTTTTCTAGAAACCAAGAAGAGAGAAATAATGAAATAGCGCTATTTCCGTAAGTCATATGACATATATGCTTGCTTCAATTTAGGGTTACAATTTGTCTCTATACATATTCTCCTCTGTTATCATCATTGTTTTAAATCCTAATATTTGTTCCATCCCTTCTCTCTCAAAATGAAACTATATGTATCAATGTATTTCTTAAAAAGAATTACAAGGAAAGCGTCAAGAAAACTAAATTAATTTTTTCAAGAATTTGTGATTAGTTTTAAAATAGTAGAATGTGTTCATTAATGCAAATTAATAAATTTTGGATTGCAACTGCATTTGTCAAATTCCTTACTATATTAAGTTGTTTACATAATATGTTTCTAAATTCAGCTTCGTGCAGAAAAATTAAAATAGTTGTAAGCATTTTTCTACAAAGTTTATATTTTTGTCTTTTTTTTTTTATCCTAATTTGTTTTAATCTTTGTCATTTATATATTTTCAATTATTTTACTTTTTCTTTTCCCCTCAGCAAGGTAACTCCATAAGAATGCGCAATCCTCAGGCTTACAGCAACAAACTGTGGCAGATGTGTTCACTTCTTCAAGAATATTTTGGTAGCTTTGTTGGTGTAAATATGTTAGTTCTGCTTTTTAGATGCTTTTATAAGAATGTAAAATTTTCTGCAATTTATATATGTCATGCAAGCCCCAGTTTAGTCCCTTAAAATAGGTTTCCCTACTTTATTAAGTTCTCTCCTTTTTCCTATCATCCCATTAATCTTATTAATGACTATGACATTTTATCTCTCACCTATTGAAATTTGTCCCAAAAATGCGACATAAAGGTATGCGATATAATTTTACATATATTTAAATACTTTTAGTTGACAACAGCTTTAATCTATTGTTACACTATTTCGTAAGCTGTAGAATAGGCATTCCATGTATTTTTCTATAAATAGGTTACAATTCTAAAAATTTCAACATATGGTTACCAGGCGAAATACACGAAAGATGAGAGATAAAATGACATTGTCAATGAATGAAACTAAAAAATTAGGGGGTTTCAGGGGCAGGGTTGGCTTTTTACCAGTAAAAACTGGTTTTTACCAGGGCATGGTAAAAACTAGGTTTTTACCGGTAAAAACCTGGGAAAAAGGGGTAAAAACCTAGTGATACAACAAACTCCCCGAGTCATAAACTGCATATTAATGCTATTTATAAAACTGTATTCCCATGTAATTGATGTGGATATATCATCATCAGGACATCACGATGATGCAAACTACATTATGTGATTGTGCAAACTACATTATGTAACAAATAATTTATTTGTAAGCATTTAGTTTTCATTAAAACGGTTAAGATAAGTTAAGTGTAGTAAAAGTATATTTACAATTTTCCTTTAAGTAAAAATTATTAAACTAGCGTGCATTACATAATTGCAATAAATATTGTAAATGTGCCTTCTCATAATAATAGTTTTAATAAGTTTAATAATGATAAATGTACATTATCTATAAATTTGAATTTCTTATAAGATGAAAGTTTTCTGTGTTTATTATATTCCTTAAAATGAAATATTTTCATATAGCATTCTTTTACTTACCAAATCAGACACTGAATTAGTTGAATATTGTTATATAGAAATGGAAATAGTGATATTAAATGTCCTGAACTTTTATCCCTGAGAAAATGAAAAAAATAGCAGATAAATCTTCATTGGTTGCTTGTGGATTAAGGCCGATTGACTGCACTAGGTTCCTAATCCTATTGGGGAATACCTTCCTATTCCTAAGGGATCCTAGCCAGTATTTATGTGCGATTTCTGAAAAAAAAAATCCACGGAAAACTCCGAACAGCTAGATCAACAGGCACGACCAGAGTATGAACCTGGCACCTCCCACCATCCAGTTTCGATAGCAGCCTCTCAACCATTGATGGAGAGATAAATCTTCAAAAAAGTGACAAAAAATAGTCAAATTATTAAGTTTTTCTCAAAGGTTGTAAAAACACTGGTAAAAACATGTTTTTCCATAGACGGTAAAAACCGTAGTAAAAACCGGTAAATACCATCAGACGGTAAATACCGTCCAACCCTGTTCAGGGGGTCTCCCCCGACAAGGCTCGAATAGCAGAGTTGTTTTTTTTTTTTTGTATGTAACTGTACATAGGCTTAAAAAGATAATATGGACATAATGTAGAATAGACTTCGTCATCTCTCTCTAAAAAGATATGTATATGCTTATGAAATTTCTGATGATTCTTAAACTTCATTTGAAATAATTATTTTCTTTTAATCTGATAAATTAGTAAAACAATAGAACCCCTCATAACATAGCATTCCGAAAATACTTTGACTAAGCAAAGTTTTCTGTCGTTTTATTGCTAATCTGTCATTTTAAGAGACGCAAGTGTTTCTGTTATTTTACATTCTTTGTTTTCATTATAGAAAGTGTCTTTAAAAAAAGTCATAAAAATCTTCTTAATGAAGCTTAAACATTTTAAATGAAAATTTAGAATTTGAATAAAGGTATTTTGAGTTGTTGGATGTGATGTTTTTAAAAAAAATGAACACTTTTTAATTCTTGTTTTGTAGATATGTATTTTATTACTTAAATTATTTTACCTTCAGTATCAAAACTAAGCTTTTAGTTTGTGTATAAAGAGTACTGTGTTTCTCTCCCCGCACTCCATTCCTTTATTCATAGCGGGGGATGTCAGTAAATATGACATATTATAATGATAGAAACTTAATTCATTAATTTATTTTCTTTCTTTCAACTGTCATTCTCATCTAAAATAAATCACGTATTGTTAAAATCTACATTAAGTTCATTATATATATAATAAACTAATTGCACGCTATATAACAACATTTAGGATGCTGTGGATTCTGTCCATCTTAAAAAAAAAAAAAATGTTCTGGTAGTCTTTTCTGTCAGAACAAACATGGGATATACTATCATTAGATTATTTATTTATAAGCAAAAAGATTGAACTAGGGAGTTGCCCTTATTCTATATTTTTTGTGCACATAGTACTTTGGTTAGTTTGTGTAGTTATGGGAACGGTATGCTTGAATGATCTGCCTAGGATAGGGTCATGGTCGGAGGATCACAATCAGTGGAGGCTCGTCATTAAAGGCCAGAGGCACCTGGCCCTACCGTCTAAACAAAGTGTCTTCCTATTATGTAAGACAGTTCTTTGAATAATTTACCTTCATTGAAAAAATCCACACATTTTACTCTATTTTAATACTATCCATTAAAAAATGCACTTAAAAAGCTATAGTTATACGATTTTCACCCTATCTAAGCCATGCATGGGCCATGGTGGGTTGGCTTGCCCTGAATTTGGCGTCTTTTCTCCATTCACTGGGTTGACATATTTGGCATTGAGCAGAAAAGTCATATTGACGCAGAATTAACTTGGCTTCCAAATAGTTTATTTAGAACTGTTTTCTGGGCCCTCGCATGGTGATCTACACAATTGTACGGGGAAATTTCGGCAATCAGTAGCTGTTGGCGAAATTTTCCTCTTAGGAGGAAATCATTTTTTATGTGCATGATCATATTTTTGCAGTGCAGTCAGGTATTTTTCTGTTTTGTTTTCTTGATTTACGAAAAGCGATGTGCAAATGTCTTTTTTATGTATGTTGATATTGATTTTAAAATAAATAAATCATCTAAAAATTATGAACATGCAGCTATAAAGAACATAAATATTAAATAATTAAAAGTGGCTTTTTGTTTACTAATAAAGTAAACTTTTCAATTTAATATAATTAGGTAAAAAATAGCAAAAGTTGTATAGTAATTTTGATAATCATTTGTCATTTAAGAAATTTTAAATACTTACGCTGTGTGTACATGGGGAAAGGTTGTTCTATATGTATCTATATTTTTGCGATTTTAATGGGCACTATTTTTTTCGGGCCCCACCACTGAAACAGGTCACAAGCTGCCACTGACCACAATACTTTGGAAGAGAACATTAATTAAACATTCGTTAGTTACTTAAGTATTCCTAAGATCAGGGAGCATTGTTAAAGAGTCAGTTCACAAGACAGATAATGCATAAAAAAAGTAATTCTTAGAGTTATCTGTTTGTTGTCAAGTCATGTGAACTCACAGTTAGTCATTGGATGTGATGTTTACATCACAGTAATATCATTCTACTCTGATTTGGCATGGTCCTATGAGTTGAAGCGTCAGCTGTTTATGCAATTACTAAGACAAAATCTTCCTAGAAATTTTTTTTTCAAAAGTTGATTTGAGTAATAAAATGGGATTGTTGAAATGGCTGCGAAACGAGATATTAGCTTTTAATGCACAGAGTTTCCTGATAGCAATTTCATTACATACTTGTGAGAGACAGATCTAAAAGTGTAAATAGTTAACGGTGTTGTTTGAAAAAATCATGTGATTTTGGTACATAAGTACGAATAAACTAATTATGCCAGGCACTTCAAAATTTTGAAACTGTCTCTTTACAAGTTGTACTACATACTGAACTAAGCGATCCATCTGTATCGGTTTCAAAACTTTTAGGAAAAAGTCTTAAAAATCGGAAATTTTCGCAAAGCAAATCACTATTCGAAAAATCTTGCAGCTCTGATCCATGTTTAAGAATTTTTTCTGAAAATTTCACAAATGCCGCAGCGTTTTTGCTTATTGCAGTGTGTAAAGCAGCTTATGAAGAACCATCTGGAATTTTTTAGAGACCAAATGGTGCTATTAGTTTATTTCAATTTCTGTACCAAGACTAAAAACAGAGTTATTATTATTATTTTTTTTTTTGACATACACCCTTAAATCAAGCAATATGGTGATATGAAAGGAGCGGAGAGAAGAGAATGAGACATCACCCAGCTTAACCTGGAAAAATTAAAATTTAGCTCCCTGATGAATGTTTTTTTCCCAAGTTTCAAATTGTTGAAAAAAAAATGTTTAGGAAATAAATTCTGTTGTTAGTGTAACTTGCTTTATATTGATCATCAGAAGCAAATTAAATGTTTCAGAAGAAGGTTCTTTGTTGTTGCGTATTCCCCACCTCAGGATTAACTGAAATAATTCTATATTTTCATCGCTCTGTATTGTATTAAATAAATTGTAGAAAAGTATAATGTGTCTATTTCCGTAGGTACTTGACTCCCCCTGGTTCTCAGGGTTTTGCACCTCATTTTGACGACATTGAAGCATTTGTTATACAGCTAGAAGGAACCAAACACTGGCGTATTTATTCTCCCAGGTATTTAATTTTTTTTTCTTTTTCAAGCAGTGAAATTAGTATTAGTTCAAATTTTTACATTTGGTTTGTTGTCCGTTCTTATTGCTAGAAATCAGTGTGGTTTGTTTAATCTTCACTTGCCTTAAATTTATATAAGCCTATCTTTTCTGTAAATATTTTGATCTGATGCATTATAGACAGAATCATGGGCACCAGCAGAGTATTTTCCTGGGGGGGGGGGCAAAGACTACTTAAACATATGGTTACCATGTTGGAAAGAGCAAAAAAGCAAGAAAAAACACTGCATACAAAAATCCAGGGGGGCCATTGCCCCATGCTGCCGGTGCCCATGGACAGAATTGTATGATTAATTGCAGGTAACTGTGCATAAGCATAAAAAAGTGTTTTATTTAGAGGGTAGTTTTTTATGTACGAACAAAAAAAAATGTAAAACCTGCTTTTCACAACCCCCCTCTTTCTTGCTAGGGAGGTGGTAAGGATTCCATCATTCTCGGTGCCATCTTCCATTTCTTGGGAATTTCACCTGTTCGAAGTGAAATCTATGTATTTGTTGGACTTCCCTCTCTTTAATTTTAGTTTCTTTTACATTTTGGACAACGTTTTAAAGATAAGAAAAGTTATTCCCTTTTCAATAGAGATAACATAGAGGGCCAGAGAAGATTATGTTCTACCCACCTCACCCTAGCCTCTTCTAAGATTGATTACTGAAGCGGTGACACCCCTTGTGGTGAAAAGGGGGATGAAATTTCTTGGAGTCTCTGGGCAAACCTCGGGCAGTTTGGCTGTTTTGGGGCAGTCCAGATATCGAGCTTTGGTATTCAAAGGGTTAAACGTCTTAGTGTTGAAAATTGTTCTTTTGGGAGTGGCCGTAGATACAGGGATAGTGGCAAGAATTTTTAATAGCGTATGGGTATTTGGAAAAATATTTGAGTCACATTGCAAAAGAGCTTCCATTGCATTAACTGGTCTTAGGTTACTCTGGGTATTTTGCCAAACTATATACTCTGCTGTGAGTGTACTGCTTTCCTGAAGAATTTTTTCATAAAAGTTTTGACATTCACTTAATTCATTCTCTCCATTTAATCTTATCCAACAAGGAAAAAATATTCGCAGTCTTATAGTTATAGATTTTTGAGATTGAAATCTATAAATCTATGAGTTTACTGTATTTGATTAATACTGTAATTTACTGTATGTAATTAATATCTTTTAATGTAGAAAAAAATTAATTTGCTTATAAGCCTATTTTTGATATTTTTATAAAATTTTATGGTTTCTTTTAAATTTTGAATAGTCATAATTAAAGTCTGCTAAAAGTAAGTAATCGTGCTTTATATACGAAAACTATGTTATAAGTATTCTATATATCCTGAAATAACTCAATAGGTTTTCACTTGCAGCAATTCCATTATTTTCTTTCTTAGTTCATTCAGTTGTTTTAATAATTAGTAATAACTAGACAGTAGGTTACTAGCTAATAACAGCTGTACAGATACCTGTTTCAGCTGTTTTTGGTAATTTTGCATAAATTATCATAAAGCTCCATATTTTATCCTTTTGGGTACATATTTCAATCTCTTGTATTGAATTTACTCTTTTATCAACAGTTCATTTTTTTTCTTTTTAATAGTTTTTCTAGATAACTATTGTTTATGAACATGGTGTTCAGTTCTAGAACATAGAATAATGGACATGAGAAAGTTTCTTTATTGTGCCAGGAGAGGAAAGTTTTACTATTGAAAATTTAGAAAAAACACTCAATTGCATAAAGCAATAAAAACTACTGAAAAGGGAATCTCTACTTATTATAAAAGATGTCTGTGTGTTGGCAGCGTTACGGACAAACGGCTACACCTAGAAACACCAAATTTGGTACTCGGGAAGATCTAAACATGAAGTTGTGCACCTCGAAGCGATTTTTTTCAAAATTCGACCTAGATTTTTTTTTTTTTTAATGCGATTTTTGGCATTTTTTCTCACCTAATTTGTAATAATGGCGGAAAATATGCTCGCAGCAAAACGGCATTTGTATCATCAGATAGAGGAGAAATTTTTCTTTTAAAAACAGTTTGTTCTGAATATGTAACACGATTTACCGATTTTTAGGAATTTTTTTACTAAGCATCTGTCTGTTTCAGCAAATTTTTTCATAAATAATTTTAAAACTGTCGCATCTTGAATTCTATCTGTCATAACTTTTTGATACTTGGACAGATCGTGAATATTCCTTTCGCCCTTTTTTAAAATAAAAACGAAAACATTATGTAAATTAGACAATTTTTTACGGATTTTAATGTAACCTAATGTTTAGGATTTAATAGCATCAACGCGGAGAGCTTATGGGATTACATTAATTGATCATGGCACGTGATAATTTAATATCATTGCCACAGAAAGGATTAGAAAAAAAGGTTTCTTTTTCAACCAATCGAGTTTTTAAATGGGATATTGGAATTTCATTGCACAAGTGAGGATCTATGACGTCAAATGCTTTAAAATACGTAAAAATTATGCCACAAATTTAACTCATTTATCCCTGCTCTTTATTTAACACAAGGAGGCGATATTTTGATTAAAACTTACTTTAGAAATAAACTGAGAAGTTCATGATTATTATTATTAAAGTGGTATTTTAATCCGTTGCTTATTTAAAAATTGAAATATTTTAACGCGGCTGAAAGTGTTTCATTTTAAAAGCTACAAAATTCATTTTAAAGCGGTATATATTAAAAATTTTCTATTTACTTTTTTATTTTTCGCATTTAATTATGTCGCAGGCATATATGTTTTCTAATATATGCATGTTGCGAGTATAGTTTTATTTTAACGTTGGATTACGTTCCTCCATAATGTCCTATTCTAATTTTCAACGTCGTTGTAAATTTTAATATGATACCGTTTGAAAGCTATTGAGTAAAATATGTAAATTAACTCCCTCAACCAACCGGTATCTTTTACGGTAGTTAAACAGTGATGTCATAAATTTTTAAAAATGCGGGAAATTTGTAAACTCTGCAACTCTAACGTCCTGTCACAGTTATAGCGATTCTAAATAGCTCCTCGAGATGACACAGTTTGATGTTTTCAGTAGACAGAATTATGGAGGATTTATAAGATATCTTTATATTGGATACATGGATATTTAAGTTGGCACCGCTTGAATATTTTTCACCACAGTGAGATTAAATATTTTGCGGTGCTAAATACGCCAATCTTACAAAACTATGCATAAATTAAATTTGTATGGAGAGCTTCCTTAATAGCAACTATTATGTGAAATGAATAATGTTTATGGTAATGCGTAAATTGCTAAAGAATCGCCATAGAATAAAAAGGTCCCATTTGGGACAAATAATGTAAGCTGTTTCGTTAAATTGAGCATTAAAGAGGGAGAAGCGAAGAAAGATAGTATTAATATGCGTAATAGGTAGTATTGGTAGATTTGTAAGCATGATATGAATAAATCCCAATATACAACGTTAATAAATATTTCATGAAATTAAAAGTGTTCTGTTTATCCCTTTTCAAGGGTTGTTTTACAACCAACTGAACGATAAGTAATTCTAATTTGCGTTGATATATCCCACAGTAATTTCAACAGAGGAGATTACTTGAACTTTTTAAAAATGAAATTCACAGCTATTTTAAGATAAACGGTTGTCCATTTCATGTAGTGTCTGAGGTATTTAATGCTACAACTTGAACCTAAAAACAGTATGATATAGAAATAACACATTTTGAAAGTCAGGAGTTCTCTGCAAACTGCTAAGCTTTTCACTTTTTTGATCGCGAATGACACATGTAGTTTTTTGAGTCATTATATTGCAATGATGCCAAGTTAGTACTCATGACACAAACTTTACATTATAAGTCAAATAATTTTGCTTTTATTTTAGATTTCACATCACTGGAATTAAGTGGAATTACACATGTAAGGAAAATTTTTATTTCCGACCGTGCGAAGAACGGGCACGCAGCTAGTAGTTTTATAAAGTGCAGTAGAAGACCTAAAATTCAAGAAGCTTGGGTTGAGACCTTGTGCAAGAATTTTGCAGATTTTGAGTCATAATAGGAAAACTATTCTATTGTGATTTATAAAACTTAATATATATCACATATTTCACACCACTAAGATTACAAAATTTCAAAGGATAAACAGTAGTTAATTCTTATTCTTAGTTTTTCATCGAATTCCAAAGAGAGAAAATGTGTTCTAAATTGCACCACCGTATGTACTGGAACATACTTTTAAGTACTTCTTTTCCATGTAAATAAGGATGTATCTTTTCAATCATTAAGTGCACATGTTTGGAGTTTTTGATGCATATTCTATCATTTAAGTGCATATAATCCAGGATCTAGTGATAACTTACTGTAATTTTGGCAAAAATGTACTCTCATAAAACAAGTGTTTGAAACAAAATTTGAACGCCAATTTTTGTATTCTTCTGTATATTTCAGGTCTCAAAAAGAAACACTTCCAAGTTACTCTAGTGGTAAGTTAATAAAAATTTGTTCAATCATATCTTTTGTTAGGATGAAAAAAGTACTAGTAGTAAAGATAATAGGCATGTTAGCTTTCAAATGCCTTGTAATTGTTATTGGATTAATTCTGTAAAAAGAAGAAAAGCTATTCTGATTTATTAACTAAACTGTTTTAAAGTATTAGTAGTTTTATATTTTGAAATATTGGTATTTTTTTAAATTCAAGATTAGCATTAACTTATTCCAATTTATCAAGTATTTAATACAGCATTGAAGATTTGTCTAGATAGATTTTGTGTATGACCAGTTATCCAATCGATTTGAAATACAATGATAAAATTGAATCCTTTCTTTTTAAACTACATTCTTGTTTAATGTATTCCTGCTCAGCACTTTGTTTGCAATGGCCTCCTTGTATTATAGCACTGAAGTCTCTACCCCCAAAAAAAGCACTAAAGTAGTACTTTGAAGTAATACAATGAATAAAATAGTACAGTAGAACCCCGTTAACTCGGATCTATTGGGACGAGGACGATCCGGGTTAACAAAAATCCGGGTTACACGGAGATAGTGTCGAAAAATTGGTAAAGTGAAGATAAACATAACTAATTGTACATAGAATCACCTTTTAATAAAAAAAAAAAACAGCATACAGAATATTTATTATACAGTATATTTATTTATTTATGTTGGCTCAACATCTCCCGTCTGTAAACACTCTTGATATTCTGAAGAACCCCCTGGTCCATGGATTGCACTAGGGAAGTCGCATTTGGCGGTAAAAACTTTACTGCTACGCTATTTCACTTTGCATCTTACTTAAATAATCGTTTTTTTTTTTTTTTTCTCTCTTTCTAAGCTAGCTCTGCAAACATAAACGCACGCAATTGCCATCAATCATACCAGCAAGGTTGAAAGCCTTGAAAGTAATTTGCTGAACAAGCTGTCACTCAAACTATGCAAAAGAGGTTTTTCTGCCAATTAACACAGTCCGCAACTCCGGGGGGAGGATTTAAAATCACGTGACCTGCTGGTCGAAGCAAAGCACAGCGATTTCCTTTCTACCCCCTTGAATTTTGTGGTCTCAATTGGATAGATTACTTCCCATTCAGGACTTGATAAGTGCCAACATCACGCCGTGCACCAGTACAGTCCCGCCAAATATTTGGTTACTCCTAGACTACTCGGTTTCTTGATACTTACGGTGTTTTGTTTTTTCCGGTCCGGGTTATATGGACATCCGAGTTAAAGGGTCCGGCTTAACGGGGTTCTACTGTACTCAGTCATATCTTACAAAAGTCCTAGAAGTGTGTCTGCTTGCATCCATTCGTGACCTATTTTCATTGTGTAATCTAAAATTTATATTATTTTAGGCAATTTTACTCAAGATGAAATAGGCATTCCTATTCTCGAACTTGAATTGAAGCCTGGTGATGTGTTATATTTTCCCCGGGGTTTCATCCATCAGGTATATCATACATTTCCCTTCTTTCTAAAAGTCGATTGCGTATATACAAGATGCCCCCAAAACACTGACTTAGTCTTTTATTTCTTAAAGTTTGATCTTAGAAATGTACTATAAGTTACAATGTTACGTAGAAAAGGGTACAGAAGTTGATAGTATCAATTAAAGATTTTTGAGACATTAAATCTGAGTAAATACAAAATTTAATATTTTTACATGCTAGTATCTCTGATTCTTACAGCCCTGACTGCATGCTCGTATTATGCATTCAGCTTCAGCTCGTTTTTTCTATTTTTGTTAGTTTTTAACATTTATCCGCTCCCTCCCCAAATAGACTGTGATTTTCCTTGAAGATTGAAGGGGAGCTGGAACAGTATTTTGTGGTATATAATTACTAAATATATTAACTTTTTTTAATATAATAAAGCAGTAGTATATAATTAGAAGAAATTAAAATTTGATGTTTGAACTTCTCTAAAAGTTAAATACAAAGTTCAGAGGAAGAAAAAAAAAAAAAAAACGGTCATTAAAAAGAACATCCATGTGAAAGCTCATATTTAGGCTATTTATCAGTTAAATTATATATTAGCAAAATACCATTTGACATTCAAATTGTAATATATGTAATTTATCTATAGCAACTTTGCTATAAATGTAATGCATTCTTATATTTGAACTGAAATATAATTTTGATATAATTTTACTGCAAGCTATTTGCTCTGCTTGCAATATATCTTAAGCTATAAAGATTTGTATGCATTTATAAATACAATTTACTCTAAACCAGCGGTTCCTAACTGATGGGGCATGCTCCCCTTGGGGATTACAGAGCATTTGCAAGGGAGGGGGGGGGCATGAGATAAACAGAAAAGAACAAGTGGTAATGCATGTTTTAAAAACCATCTTATTTATTCTTATTTTCACTCCAAAAATGTATCCAATTTCATTTAAAATGTTTATTAAATTTTGCCGAAAAGTACAAATTATACCAATAAAAACAATTAAATGTTCACTGTTGAAGGAAAAAAAACTGTATGCTTGCTGAGAAATTTGAGGGAAGGGGTTGTCATTTCAAGTTGTCCTTTGTTGGGGGGGGGGGACAGTATTAAAAGGTGGGAACCGCTGTTTTAAACTCATAGTTTAAGATATCATGCATACGAATCAAAATACCTACTCAGTAAGTTTTCGCATTTTATGTTTGTGATAACCTTTTTTTGTAGTTGTAGAAAATGTAGAGATTAAAAAATAATAATAAATAAGATTATAAAGTATGTAAGAGTTATCTAACAAAGTATACTTACATTAGTAAGTTGCTAATGTTTATTATGCTGTTTTTTGATTATTTTCTGAGTAACTTGTTTTATTTTCTAATTTTTAGGCCAAAACACCTGAGGATACTCATTCACTGCATATCACTGTTTCTACATACCAAAAAAATACATGGGGTCATCTCTTGGAATTGGTATGCATCACTATAGCCTTTTTGATTGAATGTGTCATTTTTTATAACTTGCACCTTTTTGCTTATGAAGATAGGGTCATGAAAACCCCTTAGCATTTATAACTTTCCTATGTAACCTATGGATTTCTTACCGAATTTGGTGCAAAAATATTGTTGTGTTGGAAAGTGTTTTATAATCTCTGCATTTGGCATTATTTATCTATCTTGTTTCATTATGTGCAATATTTACTTTTGTCTTAAAGGGGAGATTTTGTCTTCATGTTTGTCTTAAATGATACAATTATTACTGGTTAACAAATTAACATGATGGGGAAACCATTCTCTTCATCTTTGATATTTTTTGTTGAATGTTTTCGTCTTAACAATGTTCAACTGTATATATATATATATATATATTAGGTCTATGAGAAAGTTTTGTCAGATTTTTGTATGTCAGTAGTTTGCCTGGCCAGAACTACTGAAATTAATAAGACAAAATTTGGTATGTATTGTTTGGCTGCTCTTGGGATAGAAAATTGGCAAGTTGTCAGTACAGGTAAATCCAAATGAACTGATCGAGGAGGGATAAAAGCAAGCGCATATTGTAGATTTTTCATTATTTGTATTACAAATCAGCAATCTGGTTTGTATTATTTTAAATGCATAAACTAATTCAATGTAAGTTTTAAAATATCATCGCATGTGAACAAATGTTATTTCTTGCAAACTGCACCTGAATAATTTAGCGTCAAGCGCACATCTGACTGGTACAACCCACCAACTAATGGGCGTGCCTGTTTCCACCTTTAAACCAGATGTTTATGTTTCTGTCTAATCGATAGTCAAACAGTATGTAAGGTTTTTAGCATAGGTGCTACATTGGAGAGTATTTTTCAAAATTCGTAACTTATTGGGAGCAGGGATTTTAAACTTTCTTTTCACATATCCTGCATAATCCCAAAGAAGAAAAGAGATACCCATACACAGTGGCGGATCAGGGCAAAGTAAAAAAATATATTTTACCTATAAAATTCTTACTTTAAAATTTGAAAAATTAGGCTTAGACACAGCTTGTTTGTAATTCAGTACTTGTTGAAAATTTATGTGTTTGAATTTTATGTAAGAAATGGACATTACTTTCCGGTACACCTATATTTTTTTTCCTCCTAAAAAGAAATTGTTTTATAGATTTTTTTTTATGTTTTAGGCCTTACCAAGTGCTCTTTCAAAAGCAATAGAAAATGAAGTTGAACTTAGGGAATCTCTGCCAAAAGATTATTTAAATTATGTTGGAGAAGTCAATGCAGATGTAGTGAGTAGAATACTTGTTTGTTT
The DNA here is from genome assembly GCA_038373885.1 of Cheiracanthium punctorium. Taxonomy (NCBI): domain Eukaryota; kingdom Metazoa; phylum Arthropoda; class Arachnida; order Araneae; family Cheiracanthiidae; genus Cheiracanthium; species Cheiracanthium punctorium. Next base: position 97,387 of record JAWZYV010013229.1, on the reverse strand, counting down.
AATTTAAAATGTTTAATTCTACATTCCTACTAATTTACAAACAAAAATTTACTTTTTCTTTATTAACTAAACAAGCAGTCAACATTAAAAAGCTTTAAATAACAATCTGTGAGTTTTTTAGTGTTCAATAGAGTTCATACTTGCATTTTAACACCGACAACTAGATAAAGCAAATTATTAACTAAATAACATCTCTGATTATTTACTGAAAGTCAATACTAGTCAGGAAGAATATGGAGTATCTAGAATTGGCTGAAAATTTCATTTATAACAAAAAGTTCTTCCATTCTTGTGGACATACTATTTGACCATCACTGAAAAATCTTATGATGGTTGTATTTCAAGAGAATTTTAGAAATGTAGCCCCATCCCTAGAAATGTCTGTGTCAAATAGCAAACCTGTTGCCTGATGCATGTTAGGGTGGGCTGGATAAAGGTTTTTTGTTTGCTATTGGATTCTAATAATATGGAAAAGATGTCTCATGAGGTAAAACTAACCTGTAAAAATTTTGACTCTTAATTGACATCTGACAAGGGGTTTCAAACCATCAATGTTTAAATTCAGACTTTTTTTTTTTTTTACAGTTATAATAATGGACCAAGGAATCTTCAATATATTAAAGGTCAGCAGCTAAAAAAATTATTAAGATCAGTTGATATTTTCTGCCTCAATGATGTGGTCCAAATTCCAGTCATCAGTTTTAAACTTTATATTGATATTTGATCTCCATTGGAAGGGGGGGGGGAAGCAACAAAAGATATGTATTCATCTGAATAATTTTTTTTGCTATTAATATTGAATGTTTTGGATTACTTTTCCATACTATTAGCATAATTTAAACATTTTTTTTTTAGAAAATATGCCCTATTTTGTATAGCTATAAAAGATTTAAGCCCATCAGATAGACTAAAGATATCAATTAATTAAGATAAAAAATTTTATAGGTTAGTTTTATCTCATGAAACAACTTTTTTACTGTATTACAATGTGATGGCAAGCAAAAAATTCTTTCTCAACCCACCCTATAATGCATGCGCACAGTGAATTTCGGTTCTATTTCTTCTGGTGCTGTATAATTTCATTAGACAGGGGATATTCACATTTCCATTGACTATGACTTAAGGTGCCTGTGTTTATTCTTTTTTTCTCTTTCTCTCAGGATTGTCCAGAAAGAAGCAGGTTCATTGAAAAAGCCACATCATTAGCACAAAGAGTGATTAAGTATTTACCTGTTGATGAAGCTGCAGATCAGCATGCTAAAGACTTTATCCATGCTTCAATGCCTCCATTTTTTACTGAAAGTAATGCACTCTTTCGATATGTAGTTTCATGAATATGAAAACAATCATGCTTGCATCTTAATTTGCAAAATTCCTTTAAGATTATTCTTTTCTTTTTAAACTATGAATTCAAAAATTTTCTATGATTTTTTTGAAGCCCAATAACATAGTGGATGTGCCACAGGTTTATGTTCAATTCTCAAGCTGAACAAAATTGTGACTTGTATTATAAAACTTAAGGCAAACTTACTGGCATCACACTGATTTGTTTATATTATTGCTTAATTTTAGTTGCTCTTGGGCATCCAATGATTACTTGTGAATAAAGATTTCAATTACATGCACAATATTACTTTGTACCTTTTCATTTGAATAAACTTCATACATTTTAGGCATAATTCATAAAAAAAATATATATTTGCAGTATTTCTATTATAATATTTTTTGGAAAAGTAGTATAAACATGTATGACTTCTTAAACTGGATACAAAATTTTCTGTGTAAAGGTCTTCATAAAATTTTACATCAGACTGTTTATTATGAATTGTTAGCAATTTTTATTAAAATATTAATTTTGTAAGGTTTCCAGTTACATTGATAGACTCAGGGTGTCCACTCGCAACTGAAAGGGTGACTTTTCTACTAATTTAAAGATTAAGTGACTTGAGCGACTTTTCTGATCAAAAAACATCGTTTTCAATACTATTTTCAATTTTTTTGGCTACGTGTACCTTACTCCAAGAGACTAATTTGAAAATCAGGTTTTGGTTTTTGTCATGTCCTTTTTTTTTTTTTTTTTCAAAGTTGCTCTATTGGTCGTTCATCAAGCATTCTAATCTATTTTTTTTTAATCGTGCTATAAAAATGAATGTATTATATGCTTTGTTATACACCGACGAGCCAGAACATTATGACCTCCTCCACATTATTAAAAAAAACTCGTCTGGATGACATTGAGATCACGTAATTAAGTGGGAATGGTATTTAACAGTTGCTGGAGAAGCTGAGGAATCATTCTTGCACTTAACGTTTGTGAGTGATGGGAAATACTGTTGATCTAAGCGAATTGGATAGAGGGCAGATTATGATGGCCCAAAGACTCGGAACGAGTATCTCCAAAACTGCACGACGGGTCGCTTGTTCATGATCTACCATTGTTAGTATTTATAAAACATACATTAAAGGAGGTGAAGAATATACATCAAAATGCTGGGCATTCATGTATCATCCAAGAAAGAGGACATCGGAGACTGTCCCGCCTCTTACAGCAAATTCAGCTGCAGACAGGGACTCGGCTGACAGCCCAATATAATGCATGCCCAAGTACAAATGTTTCGGAACACACAATTCAGTGAGTACTGTTGGGTATGGGACAGTGGAGCAGACGTCCCACTCCTGTGCGTCTTCTTACCAAGCGTCATTTTCAACTGCGCCTACAGTGGGCATAGGAACATCGAGACTGTACCATGGATATGTCAAAGAGAATTGCCTGGTCAGATGAATCCCGGTTTCTCTTTCATCACATCGATGGCCGTGTCAGGGTACGTCATCTTCTAGGAGAACAGCTGCTCCCCTCTGTCTGCCAGCTCAGGGCTCAAACACTACCCTATTCCAAGATCTCGACTTTGTGTGACCGCTTCTTAAATATTTGGTACAACCTGCCTCCAGTTATCTCTGATAAACTTGTGGTATCCATGCCCAATTGAGTTGCAGCTGTTTTGAAGGGAAAAAAAGGCACAAAGCATTATTCAGTAGGTGGTCATAATGTTTTGGCTCTTCAGTTTATAACGCATGTCGTTTTCTAATTTATCATTTTATTCATTCCTTCTTAAATGAAGCTAAATGACGTATGTTTATTTCTTAACTACAAAATTATGAAAAAATGCTACTATTTTGACAGCTAAAATTAAGAAAATGGCTACTAAACGGGTGACTTTTTTATGTCACTGAGGCTACTAATGACTCTATTTTTGTCTCCTGACATGGGTGAACACCTTGTACTCTGAATGAGTGACTTATGTTCTAACTTGGTTTATTGTTTACAGTCTCAGTTGTGTTACAAATAATATTTTGTCTGTTTTTTTAAAAGGAGAGAAAGAATGCAGCATACATGGTGGAGGTGAATACTGGGAAGACGGACAAGTGAAAGCGATAGTCGAACTGCAACCCGATTCTAAAATTAGATTTCTTAGGAAAAGGATAGTCAGGTATATTTCATGTCTAAATATTACATACTACACAAATAATTTCTTAATATTAAGTGATTATTAATTATAAGTATCTATTGAAACAATATTCATTCAACTTGAACACATTTCTGTCAATATCCATTGAAGAATGAAGTTACCTCCCTAAATTCCCAGTACACACAATATATAACAGGTCGTAATATACCTTAAATAAGTAAAAACTATAGAACCATTGAATGAATGAAAGATTTATAAATAGGGCTGAATGTTTGTTTCTTGCATTGTAAAAAGCTAATTTCAGCTGAGATCATATGCTTCATTATTTATTTTGGACAAGACAAGAATAAGAATTTGTTTATAAATATGCACAAACAGTTGCCCAGATGTAACTATCACAGCTGCTTCTTTGCTCACTTTTCACATACCTCTGGCACTCAACATGATCAGTTGTGAGCTGTATCGACTGAAAAAATAGCTCAAAAAAGTGAGTTTTAAACTGTATATAGGGACAGCACCAGGCAAAATGTGGCCATTGTCAGGGTCCGAGTGTGACATTTTTCTGCCCCTACTATATACAGCTCTCTCAATTTTTGTGTTTCTATATATAGCTTAGGGGTGTATGTCGAAGAAAAAAAAAAACTCTGTTTTGAGTCTTGGTGCACAAATTGAAATAAACGAATAGCACCAGGGTCTCCCAAAAATTCCAGATAGTTCTTCACAAGCTGCTTTACACACTGCAATAAGCAAAAAGCTTTGGCTTTTGCGACATTTTCAGAAAAAATTCTTAACCATGGATCTGAGCTGCAAGATTTTTCGAAGAGTGACACGTTTTGCAAAAATTGCTGATTTTTAAGAATTTTTCCTAAAAGTTTTGAAACGGATACAGATTGATAGTTTATTACAGTATGTAGTACAGCTCGTAAAGAGACAGTTTCAGAATTTTGAAGTGCCTGGCATCATGAGTTTGTTTGTACTTATGTAGCAAAATTACATGATATTTCGGACTACACCGTTAAAACTCACTTTTTTTGAGCTATTTCTATGTGTCCTCAAGTGCCTGTGAGGGACTAGAGGTCTCTTAACATTCCAAGGGTAGGTCTCTTTAACCCTTTAACGTGCAGTGTTCCCGCTCCGGGAACACCCAACTCTGACATTTTGATTGTTGCCAGTCACAGAGAATCGATTGGATTTCTATAAAAATAGTTGCGGGTGACAGAGCTCCACGAGAATCCTTTACTTTTTAGCACGTCATTTCCCATAAAAAAAAAATGGTCACGATTCTTTTTAACAGCACTGACATCTGCTGAAAAATGGAAGAATGCGAGAACAGAGCTGGACAGATTGCCCAACGCTGAAAAAAGGGCAGCCGTTGCCATCGCTCGACTGAATGACCAGCAAGAGGGCGAACGATCAAAACGTTCATCGCGTGCCACAGATCGAGAGACCCTTTTTTTGATGCAGCTGGCTGTGCCGGGCACAGCCAGCTGCGTCCCTCTTGCTGGTCGTTAAGTCGAGCGATGGCAACGGCTGCCCTTTTTTCAGCATTGGGAAAGGGTTGTGCCTCAAAGGGTTAAACCCCCTTTTATATAAACTCATGGGAGAGAAGCAATGATAATGAGTGCTTGGTCTGTTTCAGGCCTCCTAATTAGTCATTTATTTTCTCTGTATGTTTTCCTTACAGTTCTCTCTGTTGTAAGTGTTCTTGCTATAGGCGAACAATTTTTGAATAATGTAAAAGCTCATAAATGGGATGTGAAACATATTTCGTTATGGTATTAGGCATATAAATATATATGGTAATAGTTTCAACAAATATTTAATTATAGTATTAATTATTTTGTACCTCACAAAATTCCTTCATATATGCCTACAAGAAAATTTTATTTATTCTTGAAATGGACAATTTTTACTAAATATTATCTAATTCTATTTTACAAATAAAATTAAGTCGACTGATGTTAATCATTTGAATCATTTTATTTATTTACTATAGCGGAGAAATAGATGAGATGAGATTAGGTATCATGAGTTGGGGAAATACTCATAATTTAAAAATTCAATTAAAAGGTATGTGAGTAAAGAAGCTTTAGAGAAAAGTTATGCCTTTTGGTCTTCCCCCCCCCCCCATCTCTGGACCTTCTACATGAACTGCAAAGTGTTGTTTAAACATGATGTATGATAATTCTAGTACCATTAATACTTTTTATTTTTGCTGATGAAGTTATTGTACAGGGTGGCTATAATTAAACTTCCCTTATAAACAGCATTCTGTAACGGAAACGGGTGAGCTGATTGTCACCCAATTCAGCACAAGGATTGTACTTGAGATACACTCATGAGGTTTTATACAAATTAGTTCAAAAGTTGTCTACCAGGGGGTGCTTTGCATGATGAAATCAGCTCAAAAAAATGTCCCAAATTATTTAATATGTACTCAAAACTTACAGAATGTATGTTGGAATTGTTTGTACATATCGAATTTGCCATTTCCATTGTTAAGTTTGCTATTTATTTCATGCAAGGTGCCATATAGCAGATATTTTTGGAAATTCTTTTCCAAAATACCTTGAGCGCATCTCGCAAATAGTCTATTTACCAAACTTAGTTACAATCCATTCAACAGTTTTAGCAGTGGTTGGCAAAACTACAACTACAATTTCAACTACTTTTAGGAGACAAATTTTTCTAAAGGATTCTATTTACATTTACGTATATTGAAACACTAACTAGGAAAAACTACTGATATGCTAACTAGAGGAAATGATTTCTGTAATTAACAAATATTAGTAATCATTAAACTACTATTAAAATTAAATTCTTAATGATTATGAAATCACAGTTGTGACTACATACTTAATTCAACATATAATTTTCATACCTTTCAGTCCTTGATATGTATTAGATAGAAATATATTAAGAAATTATTTTTTTAGAATATTTTTTGAGCAAACATTTTCCAAAATTCCTTGTGCATATCATGTGTAGTTTATATACCAAATATAGTTACAATCGTTTCAGCTGTGCATAAGTACCTCGGTGAAGTTTAATTATAACCACTCTGTAGTTTATATTTCTTTCACTAATAGTTACATCTGTTTCCGACAAAATAATGAATCTAAAATTGTTTCTAGAATGGTTATTGAGGAAGATTGTGCTCGCATTTACCACTCCATTGAAAACAGCAGAGATTACAAAGAATTTGATCTGAAGTTTGTGGAGTGTGATTTATCTGCTGTTCCTGCATTTCAGTTCCTTTTAAGAGCTCACCCCAAATTTATACCTATAGAGGAGCTGCCTCTTGAGACTCTTGAAGATAAAGTGAGTATACTCTCTTAAAGGGGAGGGAGGGACTGTTTTACAAATACAATAAAATAGATAATTCAAATGCACCAATGTCAGGAGGCAAAAAATAGTATCATCCCTGTCAGCACATCAAACTTTTAGTAAACTTGATTAATCAAGTCAATAAACTCTAATTAAGCTTGAAAATTTCAAGCATGTAAGCTTGAATCAAGTGTTCAAGTTTACACTTGCCCAACTTGCATTAAGCTTGACATAGCAAGCTTAATTTCAAGCTTAAAAAATTTCCTAAATACACGGGGTGCGCATCGGCGAACTCACCCCACATATTTTATGTTTCCATGCATTTTCCCCCTTACGCTGAAATTTCAGGTTATTTTAATCTGTTTCCATCAAGTGTCCATGGCTGGGATCGATCTCGGGACCTAAGGTTTGGGAAGCCAGCGTCCTAACCACTCAGCCAACTTGACTTGCGCTGATATGACTGAAGTTGGAAGTGACTGTCATGGTTATCACGCCATTTTCTGGCGAGATCGATCTGTGGCCGATGCCTATATGTTTCTTTTATTTTTCCATGAGATGAATCAAAATAAAAATAATTTTATGTGTGATTTATAGACTCTACTAATAGGGAAATAAGCATACTATAAACTTAAAAGCAGCACACGTTTTAAAACTTTCAATATCGCAACACTCATGTTGGGCAATATTGGCCAAAATCGAGAGAAACGACTGATTTTGAAATCAATTTCGTAGTATAATTGTATTTTATTTTGAAGAATTTCAATATTTGGAAATATAGAATTTTTTTTTTTTTTAATTCTATGGTCAAGTACATTTATGACTGATGATAAATTATTTGTTATGTGGATGTGGCTTTCCAAATCTAGCAGTCATCCAGTTGTATTCAAGCTTGACAGTTAAAATGACTTCTCCAAGCTTACTGCAAGCTTAAAATGAATTGAACTGTCAAATTCAAAGAAATGTCAAGCTTGATTTGAGCTTATGTGCTGTCTGGGATTACTAGCCTGACCGACATGTAAAAGTCGTGAGTTTAATAGCCATTTTCTTAATTTTATTCGCCAAAAAAGTAGGATTTTTGCATAGTTAAAAAATAAACATACCAGGCTTCCTACGCCTTCAGGGAAACCTGGAAAACTCAGGGAATTGAAAATTAGCTCTTAAAACTCAGGGAAATCTCATAGGAAAATGTAATTTTGCTTTAAAAACCTGGAAAATCCAGCTTCAACCCTGGAATTTTAGGAAAATTTACCCCCCTCTCTTTGCTAATGAAGCACTCGGGCAATTGGAAATGGATTATACAAGATTAATCATCTATCACTTAAGACGAATAGCACACTTGCTACTCATTTTGTCTCTGCAGTTCTCAGCATTTGTGATTGCTCCCTTTTCTCATTTGAGTTGGAAGGCTATTCTTTGTGTTGTGTACTGTGCACAAAGTTAGATTGTGTAATATTATTATCACGTATATACAAACTCTGCTGATATTTGCTAGAATACAATGTAGCTTGTGTGTTCCTATAATGTTAAATATTTCATTGTTTATGCATAGAATTGGTGGATTTTACTTAGTTCTAAAGAATATGGCATTTTTACCAATAGCCTTGTGTACTGGCAATAGTATAAAAAACATATCTTAAAACTTTCAATCTGTGAAGTGGTCCCAAAAATTCTTTTTTACTTCTGTAAAGCTTTTGCATAATTTCTGATATTTTATAAGTGAAATTGAATTTAAAACCATGTTTGATATAAATGTAATCCATTGATTATACGATAATTGAGGGGGAGTATAATTTTGATTACCATAGTGCTATCATAATTTGATTACCTTAGAATGGGGCATATAAATAAAAAGTATTTAGTCTTTATCTTTTGCAATAACCTGGATTATTTTTTTGCAATAACCTGGAAATTCTTGAAAAATCACCTGGAAAACTCTGGGAATTTCATTTTGAAAAAGGAGTATGAACCTTGCATACGTCTCTTAACATCAGTTAAAAAGAATGAATAAAATAAGAAATTAAAAAAACTTCATGTGTTAAATAACAGCATACAGTAAGGGAAGGCAGGGTACAATGAAACAAAAATAAAATTAATGTACAATTTTAGCCTACACTTTTCCCCATGTAAATGAATTTTTATGAGCTTGTAAATAGCATTTTTATGTTTAAAAAATAACAAAATGTAAATGTCTGCCTGTATTTCATTGTACCCCATATACCTTGGTACAGTGAAATCCTTAATAACATTTTACGATGAGTCAAAATTCAAATTTCAGAATGCATGTTTTATGTACATTTATAATGAACATTAATGAGACATAAATATGAAATCTAAAAGGAGAAAGCAAATTTAATTAAACTGTTATAGCTTAAGATGAAAACATGATACTTTTATTAGAGGTTAGCCTATAGTCTTTCATTTTATATTAAATTTACTTAAATCAAATTCAAAAATTAGCATTTCTGATACTGTACCACCTGAAGGAAAAGGAGGTGGTACTTTTGATATAATTTGAATTTTTTCAAAAATATGTTTCCAAAGGACACATAAATTGGAAGCCTGGGTGCATTTGTTTGACGTACAGAACTTTGCATTCCATTTAAATTTATATTTCCCCAACAGAGCACATTTCTTTATGTTTAAACTTATCTTCCTTGATTAAAACAATCATTTTTCCTTGATTAAAACAACACTACTTGTGTCATACATGTTATGTGTGGATAGTTCATAATCTGTACTGTTTGGATTGTCAGTTGAAAGGCAATCTGGATTGCCACCCTATTCAGAGTCTGAAAAAGATGAAGTATGATTTAAAAACAATTCCTTGTTAACTTTATGTGCTGTCTACATAATTATTGAATTGTAACATCTTTAAGTGAATGCATTCAGGCAGGAGTAACAGGGTGCAATACAACATGCTTCATTGTACCCCACATTGAAGCTAAGAAATAAATTTTTACTGATTCCTAGTATTAATATTTTTAGTGATAAATTTGGGAATAGGAGGACCATAACACAGTAATCACAATATTTGAAAAATAAATAATTATACCTATGAGAACGAAGAGGTAAAACAAAACTACTTTCAGTTATGAAATTGACTTTCAATGATGATAATCCAATAATTGTCTTTTGCTCTTGTTCTAAAAATGCGATTGCCTCCAAATTACATTGGTAAATGAAACATATATTTGTATAATATATGTATGAGTTAGAACTTTCTAGGACGAATCTTACAGATTTTAGATAGTATGTTCCACTGTACCCCATTGTCCCCGACATTCATTTTTTTAGTATGAATAAAAGAGCAGATTAGACTGTTTAATGAACGATCCGTCGCAACTTTGAAAAGGAAAGGCAGTTGGCGTAGACCAAAATCTGATTTTCAAGTGAGTCGTCTGAAGTAAGCTACAAGTAGCCAAAAACTTGAAAATAGTATGCAAATGACAATTTTTTTATTCAGAAAAGTCATCCAAGTCGCATTGTCTTTAAATCAGTAGCAAAAGTCGCCTTTTTAGTCACCATTTAATTTGAAATTTTCGCTCGGTCCCTAGAAATCTCTTCTCTTAGAGAGATTATGTGTACAGTCAAACCTCATTATAACAAACTTCATGGGCCAAAAGTTTTGTTTGCTATAGCCAGTGGTTCGCTTTATCCCAACGGTTAAGAAATACAATACTAAAACTAGGAGACCAAAATTTTTGTGCGTTATATACCGGATTTGCTATAACAAGATTTGAATTATCCAAGTTTGACTGTAATTTTTTTACCTCTAGTACTTGTTTATGAAAACAACAAAATTATACCAAATTTCAGTGCACAAGACCCTCTATTACTTAAGAACTAATTCGACCGACTGAGTGTTCTTTTAAAAGAGTAATATTTATTTTACAAACAATTGAAAATGAGTGTTGCGATTTTTATATCTTATTTATGCAAATTAGCAGGTATGCTTCAGCTCATTGCTATGGTTATCCAGTGTACAATACTGGGTGCTCCAAACTGTGTGATCAGTGCGGCACTTTAAATTTTAATTTAAAGTTTTCTAATCATATGCAATTAATTACTTTTGAGTTAATTTTATAAGGGGCCACCTACAGACCTGCAGCAGGGGTCGGGTTAATGAGTGGGCTCAAAAATACTCAGGATGGGCATGATTCTTTCATATAATCAGCAGCTTTCGAAGAGATTTATTTAAAGTAAAACAAAAGTAATGGATGACTTTTAGTTTTAAGGCAGCCAAAGGAAATAAGTTCTAAGAAAAACAAACTGCAACTATTTTAATTTTTTGAATGCATCTTGTATGTACCAGTGGCAGGGTGGGTACAGAGTCCCACCTGGGGCTATGGGCCTGGCCATATACAATTTATATTTAAAAAAAAAAAAAAAGGTTCAGTGAGGGAAAATTAAAATAAAAATGCAACTCCTAAATGTAGTTTGATTATTAATTGTCCATAGGCTTCAATATATTGAAAAGCCTTTCTGTAACTTTAAGCTACCAACTCCATTGCAATCAGAAAGGGAGATTCACAACTGAATGTCACAATAGACATAATTACAAAAGTTCAACATTCTAACGTTATTCATTGCTCATTTTGTGCAAAATAACTACCGACATCATGCCAAAACTTGTCTAAATGGATTCAGAGATGGTCAAAATGGCTATATTTATTTGAAAATCTTAAAAATCAACTTCTTTTTTTGTAATTATAGCGTTTCCTTTCCTTTGCATGAGAGTGTAGAGGGGGGGGGGGTGAATATTTCATATGTTTACCGTAATATACATAGTGCATGTATATTTTTTAATTAGTTGATCTGATCTATGTCATACTATTGCAGATGAATTTTGCCACTGATTTATATGCTAATGGATTTTTAGTGACAGATGAACCTCTTGAAAGCGTTGAAGAATAAGTTTTTATTTTAAGTATTATTTGTTTAATAAATTTAAAGTTTTTAATGAGTTGTCTTTTTGTGTATATTGAATATGTTGCAACAACTTGTAAAACAACACACAAACTAAGTACAAAAAAACACACAGAATAAGCAATTATAACTTTATTTACGAACTACAATATTAATTTTTATTGTAAGGCAAAATGGTCAGATGTTTGGTAGAAATGAAACAACATGCTGTCAAACTCGCTAATACTGACATACAGCTATTGTATATGAGTATGCTTAGGCAGTTCTTATTAATTTTTCAAGAAAGCAATGTAATTATGATCTCGGGTACTATCTGTCAACTGGCGCTACTTTGCTCCTTGCAGGGTTACTTTGGTTTAACACAATGAAGGCAGTTAAAATGAAATTGCCACATGACTTCCTTGTACATTTCTTAACCCTTTGAGGCGCAACCCTTTCCCAATGCTGAAAAAAGGGCAGCCGGCACAGCCAGCTGTCGTCAAAAAAGGGGTCTCTCGATCAGTGGCACGCGATGAACGTGTTTCGATCGTCCGCCCTCTTGCGGGTAGTTAAGTCGAGCGATGGCAACGGCTGCCCTTTTTTCAGCATTGGGCCATCTATCCAGCTGTTCTCGCATTCTTCCGTTTTTCAGCAGAAATCAGTGCTGTTAAAAATAATTGTGACAATTTTTTTATGGGGAAATGATGTGCTCAAAAGTAAAGGATTCTCGTGGAGCTATGTCACCTGCAACTATATTTATAGAAATCAAACCTATTCTTCGTGACTGGCAACAGTCAAAACGTCAGAGTTTGGTGATCCAGAGCGGGAACACTGCGTGTTAAAGGGTTAAAACATAAATATTTTCCAGATTGTCTCGCATGAAAAGATTTTGGGGATAAAAATCTTCACATGTAAACAAATGTTTACAAAAAGTTCCAGTTTTCCAACAACAAATAATTAATTTTGCCACAAACTATTGAATGATCCTCAAACAGGGTATCAGTATGTGTTTTTCAAGCCCAATGAGTATTTAAGCATTTTTCTTATTTATCTTGTCTCGTTTGTTTGGTTCAAATTCTTTTGTATGCGTGTGTGTGTGTTGGGCCAAAGTACACCTTACACTAGCTTTCTCTTTGTTAGTTTTCTTGTCAAAATCTATTGTTTTAGATAAATTCCGATTTCAGCTAACATAATAATCTGAAGGTATGTGTGAATTGTTGCTTAAAATAAATTGTTTCCTGTATGTGTCTCAAACACCAATGAAAGACCAACGTAAAAGATTTAACACATTCACTGTCATGTATGAGACTACTTGTACAGGGTGGTTGCAGATCAGACAGCTTTGTAAAAATAATCAACAATAAGAAAATTTGATATTTTTGCTTTGACAAACGTCACTGTTCTATTGCCAGACAGGAAAATCATAGCTAGGAGTGGATGCCATTAGAGATGAGTTCGGGCTCATTTTTTTTAGGCCCAAGCAATATTATTTATGTCGGAGCCCGAGTCCAAAATTTCAGTTAAAGATAAAAAAAATCTAATTACTTCATCGATAAAATACAATGAATTTTGCCGTTTGTGCAAATTAAAGACAAATAGAGTTGCAAACTCTCAGTGCGCTTTCTAATTCTTTATATATCCATGTTTATCAAATAATGTCGGATCTCATGACTCACTAATCAATATAAGCCGCCATTCTGAAATATCCAAAGAGCTTCACACACCTAGGCGCCAGTGCCACTATTTTTTTATAAGTACAATCAACTCCGGCTATAGTGAATGCAAACCATTAGTCTCCCGATTCACACACAGTATCTCTATCCATCATGAAGACACTTGGGTTTTAGTGAACTTTGGATAGAGTGGACGAAATTGGAGGGTCCCCAGAGGTTCACTATAACCGGAGTTGACTGTACTTTTATTTTCCTCATGAATCACTTTTTAAAATCTGTTTCAAATAGTATGTTCAATAAAGGAGAAATTTTTCATGAGTCCGAGTGCAATTGTGAATTACAGGGCTCGGGCTGAGCTTGTCTCATCTCTAGATGCCATTAATTGCTCGAAACGATTGGATTCTTGCCAATCGTTTTTCATCACCACCATCTTGCTTTTAGTCCAGCTACTGCAAGAAGATATTTGACCCCTTTTTCTCCCAGGGAAGAGTTCATTTTTTACAGAGTGGACAAAAACCCTCAAGGGTTGCAGGTGGGGAATGAAAAAAAAAAAATTCGGATCCCCGCCCATGTTATCTGCGAAATGACCAAAAACCAGGAAATGGAATTGCCATATACCATGTGACATAGGCATAGTCAAGTATCTTCTTGTGGTGGTTGGACTATACCAATGTTTAAACATTTTGCTTTTAGATTAATGAAATTGTGACCCAATTTTATGAATGTATGTGTTTGGGTTTTTTTTTTTTTTTATGTTACACAAAAGCAGTTCGTACATTGAAGAATATCGTACATTTATAATTTGTTTTGAAAACTGGACAACGATAGTCAAGGAAATCGGAGCACTTTTTTTTCTTGATTTCTGTTGCCAACCTGACACAGTTTGAGTTTCTGTGACAGCTACAAGATAACTCCTTATTCATTTCCTAATGTATATCTTTTCCATCAACTGTCAGAAAAAACACATGAAATGCGTAGCACACATGAAGAAACTAAATACACATCGCATGTGTAGTCAGATGCACATGATCAACTTGGCTAACAAATATGTTCAAAAAATGCAGAAAACACAATAAAATCACTTATATATTATTTATGAAATGATTGTGTAAAAAAAATGTTTTATTATTAAGGAAGGTAGGGCCATGTATTCAAAATAAAAATTGTTTTTCATGGAAAAGTCTTATGGTTGTGTTCATCATAACCTGTTAAAATACAGATTTCGTCTCCCACACTGAAAGGAGTTATTTTCATATTCAACTGTTAGGCGAGAGGGAAAAGCTAGGTATGGCTTAAGCACACCACTTTTTTTTTTTCCTTCCTTGTTTTTGGTTTAATGAAAATGGTTGTTATAGGGTGAAAAGTTTCATATTGTTTTAGTAGTTCTATATATTTACCAAAGTTGTCTACAGCCCCCTTCCAATGGCACTCATATGGACACCCATGTAAATAGTGACATAATTACAAATGAGTCAAGTGACATGAAATTAGCACAACTTATTACCTATAGAGCAATAACAACACAACTTAAACATTACACAACACACACATTACCTATAGAGCAATAGAATACAACTTATTACCTCATAGAGCAATAAAATTGAAAACCTGTAGTAACAGAGAGCTCAAATAAATTTAATGCTTTTAATCGAATAGCTTTTTTTTTTTCACAGATGCCAGTGGTATTTTACAGATTTCCAACATTGATTTTAGAAACCATTTTTAACTTTTCCTAAATATAGCTATTAAAAAATGAAAGATTCATAAGTCTGTTTTAAAAAAATGGAGAAAAAAAATAATAAAATTCGTAAGCATATTGTGTAAATTACTGTAAAATACCGCAAAACTCCCCCCACCCAAAAATGTTCAAGGAAAATTGCAATGTATGGGGCAGATAAACAGCAAAAATCGGAAATATATACCGTTCAAGTATTCCCCCTATCTTCAAGAAGGTGAATTCATAATGTCCGTTCCATATTGCTAAGAGGCAGTGATGCCATCACTCAGCAAAGCAAAGCACAGAGCATTGTTCTGATGTCACACTTCGCTTAGTATATGGCGTGATTCCATTAGTGCATTCTGCAAGGTTGTGTGTGTGCACCTAAAGTTTTAAAAAGGGGGGAGGGGGGAAGAAGAAGAACGATGGGGCAGAACGGAATCTGAGTGGCACGGAACGACCCATATGAATCCACTTTAAGAGGTATTCAGTATTTTAAGAGCAAACGAAACGCACGAGAAAACCTGTTGTAATCCACAGAAATGAGAAAAGCATGAGGGGGGTGCTTTTGCTGTATTTCCTACAGCTTGTGAAACTGCTGTAGGAAATTTGACTAATGCTTGTACATTTCAACAACCAATGGTGGAAGTGCCAGAAATTGGCAGTTTCACAGTGTAACAACTGCACGTCAAAGAATTAAAAAGAAAAACTTTGCATTAGCCAAATTTCTGATCTTTGAGTAATTGCAATAAAGATAGATTTGCAGCAGTGATTCTACTGCATGCACAGTAATATTTTAATCCTTTCCAACACAAATGATTATACCTAAATTATTGGCAACTGTTATTATTGTTTCTGATTGGTCAGCCAATTTCCACAAGAAGTATATAAGAAACTGCGCTCAGTAGGGTGTGGAGGGAGGGGGAGGTGGTGGACGGAGTCGTAATCAGGTTTTATGAGGCTACTTGATATAATTGATCCATGTTCCTTGTGATTTTGAAATAGTAGTAGATTTAGTAACATTTTAATGGTACCTTACTGACTTCAGTCAAAAGAGGAGGTATCTTTAATAGTATTCTTTCACTAAAAGAAGGCTCTTGGTAGCATTGGCACCCTTTCGAGGGGTATGAACATTCAAAAGATTCATGTTCATCATACATAAGATGAAATTCAAAAAAACAAGGTCAGAAATTTAACTAGAGCTTAGCATATAGTTACCAAAAAAGAAAAAGAGTCAAGGTCAGAAATTTAACTGGATCTAAGACAGTAGAAAGGGGTACCAATGTTCTCTTTATCTCTTTCTGGCTCAAGCATTGTTAACAGATTTGTTAGTTTCTGCAGATGCCTAGGAGTGACAGTTAACTACAGTAGAGAGCCGAAATCCGCACAGCTTGGGACCATGGCTTGTGCGGATTTTGGCCATAAAAGATAAATCATTACATTTCTAATTTTAAAAAAGTAGAATACAATTACAATGAAATAAAAGCACAGTCAAAAGTATTTCACTTATATTTTCACATTAAATACAAAAGCAGAGGAGAAAAAAGAAAAAAAATATGTGAAGACTAGCAAAGCAAATGGTTTCAATATTTCCTTTTTCTAATTTTGAAAGCATGTTCTATGGTGATTTGTTTTAAAATGTTATTTTTTTCTGCTTTCAGTTTTTTCTTTTCCTTTTCTTTCTTCTTTTCTTTATTTATTTTTGCAAATTGTATTTTATCATTAATTCTTATTTTGTTACAGAACTTTACTGTTCTAAAAATTTAAGGTATTCTACTCCTAACTTCTTTTATTAAACGGATTTTATTAATATTGTTATTACCAAAGTTTTCATCATCATCATCAGTATCATATTTATCTTTGGATTCAAGACTCTTTTCAACAATTTCATCACTGGCGGATGACTGCGAATTTCATTATTTACATCGGAGAAGGAGTGCGGATTTCGGACGTTTGCGGATTTTTGGCTCTCGACTGTATTTAATGAAACATTTTCTGTAAAACGTGTATCACACTGGTAAAAAATGTGCACAACTCTTGATTACCCTTTATTATTTAGTGTAAACAAAATCTCATTATAATCTGGTGAATGGCCATAGGAAATTTGGCTAATGATTCTAAATTTTTTAAATCAGCATCATTAACCCTTAATTGCATCGTGATGGATATTTCCATTTTAAGTTTAGAGCACATTCACTGCCATATTAGAGTATGAGCCAAATTTCTTATGTTGAACTTATATTTATTCATTTATCAAAAAAACTATATCAGAAATTTTTTTCAAACTGCACGTTTTTAGTTCAGGTTCAAGATTAATTAGTTACTCACAAAATTGACGTAGGAAATTTAGCTTACACTCGTGAATATCACATGATCGGCAGCAAACATGTTTAAAATTCATGCAGTTAAGGGTTAATGTCAGAATTGTGTAGCTGAAAGGTCTAGCCACTGCTGCATAGTGTTAAAAATAGCAGTATTACAGCTACATTTCTGAATAGAGCTTTTCGACCTACGTCATTTCATTACGTCACATCTTAGCAACCAGTCCAGCAATACTTTTCTGTAGGACACAGTAACGTTCATTTGAGGACGGTGATTGGCAGAATACTTGTCTTCCTACCTCTAAATATCCAAGTTGTCCTACAAAAAGTTGCCCTGACGCCAAGTCGAAATGCTCTATTGTCGTGGTCAAGTAATGAACAAACCTGATTAGTTCAACAAAACAAACTCGGGTAACATGCAAAAACAGTTTTGTACCTTAAATCGAGTCAATTAATTATGAAGCAAAACAGAAAAAGCTTGATCAACTTCATGCAAAGAAAGAAAGAAAAAAACATCCGCTCCTTAATCAGACTTAACGAATTCTGTTATTTTATCATTTCCCCCCTGTTAGTACAGGGTTTCTACAGATTTATTGACTGACTTTATTTTGCCCACTTTGGTGGACTTCATATTCCACTTATTTTCAGTGTTACTTTGTTTCTTTTAAAACTTATACATTTTGTCATTTCTTTTTCCTTTAAACACCTGATGATAAATACAGCGACCTCTCAGTTATATGTGTCTCTCTTTCATATCTGAATTTTGGAAGGTCTCGTCACAAGGAATAGGAAAATAATGGTACAGGTCTCTCACTTGTAAGCGATACTTTGAATTGTTTCTCCAGGTTTCTACAGATTTCACAGCTTTTGCTTCCCTGACATCTATCATGCTCTTCCCTCACTTTTTATCTAGCATGCTTTCCTGAATTTAGCATTTCTATTTTTAATATTACATCCTTTAATTAAAAACTTTTTAGATATTTTGCCCCATTTTTACAAGTAATAATAATAAAATCAATATCCACAAAAATATTATTTGACATCACTGGATTCTAACAAAAACTATGCTTGATAATAATTTAGGACAAAATTAAGAATATTTCAACTGAACAAGATATGTTAATAAAGGACACATTTTAAAATTATTTATAAGGTTCAATAAGAAAATGAAAATAAAACAATTTCTACAATTAGGTTCAAACAGGAAGTATTTTCTTGATTTTGCCACAAAATTCAAATATTCTTGCATTTCCCTGACCTTTCTTCAAATTTCCTTGACTTTTTTCCCAAATCCCTGACTTTCCAGGTCTGTAGAAACCCTGTTCTCTCAGTTATACGCGAAAATAAACAGTGTATTTCACAATTCCTGTCACACAGATGCACTTTTCTCCATCGTCCTCGAAGACAGTGTTTAAAAAATGGGAATGTTGATGAAAATATAATATCCAATAAACTAGGACATTGTTTTTGATGAGTTAGGGTGAAAATGATGCAACTGATCTTTCTGTCCCATCTCATGCTACTGCTTTAGAAGCCCTAGATATATTGAGACGTTATCTGCAAAATTATGACTTAACTTCAACTGCAATAACACATTTCAATGAGTTAGAAAAGTTGGATTACTAATGCGCCCTAAAGAAAAATAAACTATAGAATTGAAAACATTTTGATAAAAGAATGTCAGTTCAATTAAATTTTATGCTATGTAAAATGAAATTATACGTTCATTCTATTTTTGAATTGAAAGTTAAAGTTACTTGTATAGTTAAATATTTTAAAATGTAGCATTACACTTTTGACTAGAAATATTATTAAACATTTTTTTAATGCTTTGACTCATATAATTTAGATGAAAAATAGAAAATAAGACCCTTTCAGTTATCTGCAATTTTGAATCAGTCCCTTAAAACATGTATGAGTGAAAGATCATTGTATATATATTTTTTTAACTTCTATTTGACACTACTATAAGAAGTGTGCCTTATAATAATTTCCATGATTAAGCATATTTCAATTCGACAAAATATGTTCAAATGTGACACGTAAGATGTTTTAAAATTATTTCTGAGTTTAGAAAAGAAAATGAAAAGAAAATAATTTCTGTAAAAAGTATTATGAGATCATACAAAGAAGTACCCTTTTACAGCGACATCTTTAAAAGCATACTCAAAAAGAAATAATTTTATGAAGCAAAAATGGACTTGCACTTAAATTGTGTAGTAGAAATTCTCAGAAAAACTGATTTAAATTGAGTGATATTAAGAAAGTATATAACTTTTAGAAGAAACAGTTTTTTAAAATGTATAGTAAGTCAAAGAAATGCTTTTAATTTCCTTCGGCAGTAATCAAACAGAAATTACATCTTTCCTTAAAATATACACATTTTAAAATCTTCACTTAAATTTAGTACAAAAACTGGTATAATAATAAACTTGATAAATAATTTTAAAGAGGTGGTTTTTCTCTCCAGGAACTCAAATAATCTAGGTATAAGTACATTTAAGTTTTTTTGCAGTTCTTGCATTTGAAATTCAATTTCATTTCCAGGGAATCTGCTTCATTTTAATTGCTTCTTCATCTGGTGCAGCTCTCATTTCAAACTCTGCCTTTTTTTAAAAAAGTAAGGAAATCTGAAACACATTCAGATTTTAAATATGCATTAAAGTGCTATATATTAAAAGCGTATCATAATTTATGCGTCATCCCCGTTTTTCTTCCTTGTTCCATAGAACACATCTTTAGAATCAAAATCTATCTTAACTGCCTACTGAAACTATTTTACAATCTTCGTCAAGTATATTCCAACTATACTTCACCGTCTTAAATACTGTTTCGAATGTGCATACTAATCCATGAGTGTACCGTGTTTGTCTTTCTTGGGTTAATTCTTGCTTTAACGCCCTGATTCTCGACAAGGTGCCGATCATTAAACATATGCAGTTACCATGACGATTTTTTTTATTTATGTGGCAACTGTAATTTAGAATTAAAATGGCGATTTGGAACCACCTGTAAGTACAGTATTCCATTACTTATTTATCTATTTTGGGTTGTCAATTAATGTAGTTTTTATAATTAAGTGTCTTCAAATTCCTTAACTGTTGCGTTTATCGCTAATTTGTTCTCTTTAGTTTTCCTCTAGTTCTTTTGGGAACATTCACCCTTCATTGTTTAATGGCTATTTAACAATTTTCGCCAGGCATAGTCAAACTATACTTCACCTTTATAAATACCATTTGGAAATTGTATCATAATACATGAGTGTACCATATTTGTCTTCTCTATTCAATAAAATATTTCTTCAGAATTGAAATTTTATTAAAATCGCATACTAAAACTATTTTACAATCTTCGACAGACATTTTCCAACTATACTCATAATATATTTATAATAAATTGTCGCATTTTGATGCCAAACTTAGTGACCCATTATTAAAAATTGCAAACTTTGTGCAACTTTAAACATTACATTAACCCCCCCCCCCTCCCCCAACCACATTATTTGGAAAACACATTTGAGAAGATCTTCCCTGTGACAGTTCATGTACAAAACCTGTCTACAAGATCGCATAGACAAAATTCTGAGATTGAGTGAAATAGCACCCTAGTGCTTAAAAAAAAAGCTTTTTAAGGTAAGTTACTTTTTAGTTCAAACTAATACTAATAAGTTGAATTTCAAAATGATTTTTCTTTCAATTCCCTGACCTTTCTTCATTTTCCTTGCCATTTTTCCCATTACCCTGACTTTCCAGGTCTGTAAGAACCCTGTGATAAAATACGATTTTCTAATTTAAACAGCCCAATCAGCTTGAAAATCTTAAGAGCTGGGGTTTTCGTTGTATTTATTATAGTATTTATTATTATTATAGTACATTTACTATAGTATATTTATATAGAAGTTACATGCTGTTCAAGTCTCCCAAAATTCTTAGCAGACTATAAATTCTAGAGTGTTTCTTCTACTCCTATTATTTGAAATTACTTCTAGCATCTTGCTGAACTAATGTCTGGAAGGTTTTCTATGGCTTGAAAGATCCCTTTTAACTTAGATAATGACTTTTCTAGCTCACACCAATTTTTCAATAATTGGTTGACTTTCATTAAACAAATCCCCCCCCCCAATACTAATGTCTGATTAATATCAAGGTAATATCTTTGGCCATATTTGACAAAATTAGACATACCAAAAAAGAAAAAAAAATTAAGTAACATGCACCTTATGCATTAGAGTCACTATTTACATTTCTATGAACATAAGTTATCTTAACTTTAGTGGGCATTTTAAATTGTTAGAGCTGTACTATGTTTATCTAAAATGCAATTGACAAATGTTTATCTAAAATGTGAGCACATCCACATCAGCTACTAAGCATAACACAATATTTCTTTAGGTATTTTAATGAGGCTCATACCCAACATTATACAAAGCTACAGGCAATATATAAGGCAACAGGTTTTATTTTAATGATTTTTCTTATTATAATATGCTTAACCCTTTAAGGCACAACCCTTTCCCAATGCTGAAAATAGGGCAGCCGATGCCATCGCTCAACTTAACGACCAGCAAGATGGCGGACGATCAAAACGTTCATCACGTGCCACAGATCTAGAGACCCTTTTTTGATGCACCTGGCTGTGCCGCACAGCCAGCTGTCGTCAAAAAAGGGGTCATTTCTTGGAACACGAGAACAGCTGGACAGATTGCCCAATGCTGAAAAAAGGGCAGCTGTTGCCATCGCTCGACTTAACTACCAGCAAGATGGCAGACGATCAAAACATTCATCGCGTGCCCCAGATCGAGAGACCCTTTTTTGACGACAGCTGGCTGTGCCGGGCACAGCCAGCTGCTGTCAAAAAAATGAAGAAAGCAATGGCAATGGCTGCCCTTTTTTCAGCATTGGGCTATCGATCCAGCTGTTCTCGCATTCTTCCATTTTTCAGCAGATGTCAGTGCTGTTAAAAGAATCTTTTTACAGGAAATGACATGCTAAAAAGTAAAGGATTCTCGTGGAGCTAGGTCACCTGCAACTATATTTATAGAAATCCAATCTATTCTTCGTGACTGGCAACAGTCAAAACGTCAGAGCTTTTCAGAGCGGGAACACTGCGTTAAAGGGTTAAGCTAATATTTAGCATCCAATTATTCATTTAATTATCTGAGTACTACATGTAAAGTGTAAATAATTGAAAATGAATAACAGAAGTATAATTTGCTAAATCTGGATACCTTTATGATGACTACTCCTTTTCTATATAAAATAGACAATACAGCACGAATTAAAGTATTTCACAAAATAGTGTCACATTATAGTTATCAAAATATTATTATAGTAATTAATAGGTTATAGTAATCAAAAACACTCTCAAAAAATAAATAAATAAATAAAAGTTGCAAATGCAGTTATTTTATTCAATTTTTAAAGAAATAATTGGTTTTTTATACATACATAAAAACCAGATTAATGTGCTACATATGTTTTCTTTCTCACATTTGAAATGATTTAACCTTTTGCATTCCTAACTTTCAATGATTTCATTAAGCATGAACTTTAAAAAACCATTTGGTTGGTAAGAATTACTTTTTTTTAGGAAACTTAACACTTTTTAAAGAGTTTAAAAAATGTGTGTACAACTGATATATAAGAAATTTTCTATTGCCAATTTAAAATTAACCAGTGAGATTACATAAAGGAATGCACAGGGTTAAGGTAAAAACCAAACTCTTAAAAACTTATTCTACTGAGGAGTTTACACGAAGGTAGAACAACCACAGAAATGCTCAGACTAGCTTTACACGCTTACAAATAATAAACACTGCTACATATAATTATCACAGAGATAAAATTATCAATGCCCATGTGTGCATAATGCTTAGGTAAAATTGTAAAAGCAGAAAGAAGGAGGTGTCACGAAAATCAATTCTGAAGGCCATGTGTTCATGTAATTAAATGGACAAACATTTTAAAGCTTTTGCAAGGTCTTACCAAAGTGTGAAAGCAAATCTGCACATGTAGACAATACAAAATAAATGAGTTGAAAAGCATTCTTAATAGCATACATGATTTAAACTAAATTGATATGGAGAGGAAACTGTTGAAAGTGACTAATATTGTGAATAAAACAGAAATACCTCAAGAACATTTTGAACACAGTTTTAAGTAAAACAGCACGGAATGCAGTTACAAGCTTGTTTTTGAATGAGGAAAAAAATATTTTTTTTATTACTCCTTAGGTAGATTTTGAATTATGCTCAGCTCTAATTTAACCCTTTGAGGTGCAACCCTTTCCCAATGCTGAAAAAAGGGCAGTCGTTGCCATCGCTCAACTTAACTATCAGCCAGATGGCGGACAATCGAAACGATTATTGCGTGCCACAGATCTAGAGACCCCTTTTTGACGACAGCTGGCAGTGCGGCACAGCCAGCTGTCGTCAAAAAAGGGTCTCTCGATCTGTGGCACGCAATGAACATTTTGATTGTCTGCCATCTTGCTGGTAGTTAAGTTGAGCGATGGCAACAGCTGCCCTGTTTTTCAGCATTGGGCAATCGATCCAGCTGTTTTTGCATTCTTCCATTTTCTAGCAAATGCCAGTGCTGTTAAAAATAAGTGACCATTTTTTTTTTTTTTTAACGGGAAATGACGTGCTAAAAAGTAAAGGATTCTGGTGGAGCTAGGTCACCCGCAACTATTTTTATAGAAATCCAATCTATTCTTCGTGACTTGCAACAATCAAAACGTCAGAGTTTGGTGATCCCAGAGCGGGAACACTGCGCACTAAAGGGTTAACTGAATGGCATTATTCTGCTAAACATATCAAGATAACAACAATTAATTAAAGTGTCATTTCTAATAATTCTATAAACATAATCTATAGTTAAATATGAAAATACTTTTTTCGTACCATACTCAAAAACTTTTGGAACACACATCACATGACCTACTTCACATTGGTTCTGTCTGCGCTTTATTGCTTTCATTAAAAGCTTTTGGGATACCTTTTGTGTAAATAAGGAATGGCAAAAGTATTTACAAAAAGAACGAAGAGACAGTACCAACATGAAGGAAGCCATGTGATATGTGTGCGTAAAGTTCTCAAATATGGTACGAAAAAGGTGTTTTTATATTTGACTATAATTAATTAGGGTTAATGCATTTTATAAATTGGAGAAAACAGAAAGAAAATGATAAGTTATCTATTGGAAACTTAATTTTTTGTTCAAAATCCCATTTAAATAAATTTTACACACAATTTGAAAATTTGACTTTGTTGTATAATTTAAGTGTTTAATATAATGAATTAGAAAATTATTTTATCTTAAATTATCTTTAAAAACTTAAGGAAATTTGTAAAATTGTTAAGAATTAAATAATTAAAAGTTGGCCTTTGCAAAATTATAACTGGCCTTTCTTCTAGAAGTTGAGGGACATATTAATTCGACATCCCTGAATGAAAAACACATTGTAGCTAGCTTCCATCCTTGCCAAAATGCAATCATGAGAGTAAGACTAAATAGTTTCTAGAGATCGCTTATACAAAACATTCCTATCTGTACATTTGTGATACTTTACTAAAATGATTACAATAAATTTTACATACTTATTGTGCGAAACATATAATTATTAGATATGTAACGAATTGTGATTTCGCCAATGTTTAGATTGAATAACCAAATGTTTTAGAACTTAAATTTAACTGTAAATAAAATGCCCCTTTTCAAATTCAAAAAAAAAAAAAAAAAAATTATATAAAGGCTTATTAATTTTGTTTAAAATTGTTTGCATATTTAAATGATGTATTTTCCCATACATTTTGATGACAATATGACATATTTTACAAACAGATCATAATGGTATGTCCAAAGATAACTCTAAATTAAAAATAAAAACAAAATAAATATACTTTTTGGACAATTTTGATGCTTCTGTAAAATATAATAACAGTACTTTTTTACTTAAATCAAATAAATTTAAGAAATTATCATAAAATGCATCGAATTTCAACCATCATGACGTAAGACTGTAGTTTGAAAAAATGTGATTTTGTTAAATTAGTACAAATAAACTAATTATGTCAAGAGTCTTGAAAATTTTTAGGATGTCTATTCACAAGCTGTACCGTATTTTGCAATAAACAATAGACCTGCTTCCATAACTAAACATTTAGAAAAATTCTTAAAAGTAAAAAATTTTGTAAAATGTGTCATTCCCTGAAAATATTTGCTGTAAAGTTCCATGTTCAAGAAATTTTTCTCGATATTTCATCACACTAGTTTTAGTTTATTACAATGCATAGAGTAGTTACCAAAGAATCCTCCTGAATTTTCTTGAGTCTTTAAAGCAATTAGTTTATTTTTATTTGTGTACCATGATTGTGAAGCAGATTTTGTTTCTTTGAACTACAGCCTTCAACATGGAATTCGGTACATATTTTTATACTGAAAGATTGTAATAGGTAACTTAAATAATGCACATGTTTTACTATTTTTAGTCTTCCGATATCCTTAAGTAAACTATTAAAGAATTTTATGCATTAAGTTAGTTTATTAATTATATTAGAAATTCTCATAACACTAAACGCATAATTCTTTGTGTAAAAGTTCCACATTTTTCTTAAAGATACTGAGATTATTTTGCTGGATATGCAGAAATATTATGCTAAATACCAATTCCGTATTTAGATTGGCCAAATACTCGTTACATATCTAATGTTTATGACACAGTTTAACAAAAACCATCTCATAAATGTCTACATTCTTTAGAAAAACTTATCAAAATATTTGAGGAATGTAATGAGAAAAAATATAGCAATGTGATATTAACGACTGAATAATAATGTTAAGAGTTCATAACACTTTGGCACGCTTCTTTCAACACTGATATGATTTTATCAATGTCCTCTGTGGTGAGGGCTGCTGTCACAATCAAGCGAATGCTGGGTGGAGGCAGCTGTTTCTCCTCAGCATCCAAGTAGCGAGCTACCGTTAAAGCCACACCTTTGTCCATAGCCTGGAAAGTATTTAACATAATTAGCAAACACATCAAATACCTTGTAATTGAAATCTTGTGCTAAATAGCAAGATTGGAAAAATATGAAAATTTTGACATGCCCAGTTACGCATATAGCTGGCAAAAAAAACATGCCTAATGGGGGGGGGGGGGGAGAAGGCTTAACCCTTTGAGGCGCATCCCTTTCCCAATGCAGAAAAAAGGGCAGCCATTGCCATTGCTCGACTTAACTACCAGCAAGATGGCAGACGATCGAAACGTTCATCGCGTGCCACAGATCAAGAGACCCCCTTTTCACTACAGCTGGCTGTGCGGCACAGCCAGCTGTCGTCAAAAAAGGGTCTCTAGATCTGTGGCATGCGATGAACGTTTCGATCGTCTGCCATCTTGCTGGTAGTTAAGTCCAGAGTTGGCAACGGCTGCCCTTTTTTCAGCATTGGGCAATCTATCTAGCTTTTCTCACATTCTTCTATTTTTCAGTAGATGTCAGTGCCGTTAAAAAGAATCGTGATAATTTTTTGATGGGAAATGACGTGCTAAAAAGTACAGGTTTCTCATGGAACTATGTCACCTACAACTATTTTTTATAGAAATCAAATCTATTCTTCGTGACTGGCAACAGTCAAAACGTCAGAGTTGGGTGTTCCCAGAGCGGGAACACTGCACATTAAAGGGTTAAGTTTAAATATAAGCAATTTTATGAAGATCAGAAATATACAAAAAAAAAAAAAAAAAAAAAAATGAGAAAGCACTAGTCAATAATCAAAGTTATTAAAAAATAAACGTTACATAGGTAATAAAATTTCTTTAATTTTCATTTGGACATAAAATTAAATGGTACTTACATATTATCCCGGCAGTCATTCTCGCCAAACTATTTTTTCATCAAATGAGTTCTCAGACTGTTGCCAATCATATTCAAAACCATTATTAATTTCAGGTGCCCGACATTTATCTTGGCAAAAAATCGCTCATCATGGCAGACTGCCGTGATAATATGTAAGTACCAATTAAATAAAAAAAACTAAATATCTATATAACTTTTTATTGCTTTTAAATTATCTAAATAAAGTTTTATTATTATTATCACTAAAAAATTCTTTGAAATTTAAGCTTCAGAGTTCAATTGCAGGGAGTGGCAACAAAACAAGACACTCACTCCTCACCGTTCAGAGGTTAAAGTTCAAACATTAAACAGACTGTAACTTTGATTTAAATAAAAGAGTTTCATTACAGATTATAACTTTCATCAGTTTTCAATCTTAGATGAATGTGAAACAATTTTTTTACATGCCTCAGGCACTTCAGGGCAACAGATTTTTCGAGCCCTGGTGAATAGGAATACTTCTTGATGTATCCTTCAAGATTTAGCAAGGCACTTGCAGTACAATCATAATTGTCAGATTTAAGCTACAACTGTAACTGTGATTTTGCTAACAAAATCCAGGGGTCCAATAAGCTAATAATTTCATTTCAGGACATTCTAACAAGAATTTGAAATTTAAAGAAATGCCTGATCCAGCAAGAAAATTAAAAAAAAAAAAAATTATCTAGCTTCAGCAGAAAATAGGTTGACCTTTTACAAGACTATTCTTTTAAGAAATCATGCAACTTTTGAACAGCTAAAGAATTCAATGGTGCAAAGGACTCAGAAAAATTTAAAATCTCTTTTTAAGCCGTATTACGAACTATTAAAAACAATTATGAACCTATGAGTTACAAAATACTCAGGAGGAAATGTTAAAGAATTTTCCAACATTTTCCTAAACAGGTAACACTTCAGCTCATTTTTGAAGACAGTATTTGTGTTTAAGAACTTTTCCTGAAAGTTGCATGAGGCATACAGATTGACTTATTATTCAGTTATAGTCCAGTTAGTGAAGAAGCATTTTAAAGTTTTTTTAATGTTAACATCATTAGTTCATTTTTAAGCAGTTCAAAAGTCCTGTGAGGCTTATCAGTTTTCAAAAGAAACACTCTTGATAGTCTGAATCAATTGTTCTAGTTAACGCTGACTCAATGTAAGATTTAGTTCAGTCCAAAATTACTACAGCTAGTAAAAAAAAAAAAAAAAGGGGGGGGGGGGAAAATTAAAGTTCTACTTTGAAATGATCAGAAAAAGAAAACTACTGGACCAAATGTTATCAAACTTGGTAATTGTGTAAATGAGATCATAGGAATTTATTATCCACAGAAAAAAGAGGTTCAAAAACTCACCACCAGGGGGCAAATGGCAATGCATGCAATATTGGTAAATGAAATAAGACATGAAGACATCAGTTTAAAATGTTTGTAATTGTTTCTGAAACATGTTACAAAGCATGTTCAATGTGGCAATTAAGCACTCTCAACAGCAGCAGTTCTTAGCATATCAGGAGCAATGTTTACGGACATGTCGGTGTATCGCACCTTTCAATTCTGCCAAATTGTTTAGATTATCGCCATAAACAGTGTTTTTGAGATAACCCCACACCCAGTTTCCTTTTAGGGGTGTGTGATTTTAGGCGGTGAGTTTTTGTGGTCATGATAAGTTCCCATGACCTTCTTTATGCGATTACCAAGTTTGATAACATTTGGTCCAGTAGTCTTCCTATTATGACCATTTCAAGGTGGAACTTTGAACACCCTGCATATTTTACAAAAAGTCCATATAACATTATTATTAATTATAAAGAAAACAATAATAATTGGACAATACTATTTCACATATTCAGATACTTTTATAACTATTACCAATATTTTATTTAATCAGAAATAATTTATATGCACAAAATAATGGATCAATGCT
Organism: Cheiracanthium punctorium; assembly: GCA_038373885.1. Lineage (NCBI taxonomy): Eukaryota > Metazoa > Arthropoda > Arachnida > Araneae > Cheiracanthiidae > Cheiracanthium > Cheiracanthium punctorium. The sequence continues at coordinate 68,183 of JAWZYV010013229.1, read as the reverse complement.
TTTGTAAATACATAACTATGAGGGAACAAAGGTTTGAATAGCATCCAAGTAACATTTCAGATTTCGTTATGTCACATTAATCTAATTTTAAGTATTGGTTTAAGAAGAACTTTGTAACAAAAAACAGACAAACAAAAATCTTTTACCTTAAATTTCAGAAAAGGCAATTAGAAAAAACTTACATAATCAACAATACATTCTAGCTTCTTTATACTTTGTTCTCGGGGTAAGGGTTCAGAAATATATAACTGTTTCACAGGTGATATGGCATCAGAGCAGGTAAAAAGATCTGAGACTCTGTAAAGAACATGTAAAAATATGTAAAATAAGACCAAACATAAAAGTAACTGTAGTCAAATTATCAGACGAAAGCCCTCTAAAAGATGATTAATATTTTTAATTAATAATTCAAAAATAGTCAATGGAAAAAATAGATTGTTGCCCCATATATACCAAATTTAACATCACTGTTACAATATTTAAGTAACTGATATAAATATAAAAGTAAGTTTTACTCATTCATGTTTTTTGTTTTGTTTTTTTCTTTTTTAAACTTTTACATGGAAATTTTTAACCATTGAAAAACAATATACCCTACCACTGAAATAACACTTCACAGATGCACTCCATATTCTTAAAAATAAATTTATCACAGAACATATGACAGTCATGGTATAGCCGCTAATTCAAACCTACTAAAGGCAAATAATAGCTTGACAAGAGTTTAACATTCTTGCTGCTTAACCTGCAATATTTACAAGAAACTCTTCATTGAGAATGAAATTCTTCTGGAAAATGAAATTCTTCGTTGAGAAATGTATCTCATATTTTCACTGCTTAACCATTGAAATAAATTATACACAATATTTAAGATCTGATTTAAGTATTGAGCAACAGATGACCATAGTTGTCTTCACTAGTCAACAAAAGTAGTACATATATTTAAAAGTTAAAACTAAAATGTGTATTGCTAATTTACACAAAGCTACAAAGGTAATGACATCAAGAAAATTTTTGCCTCCAAATTGCTAATTAGTTCGAATGATAAACACAAGCTTGAATTCAAATAAGATCTTTTAGATTCATATCAGAAATATTAAGCTTGTACTCATCTTAATTGAAAAACAATTTTCTCCCTTTTTTGCAATAATAAGGTCATTTTAAAATCTTAGTTAAATTTATTTTACACTTAAGTATCAATACTACTTTGATGCCTGTTTATGATTATCACACAAAATAATATAGTAACCATACAAATAGAATTGCAGTCCGACAATTGCATATTTTTTGATATTCATAAATCTAGAATATACCAACCAAAATTATATTTCGAGGTATGAAAAAGCCATTAGGAAAAAAAAAAAAATTCTTTTTAAAATGGCATTAAATTCATTTTATTTCTGCATTAATTTTAAAAATATGCTTCCTACTCAGTGGCCATACCACCACTGTATACATGACACATTATTCAGATTTTATATAATGATAAAATTATTTTTTTTAATGCCAAAACTGCAGAAAATGTTTTGAAAGACAAAAACCGTCTAAATAAATGAATAATCAAACCATAAAATTTACAGATCTGCAGAAAAATATCATCCCTGTTACATAAAAATGCAGAAGCTTTATTAAAGTTAGAAAAAAGCAATAAAATACTAAGGGACTGTTTTTTTGTAAGGGGTTGTGTATGGGGGGGAAAATGAAAATTGTATAATTTTCGTTAAATGTTGGGTAAAATGTATTTTTGTAGACATACATCCGGTTAAATGTACCATATTTTTGTTGTTCTTACAAGGTCAATTTTGGATAGCGGAGCTTTTGTTGACAAAAGCCTGTATGTATGTATGCTTTGCATAAATATCAACGGTACTGATTATTTTGTGCTAAGTTAGCTAATGTTACTTACGTGATGAGTTTTTCATGAACCATCAGGCAATTCTCTCTCAAGTTATGTACAATCTCTGGACTCGATTCAAGAATATCCAAAGCAGCTATAGCAACTCCTGCTTGAAGGGGAGGAAGGGATGCTGAGAAACAATATCCAAGCCCAGACAGCCGCTAATAACAAAAAATGAAGAAATAGTTTTTTTAATTTTTTTTTTCTAATGCAAGATACATAAGCAGAGTTGCCAACCTGGCAAAGTGAAAAATTAGGAGATTTTATTCTAAAAATCAGGAGACTTGTTTTCGATTAAAAAACTAAATTTTAAAGATTAGGCTAAAATCAGCTGAAACTACATTTTGGAGAGAGAGAGAGAGAGAGAAAAGCATCTTTGGTGCTAGTTTGTTGCCAGATATAGATATTTTAGGACCACAAAAAAAAAAAAAAAAAAATAATAATAATAATTTTGGGTCATGTCTTCTATTAGGTAGTCAGTAGCTTGTAAAAAATTTAGCAACATGAAAAATGTTAAGTTGGAAAGTTAAAAATTGGGGTCAATTTTTTACTCTTAAGTCATTGGAGGATTAAACAAAACAATGTCAAACAAAAAATAATCATTTTTAAGAGTGATGGAAAAAGATAGAAATTTCCATGCTTTAGAACATGAAGCTGCACTTCTTTCACTATTATACATTTGTCAGTAAAGTACGAACTTTATGATGTCATACATACGTGGGTTCCTGGAACTAGTTTGATTGCAGGAAAGGGGGAAATGCTGAGAAGGGTTCATTGCCACGACAAAACTTAGAAAAAGATTTCAAATTCAAAAAATCGCATTATTCATGTGATAAATGATAAAAGTCAGAAGAAAATTAGCAAATAATCAAAAATCAGGAGAAATGTATCCCAAATCAGGAGTCTCCTGCCTAAATCAGGAGAGTTGGCAACTCTGCATAAGCATATAAACAAAACAAGAATAGGAAATGCATCTACTATAAAGCAGTCCAAACAACACATTTGTTTAGTTGGTACATATGCTGACTGAAAATTAAAAAAGCACATAAATTTGTGTCACACACAACTAACATTAAAAACACATCATTAAAATTGCGTAGTTAAAACTCTTACCTGGTGATCCATAATAAATGACGTGCCACAGCAAAATCCACCATAACTGGGAATGGCAGCCTCGAGAGTTGCAGTGATGAGATCAACTTCGTGAATCTAAAAGAATGATCTACTAATTAAAAAAGGATACAGTTACAGTTATAGTATAGATCAAAAGAATACAGTGATACATAAACTATGTCCTGAAAATACTGATCAAGGCTTTTGATCCTTATCTATTGATCGCAGACATACAATTAATTATAAAGTTATGCTTCAAATTATAAAGTATTATACTTTATTAATTATAAAGTTATGTGCAAGCTTCCAGGGTATTAAATCTAAGTAAATACAAATTAAAGTTTTATATGTCCTACATACAAAAAATAAATCCCGATCAATAAAATGTGTCCCATGAATTAATAAGGTGAAGTACAAAACCTGAACTTCATCTAAGAAGTGTCAGAGAAGTATCACCATAAAGAAAACCACAAAAAACTCTGAACAGCTAGGCTGGTGAACATGCCCTGAGTTTGAACCAGGAACCTTCCAACGTCCAGTTGAGAGTGCTATGCACTCGGCCACTGGTGGGGCACAGTTAATTTTTGTTGGATTTGTTAGTTGTATTTTTGCAATTTATAAAATTCATATAAAGTTGGATTGAAAATCCGAGTTAACAAAACATTATATACTCTTATTATACCTATTTTCGCACCACAAGAACTTTCAGCCACGCACATGGCCATCATCAGGATACAACTCACGTGCACATTGACGAAAGTTGGTGGGTGTGGCTAAAAAGTATTAAAGAACGAAAAGCAAAGAAACAGGAAGACACCTGATGTATAATGTTTTATAAAATTCATTTTCATGATACTTTCCCATCCGTTATTTTAAAACTTTTCTAAATATTTCTAAAACTGGTTAAAAGTCCATATTTTAGTGTATTCAGAAAATCTGGGCCTTCATCCCTGCCCCCGCCCACCTACAAAAACACTTTTTACATGGTAAATATGAAAAAGTACGATTGCCTTCAGCAACTTATGAGAGATCCTAATATTCAAGATTTTATTTCCCCTTTTGATGAAATTTTATTCAGGAAGAACGTTTAGGAAAGATTGTATTAATTCTAAATGTAGTTCAATGTCATTTTCCATCACTTCAAGTGTATTTTATCAAATTATTTAAAACTCTAGAAATAACTTATTTAGAAATTGTTTATAAAAAAAAAAACTGTTAATTTTACTAATACCTGTTAAGTAGTTATAAGTATTTGTGAATATACTGTGAATAATTATAAGTAATTATGAATAATTATGGAAAATTAAAATATAATATCAAATATTTATGCTTTATATAATGTATGTAAATTGTCTGATCATGCTATTAGTTACTATTATATGTAGTACTTTATGAAATGTGAGAAAAATAAGCTAACTTTATTGAAACAATTCTGTTTGTGAATATCTATGGGAAAGCTATGTTATAAATGAATTTTGAAATTGAATTTTTGCACATTACAGATTTGCGGGCACAGCCAGTTGTCGTCAAACAAAAGGGTCTCTAGATCTGAGGCATGCGATGAACGTTTCGATTGTCCGCCCTCTTGTTGGTAGTTAAGTCGAGCGATGGCAACGGCTGCCCTTTTTTCAGCATTGGGAAAGGGTTGTGCCTCAAAGGGTTAAGGAATAAAAGCCTAGGTCGCTGTTTTTGGGACAGCCTGCATATATATATATATATAACTAACAAGTAAAACACAAAACATACTACAAATAAGACATATCTCGCAAAAAAAAAAAAAAAAAAAAAAACAGCTATTAGCAAGAACTAGAAACCTGAATTTGAAGCCAAATAAAGTGAAAGAATTATTGTGATAATAATGGAATGGAAATTATAACCACTGTCACCATCTTCAGGGGCCACAAACAGTGGATTATAATTTACAGCAAACCAAATAGTAGGGTTTCGGTTGTGTGGCATATCAGAAGAGATATTAACTCCACACATCTGGGCCCTACCCTACTATATAAAGGAAAGAAGAAATCAAAAAGATAACAAAAATTAGAAATAGGAATATAATTTTACAATTCTTAACATTGGCAACACATATCAATTGTTCTAATGAAATTTCCATGTGCTCAAGGTCTGGTATGTAAAATTATATTCCTATTTCTAATTTTTGTTATCTTTTTGATTTCTTCTTTCCTTTATATAGTAGGGTAGGGCCCAGATGTGTGGAGTTAATATCTCTTTTGATATGCCACACAACCGAAACCCTACTATTTGGTTTGCTGTAAATTATAATCCACTGTTTGTGGCCCCTGAAGATGGTGACAGTGGTTATAATTTCCGTTCCATTATTATCACAATAATTCTTGCACTTTATTTGGCTTCAAATTCAGGTTTCTAGTTCTTGCTAATAGCTGTTTTTTTTTTTTTTTTTTTTTTGTTTTTTTTTTTTTGCGGGATATGTCTTATTTGTAGTATGTTTTGTGTTTTACTTGTTAGTTATATTCTATTCTGTTTGTCATAGCTGCAATTGCGCGTTACAAATAGGATATCTTCTAAATAATTAATTATGGATGTTTGATTTGACTTTATATGTCATTTTTGCATTGCTAATACTTTTATATATATATATATATATATATATATATATATATATATGCATAAATATCATGCAATTAGTTGAAATTCATAATAAATTATACATACGGGAATATTAAAATGCTCTGTTATGCCGTGTCCTTTAGTTCCCAAAACACCAAATGAGCAGGCTTCATCAATAAAAATGCGAACCTTGAACTTATTTTTAAGTTCAATCTGAAAAAATAATAAGCCACAATCAAGACAATGACATGCAAACACAGTTCCTAATTTGCATGAAAACAGATATCATACAGACACGGTTAATTTAATCGTCTACTGTCTGTAAATAGATAAGCATTGGAGTTTTATAGAGTTTGAAAAAATATTTTATCAACATAACAGAACTTATACTCATTTGCTGAAATGAGTTTCCAGGTTTTCCAGATACATTTCTACACAATTATACATTTATTGGAGGCAGATTTAGAAAATAATTAATCAATACTCTAACTATTTGATATTTAAGTGTACATAAAACTGAACAGCTTATTCAACAAACAATTGGCATACATTCTAGTATGTCAGCATGGGTTACATCAAGGTTTAGTTGAAAAATGGTATCAACCTGACTAAACACTAGAATTATCGGAGCCTGATCTAGTATGCAAAACCTGATTCACCAAATACAGGGATTAACATCCAAAATAGTGCTAACGTATGCTCAGTGAAGTTCAGCTATATTTACTTACTGTACTACTTGGTTTGTATTTAAGCATGGCAAACAACGACTTGAAGATCTGGAAGATTTGGAATACCTCAAAAGACATATTTGCATCATTAACATATACCGTGTTTACTCGCGTAATAGTTGCACTTTTTTTTTCAATCTTTCATGGTGAACGAGTAGGTGCTACTATTATGCGGTTAACATTTACTACACAATATTGTAGCTCTACAGATATTTTTTCTGTTTCAAATCAGGGGTGTGACTATTATGTAAGTAAACACAGTATATATATGCTCATTGTGTTGTAAACAAACAATAACAGTTTAAAACTTATTCCAACTTAGCAAATAGTACAATAATATTCTCTGAAAATATATGTCTAAAAATATGTTTAGAGTGTAAAATTTAAGTCTGATTCATGTTTTTTATAAAACAAAAACCATCAATAAAACTACCTTGATCTACTTAAAGATACTTTTTATGGAACGAAAAACATCTTTAGATCAAAGTAGAAAATATAAGTAATAAATAATTTACATTTATTATTTAAATGAATATGCTGATGCAAATATGTTCAAAGAAAGATGTCTGCAGATCTACCTTACAGAAAGAACTAATCCAAAAATCTGTAAAATAAAAACTGCTACTGATGCGAAAAAATATAAACACCAATATCAGAAATGAACTGCAATTGAGCTTGGATCTCTTCAGTATTGCCAAAAGAAAAACTAAATCTGGCCAATCACAGACAAGTTTATAAAAAGACTATGTCAGTTTATCAATTAAAGTAACCCAGGTGCAAATTTTTGGCAGAATACCATTTTTGGTTCATCTTTGCACTAATCCTGTCACTTGTACTACTTGATTCTCATGCTGACACCTAGTTGGTGAGTAAGGCCATCTATCAATTACAACTTTATCGTCCGATATTACTTAAAAAAGCTGCCACCAAAAGTTAGCTTGTCTATGCAAATACATGCACTTGCACAAACAGAATAAGATTTGCATGGAACACAGTGTTTATAACATATAAGCTCATGCTGACTTTGAGTAAAAAACCGCAACCTACAGCTCTCTTCATTTAAAAAAAAAAAGAAGACTATATGGCATGTTTAATAATTCCAATATAATAATTGCTGCATTAGAAAACTTTTATATTTTTAAACTGAGTATCAGGGTGGGGGGGGGGGGGGGGGGATAGATAATGATGAATGAGATGATGACAATGAGAAATGCTCAAATTTTAAATAATGTATCTTTCTAGGTCAAATACACAATTAAGACTCAAACAAAAGTTGACAAGAAATACAGATATTGGAGATAGACAAAAGTTACCATTTTTGGCAAGTTGCATATATCACCGTAGTTCATGTAAATGCCCTCCACAACTAGAAATCGACGGGTAACTTTTGCTTTACTGGGATTCTGCAAAAAAAAGAGAAAAAAAGAATTGGGCATAAATTTTACACTTCACCCAAGCCTTAAATAATGAAAATAAAAAAACTGAACATTACCAGCTTGTCCTGTTCATCCTGTTCTAATAAAAGCCTTTCTAAATCATCAGGATCATTATGCTTAAAAAATTTAATCTGACTGCGTGAGCCCACTAGTCCTTTCTGGATAGCAAAATTTACACCTTGATCACAGAATATAATATCACCATGCTTTGAATAAGCAGGGATGGCACTTGAGATAGTCGAAAAACCATACGAGTAAAGAACAGCTTCTTCGACTTGCATGAAGTTGGCTAACTTTTTTTCAAGCTCAAGATGAATATCTACAAAAACAGAGATAATGCATTCAGAATAAGAAAACCCACTATGAAATAATAATTCTATAAAACGTATACAAACAATTTGTTACAACACATATATACTCAATAAAGTACCCATTCTTAGCATGTAAATGAATATTGTTTTCACAACTAATAAAAATGCAAAAATTAATAAATATATAAGGGACATTCCAAAAATAAATTTGGTCATTCTTTTTCACATGGAAACTTTATTTCGGGGGGGAAAAAAAAAAATGCACAATGCCTGTTAAGAAACCACTGCGGTAAAATTTGATATTCTATGACGCTTTGAAAGCTGCATTCATGGTATGACACTTTCAAGATAAAGCTGAAGTGGAACAGGCTATGCAAGAAGTCCTTGTATTGCAAGACATTGAGCTTTCTTCAAACTGATTGCATGATGTAACAAATGTCTCAATGTCAGTGCTGACTAGATCAAAAAATTGTGCAAGGTTTACAGTTCACAATGGCTTTTTCAACAGTAAAGTTTCCATGTAAAAAAATCTGATGTAACTCCACTCGACTTTCCGAACACTTACGATCAAGATCATTAACAAGCATTTAAATCAATGAATACTTCAAACATATATACCAAATGGAAGCTCAATCGAATGCGCCATTTAAATGCTAGCGCACTTTCAAGAATTTCTCCCCATAGGCCATAATGTAAAAGAAATCTTTGTCGTAGCCCTGTAGAAAAACTATAAGTCCTATACACATCAAAATCAATACCGGTCTTAAGATGGTGGTTTATAACATATATACCCAATTTGAGCTCAATCCAATGTACCGTTTAAATGCCAGAGCACTTTCAAGAATTTCCCCCCATAGGCCATAATGTAAAAGAAATCTTTGTCGTAGCCCCGTAGAAAAACCTATAGTTTTAAAGGGAGTTTACTGTACATGCACTTGCACAAACAGTATAAGATTTGCATAGAACACAGTGTTTATAACATACAAGCTCATGCTGACTTCGAGTAAAAAACCGTAACCTATAGCTCTCTTCCTTTAAAAAAAAAAAAAAAGACAAGACTATATGGCATGTTTAATAATTCCAATATAATAATTGCTCTCTTCATATCCTATACACTCTAAAATCAATACCGGTCTTGTGACAGTGGTTTATAGCATGTATATCCAATTTGAGCTCAATCGAATGCTCCGTTTAGGAGCTATCGTGTTCACTCACACACACATACATACATATATACATACATACATGCACACCATAAAAATAGCATAAATGAATTCAGAAGACCTCAAAACGTGTCCATACACCAAAATCTCAAAGTTTAATTTTTCATGATGACAATACTTTCCTTACATGGTACATTTTCGGAAAGTAAAAAAATGACAAAACTTACTTTCGGAACAGTGCTAGTTTAAATAGTTCCTACAATTTAAATTCTGAATTTCGCTGCATTTCTCAGCAGTGTTAAATCAATCGGTGCAATTATTGGAGACATCTTTTAGTTAAAAATTGCTAAAGAACAGAGTGAAGAGATTTTCTAACTTTTAAAGGAACCAAGATTTTTTTTTTTTTCAGTATACTTGTATTAAAATAGATAACTATTTAAAATCTTCAAAAATCACAATGTTAAATGGAATCAAAAATATTTAGGGGATATTACAGAACATTTTTTTATTCAATTTGAGATTAATCGGAACATTTAGATATTAATGTATTTTAATCAGTGAAAATCAAAAGAAATACTTTCTAATAGGAGCATCTCAGGCACCTATACTATTAATACAATTGAATTTGCACAGTGCAACATACCTACAGTTCCATAAAAACCCCGTGGGCCACAGGAACCAACACCATACTTCTTCAAACACTGAATTGCCGCTTCTTCCAATTTGGGATGTTCAAGAAGACCCAGGTAGTTGTGAGTGGCAGCATTTAGGCACATTTTGCCATCAACAGACACTATTTTGCCCATCTTGCCATGACAGATCTTTGGTTTCAGGGCATAATGATTTTCGTCTGACTCGGGCACAAGTGGTTCAGGGGTCCACTCGGCGATCAATTCCTCTTTTTCCTGAAATAGACACAAGTTTCCAATACGGGGAATATTTTACATATTTTTTCACACATTTTCTTACAAAATATTAATTTTTAACCCATTAAATGCTAGGGTTACCGTATGGCAACAGCAAACAAGGATTTATATAATGGTCGCATAAAGGACTAGCGTATATGGTCACCTGTCCTTATTTACTAAATCTTGCATCTGACATTTGGGGGGGGGGGGGATTCATTATATATCAAGTAACCCCATTGAAGTTAATTTCGTTCAGGGTAAAGGTTTGGAGGGCTCCATTCTTAACCCTTTAACGTGCAGTGTTCCTGCTATGCGAACACCAAAGTCTGACGTTTTGACTGTTGCCAGTCACGAAGAATAGATTTGATTTCTATAAAAGTAGTTGCGGGTGACAGAGCTCCACCAGAATCCTTTACTTTTTAGCACGTCATTTTCCCGTAAAAAAATGGTCAGGATTATTTTTAACAGCATTCACATCTGCTGAAAAATGGAAGAATGCGAGAACAGCTGGATAGATTGTCCAATGCTGAAAAAAAGGCACATGTTGCCATCGCTCGACTTAACTACCAGCAAGAGGGCAGACAATCGAAACGACCATCGCGTGCCACACATCTAGAGACCCTTTTTTTGACGCAGCTGGCTGTGCCCGGCACATAGACATTCTTCGTGACTGGCAACAGTCAAAATATCAGAATTTGGTGCTCCCAGAGCAGGAACACGGCGTGCTAAAGGGTTAATGTCTACCAGCAAGGAAAAACAAAAGAAATATGCTAATGATATGAATTTGTTTAAAATTGCATCTTAAAATTTACAAGATAACTCATGTATTCAGCATGCACCTGTGATAACGCAGCAATATCAGCAAACTCTGATTTTCAAAGAAAAGCAATTGTATGTTAATGTAAGAATTGTTTTATCAATTTGATTACAGTTATGAAATTGCTGTTTTTCACAACATACAAGCATTCTGGAAATCTACATACAGATATTGGATGCTTTACTTCATATAAATAATTATATATACACTTACTTGCTCTGTCAGTTCTGTTCTTTCCGGCTTGTAACTTTTGTGAAAAATGAGCCAGATTATCATCAAACCCAGAAATGCTTCCAAAGCAAGATGGTAGGTGGGTGCCTGAAAATAAAGCAAGCATAATGTATAATTACACTTGTATACTTATCATACTTCCTAACAAAAAATTCCATGAAAAAAAAAGTAGGATTTTTCTAGAAATATTACCAAAACTTCTAGATTATTATTAAAATAACAGGGATTAATTATTATAGTTTATTTATAAAATCATGGTTAGAAATTAGAATATTTAACCTCTGGTCTAAAGGACCAATGACTCCATGATTTCCCTGGTCTGTAACCTTTTTACTGGTTCACATGCATGATTTTTTTTAACTGCAAAACAAAAGAAATTACACCAATATATATATACACTAGCAGCTTGGCCCGGCGTTGCCGATTTACCTTAAATATAGATTGTAAAAGGAAGGAATGTGAATCCTCCCGCTTGAATGATAAAAAAAGGACACGGGATTTCCGGCTGCAACCAAAAAAAAAAAAAAAAAAAAAAAAAAAAAAGAACACGGCACCTAATAAAATACAGAGGTTGCCAGGAATTGGACTTGGCTAGGCTGAAATGTGAATCCTCTCGCTGCAATGATAAAAAAAGGACACGGGATTTCGGCTGGACAAAAAAAAAAAAAAAAAAAAAAAAAAAATGAAAACAGCACCTAATAAAATACAGAGGTTGCCAGAATTGGACTTGGCTAGGCTGGAATGTGAATCCTCCTGCTGCAATGATAAAAAAAAGGACATGGGTCTTCCCGCTGCAAAAAAAAAAAAAAAAAAAAGAACAAAGCACCTGATGGCGTAGAGGCTCCGGGAACTGGACGTGGCTAGATTTCTCCTCTTCTACCTGTCTGTGTTCTAACAATCATTTTTCAGAGATCGAATTTTGTTGTTTCTCTGAGCTGAATGCACTTTTAGTAGTTTTATTTTATTTTATTTCTTCAGCTTTTTCTGAAATAAACTAAACGGAAACTTTCAGGGTAAAAGTACAAATCTTTAAATTTGGGGACTTTTGGCATCCCCAAGAAGTCAAAGTATTTTTGATGACAAATTGAAAAAACGATCTGTATTTGGGGACTGTCCTCGAATTTCGAGGACATATGGTCACCTTAATCTCCCCCTCTCTCTTTCAGGACGCCAGAATAAATTCCTCCCTCCCGCGAAGCGCACTCACAGTTGAAGCGACCTTGAAAACCAGAGGGGGAAGTTTTCGACTTTCATTTTGCGGAATTTGCAGTCCACAGAGAATTTTAACCTGCGATCTTTTCAGAAAAAAAAAATCATATAAAAAAATCTAATGAACATTTCTGCACGGTTCAAAATTTAAAGGAGGGAGAAATAAATGTTTAATAAGCGGTAGAAAGATGGAAAATTTTTGCCCGTTAGGTTTTTCGATGTGACAGTTTAAAAATAGTATATTTTTAAAAGCCTTACATTTTCTTCAAAACAGGACTTCCTTTAAAAAATTCCCAAAAATCGGCAAATGTAAGTACGATTTTGTAACAAATTGTATTTGAAAAAGAAAACTCTGTAGTTTCCGATGATATAAAAAATATAGTATTCGGACAGAAATTTAGCTCGCGATAACGTAAAATGCGAGAAAAATGGCCAAAAACCTTACAAAACATAAAATAACTCACAAACTATTAATCCGATTAATTTCATTTTTACGGCATTAGCTTTCTCTTGTCCTATTTAGTCAGCATGCCAAATTTGGTCCAGATCCGTCGAAATGTCTGAACGTGTATAGCGAACAAACAAACAAACAAACTCTTCTCTTTTATATATATAGATATAGTATTTTTTTTCTATTAAGAGCTGAAATAAGAAGTACAAATACCTATTATGATCAAATTATACATAAACAAATAGCATTATGCTAGAATTATATAACATGTATTTCTTAACATGTATTTTGTAACCTAGAAACATATTTAATTCAATTAAAAATACACCTTTACTTAATACTGACTGTTGTAGAAGCATTACTGTTAGGCAACAGACCAAATGGGTCCATAAACTGTTTTTTCAGTTACCTTTTCTGTTCTAATATTTTGTTTGTTTGTTTTCTGCTGCTTAGTTTCAGAATTGTCATTTGTTCAAACCAATGGAAATTAAGGGGGAAAAATAGGGATGTAACGGCAAGATACCAAAAATAAATCCAAACCCCATATCTTCGTCAGAATTACCTCAGGTGTAAAGAAAATTGGGTATGGGTGTAACATGCACAAACAATAAAGCGACATATTTGCAAGAAAATAACACATTTATTGAGTATTGGATAATTTGCGATTAAAACTAAAAAAACATTAGCTTAACAGATTAACAGACGATTATATTCACACTATATGATTGTATTTAAGTTCACTATTAACAAAAATACTACAATTACACTTTAGGGCTCAATCTTCTTAACTGAACAATTATTGAGCATCGGTAATCAACACAAATTAAGTTTTTCTGCTATTTAGCTTTGAGAAAATCAAATTATTATGTTGTTTTAATCAGCAAAAAAATGTTGTTTAAGTGATATGGTCATGCTATATATTTTATGAGACTTCAAAACACTGAACAAAATGATATAAATCTAAACTCTCTAAGTCAAATAAATCTTGACTTAAATATTACTATATCATGCAAAATTTCCAACTTTTGCAAAATTTCAAATTTATAAAGGGGAAATTGTTTTAAAAATCTGAAAATTTCCATTTTTCATCTAATGTGGTAGTACCACAAATAAACACATAATCATCAGTATCTTCAAACATGATAGCAAGACTGTTGGTAAGTTTTAATTGATTAAAAATCATTATCGTTATTTTTTAATTTTTATAAATTATCATTACCATTGATAGTAGTAAATTATTTGGAACAGAGCTCGAGGAAGAATGAATTCTACCAGCATATTTCTGCAATCAGTAGAAAGCAAATTATTAAAAGGCCCTGACTTATAAGGTCACTTGCAAATTTTATTGAAAAATGTAGAGGTGAATGCAAGAAAGTCAAATAAGTGTCTGAGCTGTCAGGTTTACCAGTTGATAACGACTGTGAGCAGGGTTCCAGACTCCAAGAAAATGAATGCGGTTTTCGATGAAAAAAGGACTCTGGTTATGAATTTGGAAAAAGAGAAAATGTTTTAATAAATTCATTTTAATATTTGATAGTATACTCAATTTGAATATTTCCGAAGAATGGAAACACGTAAAAATAATTTAGAGCACAAGAGTTTTTTGGCTTTTAATGATATTTTAAGGTATCTCCGTGCATGATTTTAACTAAATAATTTAGAGCATTTTAATTTTTCCTTTCTTTTTGTGAGAAATGAAAAGAGGAAAAGCAAAAATTGATAAAAAACTTGAAAAGACTTAGACATTTAAAATTGTGTCGATGAACTGAATCATTTTTTGCTATTATTGGAAGAAAACAATGAACTTGACAAAAATGCACGTGAAATTTAGATGGCTGCATAAGAAATGGTCATCAACTTTTCCTAATGTAGAAATAACTTCCAAAATATTTTACTCTACCCTACCCATATGAAATGCTTCAAGTAAAATGTCTTTTTCAGTAGGAGAGAGGCGGGTGGGGGGGGGGGCTCGAAAATTTTACCACCAAGAGCCTTCAAAAGGCTTGATCCGCCTATGAATTTAGGCTCAATTAAATGCATCGTTACCATTCTGGTATCAAATTATGGCAAATTTAGTCTACTGCAGAGGTTCCCAAACAGTGTGCAGTGGCACCCTGGGGTGCTGCGAGCGTATGCCAGGGGTGCCGTGGAGATAATCATTTTGGGGGCGTATGATCAAAAAAGTTCCTCTGAACCGATATCCCACCAAAAAGTTTGCCACGCCGATGATGAAGTGGGGAAAGCAAAAATATTTCAGTCAAGTTCGAAAGAGTTCAGTGTCCAGTTGCCTCTCCTTTACAGGAACTTCCTGAGATTGGGGGAGGGGAAAAATTTTACATATTTCCTTTTCCAAGCGAGTTTAATAGTTAGCCTAGCCCTATAATCATGAAAAATATATCCAAACTGTCTCATTCTAACCTTCATATTCATATAGCTTCAAAGGTAATCTACCTCGAAACGTTTTCAGCCTGAGAAGGGTGCCCCGAAATGTTTTTAGCCTGAGAAGGATGCCGCGAAGTGTTTTTAGCCTGCCAAGGGTGCCACGGGGAAAAAAAGTTTGGGAATCCCTGGTCTACTGTATAGTTGTCATAAGAATAATGCTCTTTAGGGTCAAAATTGGCAAAAATTGAAAAAATAAGATCTTAGAAATATTGGGCTTATTATTATGAGGGAATATTGGGAATATTTTGTCTTAGAAATATTGGGCTCACGGTAACCATTCTGGTATAAAATTGTGGAAAATTTAGTCCATTTTAAAAATGCAAATAATATTAATCATAAAAAAATAGATTTTTGTGATCAAAATGAGCAAAAACTGAAAAAAAAAAAAATGTAAAAAATTTTGTGCATGTTTTGGATAATTGACAAAGTTGCATTCGGGTTCAGAAGTTGAAAACTTGGAATATTGATTGGGTCAACATCATGAGCTCAGCAAAAAATCAGAGCTACCAGATTTGATGAAAGGTACACCCCTTTTTGATGACAAAGTTACTGGATTACTTATGATGCTTATTTAGTATTTGTTTGTTTGTCCGTGTTATAGATACACATGGACTTTTTGCCTAGGATGGGGGATATTTTGGTCGGAGGACTTTCTAAGGGGTTCTACGTCTCATTTACGTTACATTTACATATGGAGTCAACCGACCAAAAGTCCAGACTATTTTATCGACAGCCGCGCTTTACAGATGGACTTTTTTTTACTTCTCCATAGTGTGTACTAAGTTTCCCCCCAACTGGGAAACTTATTTACAGACCTTGGCTGTAAAAATCATGATATTAAATAGGATAAATATGGGATATATATCAACGGAACCTGTCGTTACCATTCACAGGTTTTGGAAGACATAAATGGTGCGTTACTGCATAGCAATAATGTGAATGTGCAATATTTTACCTAATTCATTATATTTTAATTCTGCTATTATTGATGGTACTGATGGTATGAGTCCCAGTACCTTTACCGAAAGTTGTTCAGCGTTTTAAATGTTCAATAATACTTAATACCGTACCAGAAAATAAATAAATAATATAGCACGTATCTATATATATTACAGGCATATTCACGAACATTTAAACAACATTCAAAACAGTCAATCTTTACCTTCCAAAATGCTATGAACATTTCATACAATTCCCAAGACGTCTCCTGCGAAGAAAATGTGGAATCATATGAATTCATGGTGAATAATTTTGTAAACAGCTGATATGTTCGGATGTACAATAAACGAATTTAACAAGTAAATGCTATAAATCCAAATAAACATTCAAAATTATTTCCTGACTCCACCTACAACCACCGATCACGCTTTACTTTTCCTTTCATTTTTATGTACACATGTTAAATCGCCGATAGTTTCCTTTTCAAAGACTTGCGCAGTAAGGCACTTTACGAGGAGACTATCAAAGATTTAATACTCCCCCTGCGTTTCGTTCCGTAGAGTCTGCCAAACAGAAAATAAGTCAAAAATGCTGTCAACAAATTAAATCCTTTGCTATGGCTCCCTAAGATCCCAAGTATCTTAGGGAGCTATACCTTTGCAATAAAAACTTTAATTTAATACAGGTTTTCGATGCTAAATATTGGGTTTATCCTATTAAAATGCATCATACCAGACCTTTGTGTCACTCAATCGTAGTTTCCAGGGCCCGATTAACGTTTTGTTTGGGAAAAATTAAGCTTTAATGATTCTCTTCTCTTTGATAAAAATATATTATTCGTTAAAAATATATTATCGTTAAAATGAAATTTCGTTGATTTAATTATCTAATTTTTTTTAAATAAAAATATTTATTCATTAATCTGAAATTTTTCTTTGATAAAAGTATTAGTTCATTGTAACAAGATTTTACAGTATTTTTGGAAATTACTTTCAAAAGTAAACTGAAAGCATTATCGTACTAGAACATTAAATTTTATTTATTTAGTTTTTCATTAGTCATGGCTTTTTTCGGGAATTCTTTGTTTTGATGACATGAAAATTCATAATTAATTTTGTCATTTGGAGATGTTTAACATTACACACTGAAAGTCTAAGTCTACCCGTTCTGCCGACCAAATATTCCGCATGATTGAAAAGACTCTAACAAGAGCAGATGTATTAGACAAAGGCACTGCAAACTGAACCAATTTAGAAATGTGGCGACATAAAGTATCAGATTCTGGAAAAACCTTAAAAATAGCTTTCCACTTCTGTTCATTAAAATCTTTACAATAACTTAAAAGATCATTTAAAAACAAATTTTTGAATTTTTATCGCAGTTTTTCAGTTGCTTTGAGCCCCCTCCCCTCCCCCCTTTAAATTCTGAGGGGAAGCTCAAGCTTCTCGAGCCTTTTTGGTAATCAGGCCCAGGTAATTGCTCCTGATTGTTACTAGTGACAAAAACAAACACTTGTAATGTTTTCAACAAGAAGAGGAAAGAAAAATTCTGCATTTGAACTTCAAAAACCTGATATGGGCCTCTACTCTGCCACATTCATTTAAGCAAACATTCGGATGTATGACATAAATTGAAGTTATTCATAACTTGCTAACATATGTTGGTATTCTGCAAGGTTTAGTAGAGCTTTAGGCAAGGACGGATACAACCCATTCCACTGGCCCGAGAAATTCATGTCAACAGCAGCCCACTTACATACGTACACACCATACATAAGTGTATATATAAATACAATATATATTAAAAAATCTGGCCCATCGAGAAAACTCCCAGTTTCCTGGTGGGTGTGTCCGGGCCTGGATTTAAGTGTAGATTCTCCCTACCAAATGTTTACATTCTAGCATATGTTTCTAATTACATCACAAATCTGAAATTTTGCTTAAACGAATGTGGCAGAATAGATCCCATGTACATCAGATGCACCTCCATGTATGCCTATTAAATTTTATAAAATCTTTATGTACTTCATTCAAGCTTGTTTAATTTGACATTGAGATACAATACTTCAGCAATAAAGATTTGATTTCCACCAAAATATATCAAAAAGCTGAGTTCAGTTTTGGAAATTTATTTTTGGTGCCAAATTCGGCGAGGCTATATTTTGCTTAAAGTCGCGAAAATTAGTGATATTTTGGGCATAGCCAAAATAATGATAGACCATATCTTACAGATTTGATGTGTTGAAAGTCTTTTGAGTGACTCTGTCTTATATATTGGAACAGCTTTGATATCATCCCTTTTTGGTGCTGTTCTGGCTTGGCGACAAACTAATGTCACCATTTATTTCCATATACTATTATTCTTTTTAAACAGGAATTAAGAAGTTTGGTTTTAGATATTTAGAGACTGACAGTTTCTCTTATTTTTTTTCTTTCTTTATAGCAAGTACAATTATGCTAACAAGAAATTCCTAAAGCAGGTGTTAAATATATAAAAACCTAAATTACACAGCACTAAGTACAATAATACTGAGGAATAGATAGATATTGTCATATCATGTCGTTTATCTCGCCAAAAAGGGAAGATATCTAAGCTGTACCAATGTATCATTGATTTAACAAACTTCTAGGTGGTGTAGGTTAACCAAGACGGTTCAGTATTACATAGCGATCTGGGGTCGGAAACGTCATCTTCATGTACCTGTTAATAATCTCTTTGGAAGAAGTGTTGAAGTATACATCTAATTTCTTAACCAAGTTGCATAAACAATGAGCTTTCCTCCGACAATTTCATCCATGTAATGAAAGAAAAAAATTCTGAATTAACAATTTTTATCAAGTGTAAAAGATGCATTAGTTTTTCATAAACTGATCGTAAAGTTCACTATTACTTGAACTCTTCTTCTAAAGTGATTATTAACAGTTACATTAAAACGTTTCCACCCCACATCGCTTAGCGTAAATATGAATTAAGACCACCCTGAAGGGCACCTCTCCTCTTGGCCTAGAGACCACATGCATCTAATTGCCATTAATCCCACAGCAACAACAACCCCACATTGCTATGTGTTTAAGAACTGTCCCCCTAGAAATTTGTTCCTCTAATTTTGAAATACCCTGTAAATATAGACATGTTCTGGATAAGCGTCATGAAATGGAGAAGCATGCTGTTCAGGTTTGACGATCTAAACTGTTGAGAAAATTCTGCTAACTCCAGGATATTGATTGTTCGGTAATGCAGGAGGGAAACTCCCAACAAACTGGCTCTGCAAGGAATAAATGCACCCACAAAAGAAACTAAAATGATTTCTCCCTGTCATGATGTTTGCAGAATGTTTCCTGAGCTGTGCAAGGAATTCCTTCTCGGATCTATCATAAATTAGAAATAATGCTTTTTCCTTTAATAAAAATGCAAAATATAGCTTTTAAAATACTTAAAAGGCCACTAGTGTAAAATTTAAAATTACAAAAAGAAAATTTTTTTCATACTGGCAACAAAATTTAACAGTTAGACATACTGAAAATGGTTCTTGTAAAATTGTAAGTTTGTTTGAAGGAGTAAGTGTCTTCCTACCCAAATTATGGAACCTTGGAATGCTGGTCAATGTGGATTCAGTCAAATTAAAATTAAGACTATAAAAGACTGGCTTATTTTGTAAATTCAAAGAGAAGAAAAAATGCTGTTCCGTCCCTTGAAATTTTTTCGTGGTTGTACTTCCAATACCAGTCTAATACAATGTTACCACTTCATTACCAAAACAAAATTCCATAATGCTTAATTTATTTTCATGAAATTCCAAATTTGGCTCTTAATTCAAGTCTCAAGATTCAGAACTGCATTTGAATACAATTTATCTTAAAATGATTTGATGATGGTTAAGTACTACGAGGATTGACTTTAATGTTTTTACAAACGACCAATAGACAGCGCTACTGAAATTTGTCTTCAGGATATAAGTAAAATTCAAACTTTTTTTAATCTTGGAATCAGTGGCATCATAGAAATTGGCTGCATATTTTGTTTACAGTAAGTGATTTAAAGAAGCAAGTGAGTGAAAAAAAATGGAAATAACTCGTGAAGGTTCCGATTGGATGATTTTTTATGATTTTAAGAAAGGCCTCATTCGACAAGAATGCTTATATCGCTTCGTGAAACTTTCGGTAATGAAGCACCATCAGAAAAGACTGTTTACAATTGGTTTGCAGAATTTTGTCTTGGTCATGTGTCCGTCAGTGATGAATCTCGTGAAAGACGACCAAAATCGGTAGTGATTCCAAACAACATTGATGCTGTGCATGTGCACACGATTGAAGAAGATCGGCATGCCACGTATCGTGAGATTGAAGCATCCCTAAGAATATCACAGACTGTAATATATTCAATTTTGCACGAACATTTAGCTGTTGAAAAGATTTGTTCCTGATGAATTCTGCAAAATTTGACAGAAGCTCAAAAAGAGGTTTGGTGTTTCCAGATGAATCGAGTCTTACGAAAGTTGTTCATTCACGAAGTACTTCCAAGAAAATGACTGCTTGTTTCTTTGGCCTTACAGGACAAATCGCAACCATTCCTTTGGAGAATCAAAAAACTGTTAAAGCTAAATAGTATACAGAAATTTCTTTGTCAAAAATGATCAACGAAATCCGGAAAAACAACAAAAATCAGCACATCATTCTTCATCACGACAATCCCAGCTCCCACACAGCACGTGAAACAATTGATTATTTGGAGGATAAAATATTAAATTAATGTCTCATTGCCCATATTCTCCTGATTTGTCGGCTATCAACTTTTTCTTGTTCTCTTATGTGAAACAAAAAATGCATGGGCAGCGATTTTCATCATTTCAAGAAGCTGTTGATGCCTTCCAAAACCATGTTTCTAAGATATCAGAGTCGAAAAACTGTTTCAAGAATTGGTTTGAACGGATGGAAAAGAGTATAAATCTTAAGAGCGAATATTTTGAAAAGCAATAAAACAGTTTGTTCCAAAAAAAATTCTTTCTTCCTACTTTTTGTAGAAACTGAAAAGGCAACCCTCGTATATACTGGTACTTAGGTATTAACAGCATGCCAGTGATTATATATTAATTTCAGCAATATCTATTTTTATAAAATAGAATAGCACATATTGTTCATGCTTCACAACTACAGGATAATGGTCGACTAACTAACATTTAAAAAAATTATATAAAAATTGAGACTGCTGACCTTGGCGTGAGATCAAAATGTAAATATTCACATAGCACTTGTTTGTTGCAACATCATAACTCAAAAATAATGATTTTTCAGTTATGATAAGTTCTGTTAAAATGAAGAAACATATACATGCCAAACATTTACTGCCATTCTGAGGATGAATTTTAAAAGCTCAGAAAGGACACTCTGTCAGTTATAATTTCACATTATTGCAACTATCCCCATAGTATCAACTCAAATATGTTGATTTTTCAGCTATGGCATTGCAGCAAATGAGCAATATCTCCTACTTATCCCATATGAAATTATCTTCTAACATACAGAACCATTCATTCGGGCAACTTACATGAAACAAAGCTCCAGCACATTACAAAGCTGAGGGACAAATAAGGAACTTGGATGTTTCTTCCCCCTAAAAACAAATTTAATATCACAATAATTATAAAAACTTCATCCCCTTATGAAAAATTCTGTGTTTCATCCAATTTTACTTTCCAGCTGATCTATGTAAAGCTCACTCTCTTTTACAAAATATACTTGTTCAGTATAAGTCATGTTAAAAAAGTACTTATTTTAAAAAATGACTACTATAAAGTCCTTATTTATTAGAGTTTACAACTCTAAATATGCTTAAAATAATACATTTGAACAGGTCACCTGATTGTCGTAATTCATCACCGTTTACATTTGATTCAAAAGCAGCACCACAGCCAAATGGATAAGATGCTGAACATGGGAGATGGCTGAACCTAACAGCTTGGAGTTTTGGGCAGTTTTCTCCAGATGTGATGTGAATAGACATTTAAAACTCTTTAAAATGTCCTCCACACAAAATACCCCCACCCCAAATAGGTATGAAAATGAGGATTCTGAACAAGGGTCACGATCACATGGTTTTTTGGGTTGGAAAGTTGGCGGGCAGGGACAATTTACCTTCTAGTGGGTGGTTCCAGAGTTCCCTTCGCCTGTCGAGCTGAGCTGTCAGAGTAATTGTCAATGTGATTGTTTTGAATCATTCATCACTAATTTAATCGAAAGTGTGCACTTTGTTCTGAGTGGCTTCCAGTATTGTCAGTTAAATTATGCAAGAAGGATTTTCTGCCAATAAACACAGTCCCATTTTCTGGTTAACTCCTGGCAATAAGCCAAAATAGCTTGACCTCAGAATGAAGGAAAGAACAGTGATTGCCTTTCTACCCTGTATTAAATTCTGTGGCAGATACTTCTCGTGCTGGTTTGCCTTAGCCCACTAGGGTTGGCAAGTTTTTGACAAGTGATGGTTTTATCTGGTTTTAACTGTCATGTCAAAAACCCTTTTTTGACATAGTTTTTCACAATAAGTGTCAAAAACCTGAAATTCTGTCCTAAAATAGTGTAAAACTATTTTTTGCAATAAAATTGCATATTATAAATTTCCTCATTTTTTAGTTCAGTACTTGTGTAAACTTTTGGACAATTTTAGGCAGTACAAACTACATATTTTGTTCAAAATTTCCAAACATAATTTTGGTTCAACAAGCTGCTTAAAATACAAAATAATAATAAGCTAATACTATAACTATGCAAATATACATAGATATATATAACTAATAAGTAAAACACAAAGCATACTGCAAATTAATATGACATACCCTGCATGAAAAAATATATAACAGCAGATGCAAGAATTACAAACCTCAATTTAGCCTTGTCACTCAAACACCATCCCAGATCCTTAAGAAGTTTATTTGATTGCTACATAGCAATTGAAAAACAAATCTAAAAATATATAAGACAAGCTTATACTTAAAAAAAAAAAAAACTTTTTCATACATTTCTTATTTATCCATCCACACCATCTGTATATGCTCATCTTCAAATAAATATTCTAGATTAAGGTTATTTTTGTGTCATCCACATATCTGCACACATAATGATTCAGTCAAATAAGCTTCTACTGACAAACATTAAGTCTGCACTCTTTCACATTGCATCATGCATTGTATAAGATATGAATATGTGTGAAATGTTAATACTAATTTTTAAGAAATATGGTCATTTACATATTTTTTATAAAACATTGTCTAGGGAAAGGAAAAAAAAAGTGGAAAGAAATTTAATTATGTATCCAATATAGTCAAAACAATATTCTTGCTAATATAATATTAAAATTATAAACTATGAATTTCAATAAAAAGTTAATCATGCTTTATAGAAAAAAATGAATGAAACTAATAAGTATTATTTTATTGTAAAATATTTTGTTCTTTGTATCAATCAACATTTAGAAAAATAAAATGTATTCTTTACTCACTACATTTAAGTACTGAAATTTTTTTACAAATTCTATTTTAAATGTGAAGTTTTAGTATACTGATACTTAACGTGGTGTTGATCTTTATTTTATTTAAATGCGTGAAATTACTATGTTATTGCCTGTTGCTTAAACCCTTGCAATTTAGGTTTTTGGATTAAATAAAAAATAAACTTAATATTTGCTTTTAGAAAATGTTTAGCCGTACCTTAATTTGAAATGTTTAAAAAACTGCAGATCATTATTTATCTAACTATGTACAGTACCATGTGCCCTATTGAAAATGATTTATATGTACCATTTATAATTCTTTTACAGGAGAAAAAAAATTCCAATACATTACACTCTATGGGCAATCATTAACTAATTATTATTAATGAACTCAACTTGTGTGTTAGAATAATTGATATTTTTAATATAATTAATTTTAATTATGCATTTCAGTTTCATGCAAAATGAAAACATACTGCATACTTAGTTTGGCATTTTGTTCTCTTTCTTTAACCCTTTGAGGCGCAACCCTTTCCCAATGTTGAAAAAAGGGCAGCCGTTGCCATCGCTCGACTTAACTACCAGCTGCCAAATGAACATGATTGAATCTGCCAATTGAACATGAAATTCATAGATGGCAGACGATCGAAATGTTCATCGTGTGCCACAGACCGAGACCCTTTTTTGACGACAGCTGGCTGGGGCACAGCCAGCTGTCATTGCCATCTTGCTGTAGTTAAGTCAAGTGATGGCAACGGCTGCCCTTTTTCCAGCATTGGGCAATCTATCCAGCTGTTCTCGCATTCTTCCATTTTTCAGCAGATGTCAGTGCTGTTAAAAATAATCGTGAGAATTTTTTTACGGGAAATGACGCGCTAAAAAGTAAAGGATTCTCGTGGAGCTATGTCACCCGCAACTATTTTTTATAGAAATCCAATGTATTCTTTGTGACTGGCAACAGTCAAAACATCAGAGTTTGGTGTTCCCAGAGCAGGAACACTGCACGTTAAAGGGTTAATAGATTACTTTTTGACAGTTTAAAACCAGTTTTTGATGCTTGTCTTGTCAAAAATTGTTTTTTGACATCAAAAACCCAACCCTGCGAAAAGGATTGGAAGCATAATGCTGCAGCAGAATACTTATAATTTTTCTCACCAGAAAGTAATAAGCGAAAACCAGAATGAGAATGAAACTATGGGAGTAAATATCATATGTTTTCACTTTTTCTTGTAAATAAGTTGCATTTCCCTACAGAGATTTGCAAGTTTTTCACTCAATCTATTAACGACTACAATTCATACATACACACACAAAAGTTTTACAACAGGACAATTTATTGCAAGTTTTTTACAGGGAGATTCGGCACATAAATAAACTAAACCACAAAATATACACATATTTTTATTAAAAGCTACACAAAATTACATATGTCTAGAATATCGATTTCTTCCATAAGAAGGCCTCTGGTAACTGTATCTGTTCTGGAATTTCTTTTGGGTTTTTTTGTTGGAGACATCTTCCTCAAGGGAATAGAGTTCTTCATTTATGGGTTGCTTTGCCTTCTTTAACACGGATAAAAGGTCACTGACAACATTAGAATTTTCAGAGGTGAAAAATGAGTGTGATTCCCCACAAGCTGTGCCTCTGGCTGTGCGTCCAATACGATGAATGTAGTCTTCAATGTTGTTTGGAAAGTCATAATTGACTACATGGTGAATGTCGGAAATATCTGTAAATTAAAGAAAAGTGGCAGTATGCAATGAAAATGTACATATAGCTTGTCAAAAGTATAAACTCAGTATTAAAATTAAATAACGATTTTATTAAACATTCTTCTTTTTCTAAATTGTGTTCTTTAGCCTCCAGCCCCAATAAAAAATAATTTGTATGAACATACTTATAAATGAAATTACACCCCAAGACATGTGATTATCAATCCCCACATAAGATTGGAGTATTACTGCGTTTCTTTCTTAACCACGCTTTTAAAATCACTGCAAGATCCAAATAGAGCTAACAGCTAAATCGTGATTTTTTGAGAGGAAAATGTTTGTGTTTAGCTTTGAAATACTTAAACCAAATAGTAACACGTATTAAATAAAATCATAACTTACCTAATCCACGAGAAGCAATGTCCGTAGCAATAAGAACAGATGGTGTAGTTACTTTAAAATCTGTAAAATAAAACTTAATTTACTTTTCAACTTCTAAAATAAATGATAAATGTTATCAGTATAACAATACATATTTTATGAGAGAGTATAGTGAGTTAGGGGGAACATTATAAACATGATTTATTAATGTTAATGTGGATTTACTTTCATGAAGTTCGGTCAAAATTTCACAAGTCCTATAAAAAATATTGATTTTTTTTTTTTTAAAGGAGAGAAATATTAGTTGAAATGTGTAGTTAGAGGATAAAAATATAGGGATTGACATTTATGACAAACAAACTATTGAATTAATTGTACTCAAATTTGCAAGCTTCTAATGTTTAGTAATTTGCCCTCCCCCCCCCCCCCCCCACACACACACACACACAATGCAGGCAAATAGCCTTTGTATAGCTTTGCCTAAACAGCTCAATTTAAGTTAGAAAAATTATTAAGCAGCAATAAGCAGAGTTAGTTATTCATTATGCCAGGTCAGCGTTTGCTGAAATTTCTTAGAGACCTGTCAATTTAATTTTGAAGTAAAGCGCTAAAGTAGGCTTTGAAAGCTTCAAATGAGCAGACTTGAATTTATAGCAAATTTTAGTTTTATTAAGAATTAATAAAAACAATAACAATTACAAAATGAATTAATCATTTAAAGATTTCATTCTAAAAAGAAAACTGGACATGGAAGTAGTAGATACATCTCACAGACTTATGAAAAAATTCATGCCCAGTAATCCTGGATGCCGGAATACATTTCTAAACAATTATGAATCTTTATTTTCTTTTGATTATATGTAGGGATGCACCAAATACCATATTTTGCCGAATACAAAATATTTGGTTAAAATTCTAACCGAATATTCGGACGAATACCGAATACTTGGTTAAAATTTATTAAGCGTATTAAACCGTTGTTAAATTTCGATTGCAATAATCAATTTGATTAGTTTGTTCTTAAACAATATTTTATATGGTGTAAAACTTCATAAAATAAAATGCTGCAAAATTTAATATCCAAGTGTTTCCTTTATATATTATTAATAACTTTTTTAAATATTAGGGAAATGCTGGTAATTTTTCATAGTGCTAAAAACCGAAACCAATGCTGGCATATACGACCAATGCTTTTAAACAATCCGCTGCGGACTGATACAAGGGAAATGCCCTCAATTAGATCAAGTGGTAAAGTGGTGATGTGCAAGTGCCAATCCAAACACACTATGACACACCACATCATTCTAAGTGTGTGTGTGCTAATTCCGATCGTGACATCACAACATGGTGGATTCGCTGGTGTGCAAAAATCTGTAGAAACTGTTTAAATTCTCACTCTCAAGTAAAACATTAAGTACATATTATAAGTATTTTTAAGCATTCTTTTAAGTTACAAAGGTGGAAAAGCATAATTTAGAATCCAGTACTTTATTGGTAAATATAATAGTATGTTTTAAAATTAAACTTAAGTACGGAGATAATGATTTCGCCCACCAGCCACTAGTCAATAATCATCCTATATCCAAGACTGTGGGCTGAATACAGAGGGGTGAAACATCGGAGAACAGATAAAGAGTAATTAAATTTCACAAACAAGTAATATTTTCATAATCGTTTTTCTATAGAGTGAATATCCACAACAGCTGCTTTTTTCCCTGCTGACACATGTCACATTTGCTCACCATGCTTCTCCATCACTCCAGTTCTAATAATATAAGCTCGCTTTCACACAAATAACTTGGGGTTCAGCACTTATATTAGCCTACATAAATTAGCTACAACCAATCTATTTTCTAAATTTCTTGTTAAAAGGCTGTAGAAATGTCTGTCTGTATTACACTATTTTTCTGATTTCAAAATTATCCTAGCAGCCAAAAAACAACAAGAATTTAACACAATGCCCCCTAGAAAAATGTTTTTACAAAACAAAAAATAAAAAATTTAAATTTTCGTCAAGTGAATGTTAAATTTAAAACTAAACACATAATCCATTTATTTGTGTTTTGCTTGCTAACAATATAATAGAGTAAACACACTAGCAAATTTATATATACATATTATATCAATTGTATTAAGTTTACCTTTCATAATTCTGTCTCTTTGTTTCTGTGAGCAATCTCCGTGAAGGCCCCAAGCAACAAAACTAAAACAATAGTAGATATTACCAACACATAAATTAAAAGCATTTCAAACAGCTTCTTTTAGGGGGGAAAAAACACCATACATATATAATAAGAAAGGTCCTACTCTAATGTTGTAAATGCTACAAGATGTGTAAATTTTAGCAGGAAACTAAACTAATAAAGCTTGATGGCACTGTCAATAAATATGAGTTTGTTTTCCTGTGCATCCGTTAAAAACAAATTCTTTTAACATGAAAACGTATTTCAGTCCTCTCGGATTTGTGTTAAAACATCTTCACTGTATATTTTAGATATTTGATTTTGGAATTTAAGCCCACACTATCAAGAATCCATAATGAATAAGCACAGTGATTACTTTAGATCTTTTAAAATATTTTTTTAGTGTAAAATCAAGAACTTTAACTGGCTCCTTTCATTTTGTAAGCTGTTCCAACATTTAATGTTACAATACATTTTATTTTCCATTCTTTCATTCTTGTCTCCTTCCCCCATCCCTCCTACTCAGGTCTCTCTTTCTTTAATATAACTTTTCTTTTTGAGAGCAGTACTTCATTCAGAAGAATTTCTACAGTAATTTTCTCTCCTTCCAAACCTAATATACAGCGTTTGTTAAAAGAAACCTGGGTTTCATTATTATTATTTTATCTTAAAAAATAAAAGTTCAATAAGAATAAAAAATTAGCTAAATGAATGGCTTAGTCAATAAAAATATTTCATAAAATAAATTTACTATTATAATTTTGCCTTAAATGACATACTGAGTATTAAACTTTCTAAGTTTAATTATAAACGAACAACAAAAATAACATTAAGAGTAAAATTTGCATATAAATTAATATTTTTAAAGATTATAAGCAGACCGCGGATTATATGCAATTGCATATTTCAGGTGTTTTTGATGATTTTGCATAAAATGACACTTTTTCTCTGTTGGATGCATATTTCAATCTCTTTAGCTTTGAATTTGTAACTTTTTTTTGCATTCCTTTCAGTATTTTTTTTTTCTTCTGTTAACTCTTTTAGTCCCAGGCTTTGAAAAATTTATACAACCCCAGGTTCCAGCAAAATAGCATATACGCTTTCAATTTTTTTCATGTGTATTTGCGACAATTTAAATTAAGTCAGCCTACATATTAAAATTTCAGAAATGGCTAGAATGAAAGCAAGCATGCCAACCCTGATGAAGACGTGGATTTCGGATTATGGAAAAGACCTAACTCCATAAAAGATGTAGAAAATGCTTTGGACAGCGTCGATTCTTCTCCTTTTTTCATTGTGAAAGAAATGCTTAGCGATATGTCCATCCGAAAAGGTCTATCGATAATCGAAACACATTTTTCCTTCTTAACATCAGACATCACAAAATTAGAATATCAAAATCTGCTTCTGAGTGATGCAATGAGTCAAGTTGTAAAAGTACAGGAATGTGTTGGTAAGATTCCAGAGTCATCAGGAGAAGAAATCAGTGAGAAACTGAATTTTATTTTAAATAAAAATTCAGGATTTTTAGCAGTGAATAAAATAAATAATTTTATTAATGGTGAGGGGAGTGAATTACCGGAAAAATTAGAACCATCCAAAGCAAAATATTATAAGTACTGTCCAGTGACATGTTGAAAAAGCATTTTTTAGCATACAAAATGATTTTAGATGATAAAGACAAAGCCTTATTATTGAAAATTTAGAAAAACACTTAGCTGTGTATCGCAACAAAAATTACTGAAAGCAGTTTTAATTCTTTTTTCATATCACTAAGATTGTGAATAAAAATTTCTCATTCTGTCTTTCATGATGTTTTGAAGTTTCAAAGAGAAAAAAATGTGTCATAATTGCGAGGTAAGTGATAGAAAATATTTTTACAAGTAAATACGTTTTTATTTTCTGTTAATATGTGAATATTTTTTCAATTATTTGGTGCATACTTTTAGATTTTTAGTGCATATTTTTAGATTTTTTTTATGCATATTTTGTCACTTTTTAAGTGCATATAATCCGCGGTCTAATTATAAGTATAAAAGAGTCATTTAAAAAAGTATTCATGTAGTTATAACAGCTGCAGAGCTAAACTATTAAAGAAAAGTGGCAAATACTACTGAAAATCATTATATGAATTTCATATCAGTAAGAACATTCTATACTTTCGTTTTATCACCGTTTTGAATTATTTAATTACAAAATTAAACAATTCTTCATGAAACACTCAACAGATAGGATATCAAATGAAAGAAAAACTTGAGCAAAGTTTACGTACTTCATGTCTTTCAACTTGTGACTCAAGTAGTCCACTTTTCTTTTAGTTTCAGCAAATACTAGTACTTTAGTTGTTTGAGTTTCAAGTAAGTCTGTTAGCAAGGATTTTAATCTAAGGAACAAAGAAAAAAAAATTATTTAAAAGGCTAAAAATATGTAACAATTAAGCTGAATGAAATAATCCTGAAAGAAAACCAACACACATACTGGTGAGAGAGAGGAAGAAAAGGACCTTTATGAGAGCAACCTAATGGAAAAATTATAAAAATAAAACTTTCTGACTTAATCAATATTTCAGTAGGGTCCGTCAACTGGTCTGTTATTCCAGTTGATCTGACATGCTCGAGCCGAACTTTGTCCTGACACGTTGGTGACTCACCACCCATACTCAGACTCTAGAGATGAGACAGGCTCTGTAATTCACAATTGTGTTCGGGCTTGGGCTCGTGAAAAATTTCTCCTTTATTGAACATACTCCTTGAAACAGTTTTTAAAAAGTGATTCACGAGGAAAATAAAAGTACAGTCAACTCCGGTTATAGTGAACCTCTGGGGACCATCCAATTTCATCCACTCTATCCGAAGTTCATTAAAACCCAAGAGTCTTCATGATGGATAGAGATACTGTATGCGAATCGGGACTAGTGGTTTGCATTCACTATAGTCGATGGTTCACTATAACCGGAGTTGACACTTATAAAAAAAAATAGTGGCACTGGCACCTAGAAGGTGCGTGAAGCTGTTTGGATATTTCAGAACGGTGGCTTATATTGATTAGTCATGAGATCTGACATTATTTGATACACATGGATATATAAAGAATTAGAAAGTGCATTGAGAGTTTGCAACTCTATTTGTCTTTAATTTGCACAAACTACTCTATCAATGAAATAATTGGATTTTTTTTTTTTTTTTTTAATCTTTAACTGAAATTTCGGGCTCGGGCTCCAACTTAAATAATATTCCTCGGGCTTAGGCGGGCTCGGATTAAAAGACCTAGGGCTCGGGCTTCAAAAAATGAGCCCGAACTGATCTCTATCAGTTTCACACACATACAGTACTGCTCTTTTTCCAACAATAATAACAGCTCTTGCATGATTTAGTGCAACATTAAAAAGTATGTATCTCCTCCCCAAGCAACACAACAATGTTGTTTCAATAAGGTTTTAATGTGAAATGCTAACATACAAAAGGCTGCTTCAATGTGAACTTTCAATGTCGTTTCCGCATGATTTTGTTCAGTTTTCTCCACTTTGTTTCAGCATGGACATTGATATAATATTCAAACAACATTGTGAAATCACAAGAGGAAAACAAATAAAAAAAACAAGATTTTATTTCTTTTGTGCAAATTATTAAAATTATACGGAATTTTACGAAAAATCAATTTGTTGATAATTATCTACTTGAAAACATCATTTTAATTTGTATTAAAATATAGCATTGTCATAATACATTTTTACAGCAGTAATCAATAATTTTATTTTTCATAAATTTCTGTACGATTTTAATAATTTTGCATGAAAGACATCAAATTTGTTTTTTTATTTGTTTTCTTCTTGTGATTTCACAATGCTGTTTCAATATTATATCAATGTCTATGCAGATACAATGTGGAGAAAACTGAACAAAATCATGTGGAAACGACATTGAAAGTTCACATTGAAACAACATTGTTGTGTTGCTTGGGTCTGTCTTTTGGAATAACAAGACAGTTTTTGTTTTGTTTTAAAGTACAGTATAAGAGCTTCGTGCCATGCCATTTTTAGATTTTTATCACCTGTTCCACGTGACTTTTTTTTGGGGGGGGGGGGGGATTAAAAAAAGCATATTTTTCAATTTTTTGAAAGTTTAATTTTTTTCAGGATGAAGGACAACTAGTAACAACTCAATTTTTTTTTTCTGCATATAGTATTGATATGCAAGTGTAACAGCAAAAAAAAAGTGGTTTGTTACTGAAGGTCCTTCAGTGTATTTTTAATGCCTAAAATGACAAAAAATATTAGTTTGTGAACAACCATGTGATGTCTAAAAAACTGTATTTAGGCTTAACATAAATCTATTTTACTATGCATAGTTAAAAATCCATTCTTTAAACCTTCCAATAAGCCCAATCTAATCTTCCTACTATTGTAAATAAAAATTATACAGCTTTTAAAAAAGGAGCCTAAAATGGCGATTTTTACTCATCAGAAACAAATGGCTATATCTCAAGAAAAAAATTTTTTAAGAAAGAAAAAAAAAAAAAAAAAATGTTTCGGGATCAGTTATGAGATTGGCAAAAGAGCAAAAAAGCTGAAATCATACGAGAGCAAAAATTTGTACATGTGATATTTATATCTAATTAATGTGAAAGAAATTTTAAGAGAAGAGAAACATTGGAACATGCTAGAAGATAAAAATATCACACAGTTAACTAATAACTACAATCAGGAATTCACAGAAAAAACAGAATTTTCAAAGAAAAAAGTGATTTCCACTTTATTCACAAAAAGCTGAAATTTTGTGATTAGTCTTTTTAGCTGATTAGAGCTAAAAAGCTGAAGAATCTCATCCCTGTGGGATACAGAAAATAGGTGGATATCACCTACAAAATTTTGTGAAAAGCAAAAATGGTGCAGCACAGCCCATTTATCGATTTAACATGGAATGACCCTTTTATTATATATATAAATTTCTTGATACCTCTAGGGTTTCTTATAAAACTTAAAAGCAGTAAGCTGTTTTTCCAGTAAAATGCAAATGGGGGAAAAAGTCTTAAAAGGTATAAAATGTTATTCTAATTAGTACTCTTCAGAGTTTAACATTTTTGTAAATTAATGATTTGTGTGAAATATTTAGAATAATAAAAATGCTGTTACAGGGTTGCTACTCAAATCCTGAAATGAAATTTCCTGTCCTTTTCATGATCAAAAAGGGGACAAACATGACAAAGTGCAATAATGGCATATAACGCAATATAGTATCATCTCCTAATATTTTAAAAAGTTGTGCATCTTTAATATTACCACATTGATTATTAGCTTAACTAAATTAAAATTATCAACTTAACTAAGTTTAGGGATGAGAATGCATGAAGAGAAAAAAAGAGGAAAAGTGCATAAGCTTGAATTTAACCGTTAAAATATTTCGACAAGCATCACACTGTTTTCCATAAAATATCAATCGCAAGCTAAATTAATTATTTTTATCTTAATTAAAATAATTCCCAGTACTCATGCATAAATAAGTATTTAATAATCAATTTTAGATAGAGAGTGTTCAATAGAAAAACAGGCTATCATTATTTAAAAAGAGGATTTTAAGCAAATTCCCCATAAATCTAAGGTCAAGATAAATAATTTCATGAATGGATTTCAGACAATCTCTTTTTATGTACAAATAAAATAACATAAAAAGGCTGATTTGGAAGGTTTAATATTATTATTATTTACTTATTTTTTTGTAAAACTTCCATCAGAAATAGAGTAAAAATTATATTGCAGTGTAATTAGTTGCATTGACAAAAAGTCTTAATTTAATTAAAAAATAAATATTAAAAACTGCATTTACCTTTACTTAAAAGAAAAGCAGTTCTTTTTCTCATAGTCAATCTATGCAAATCAATGTCTTATTTAAATCTCTGTCATGATTTTTTAGCTTAACATTCAAAGTTTCAGAAGCATTTAAAATTCAAGAAATTTATAAACCTAAATTTAAATAAGCATTCAAGTATTTTGTAGTTGCATTAGAAATGTTTATAAAGAAATACTGAAAAGGAAATACTCATTTACCAAAAAGATTGAACTTGAGTTGGCAGATATGTGATTCGGAATTCTGCCGTGATTATATAATCTACATATTGTTTTTAAATAAAAATTAAAATAATTAAAATGCGGAATTCCGGGAATCCGTGGAAGATTTTTATCCCTGTAAATTAAAATTATTACTTATATTGCCAGCAGTTTGGTCCTTAGTAATGGCAAAATGATTGATGAACAAGTAAGTGCCTGCACATTGGGGAAAAAAAGCAAATTTTTAATAAAATAAACACTTTCACTAGTAAATATAAAGATTTATTTATTTTTTAATTCCAAAATCTGTTGGTTGATGTTAGACAATTCAGCAGATTGTTCCTCCATAATTTTCTGTTTTTTCTTTTGTAATATTTTGATCTGCTCAGAAACTTTTCGTTTATTTCTTTCTTCATCTTGCAACTTTTATTGAGCTTCTCTCTTTCTCTGCAAGGCATCATGGTATCGACTCCTTGGAGATTTTGCAAAAAAAAAAAAAAAAAAAAACAGTACACACGAGGTGACCGCAAGACTAAACAGCAAGCATGGACTTAGATTTTGTGAGAAGACAGACTCCGTGACAGCGAGAAAGAGTAAAAACAAACACGCGACGTGTGTCTAGCAGTGCCCACATACAAGCAGATGGGGAAGAACTAGAAGGGGAAAATCCACCAGGAGGAAGCGCAAAAGGGAATATCACCCTTTCTAAAGGAACATTCCATAGATAGATTATACGACAGAGCGGAGCTGAAAGGGGAAAAAACTTTCTCTAGCGAGCTCTCTTAGATGCATAGGCATACCACTGGTGCCAATCAATCGCTTCGACTGGCGTGACTCCGGCTTTTCAATAAAAAATTTCGCGATCTCACTTTTTACTGAAATACGAAATATAGGTATAATCTTTCACAAAAAAAAATTTAAAATTTGTATTAATTAAAAAATATAAATGAATTTTTCGCTGCAAGTATATTTTTCCCTGTGCTTTCCCGGTTTTCATGAAAATTCCTCATTTTCCCTGAGTTTTCCCGGGTTTTTTCGCAATTTCTAAATTCCCTGAGTTTTCCCGGTGGCGTAGCAACCCTGTGTTATAAACAATAGAGACTACAGGTCAATATAAATCAGCCATCAATAATGGAACAATTTTACAATGGAACAGACAACATACTTTTCAAACTTTTGATGTTCATCTACAACATAAATATTCTGCTGAATATTAGGATTAGCCACTAATTCTGTATCCCCAACAGTAATATGAACGTAACTTGAAAGAAAATCTTCAGCAAGATTTCTGATTTCTTTAGGCCAAGTAGCACTCCACATCAGTGTTTGCCTGTTTTGCTAAAAATAAAAACAAAATTGTTAATTTGTGATCCTATGAAATATGTACACTAACAAAAAATAATACACCCATTTTACAATAAAAATACTCTTCTTTAACTGACAATCATAAAAATATTGTGGCAATTAGCTTTCTAGGTGCCAATAAGCAATTTAACATACATGTTGCTCCTAAAATCTTACAATTATTGGTCTCTGTATATATTTATCTATATATATGTAAGACTGATTCATTTTTAAAAGCAGATGAAGTAAAATTTTCTAATATTGCAAACTCTGACAAGCCAAGAACATCTAATGTTATGCCTATAAGAAAGTGTGCTAAAAATAAATAAAACCACATGAGTTATTTTATTAAAATAAAATATTTTGCTCCTTTAAATTTCAGAGTATTTAAACTAAAGAAGTTTTTAAAAATATTTAAACATACCAGGGAAACCATCTTCATTTAAACTAATAATAAATAATTAAGAGGTTGTACAGACTGAAAATACTAAACATTGAATGAAGAAAAGTAAAACTAAAGTATAAAAAACAGGATATATTTTTCTTGAAAAAAAAAAAAAAAGCAATTTAAAATGTACTGTAAATACAGCTACAGAGCAAGTTATTTACATTTATTTATCCACCTTCCACCCCCTCCCTTTTTTTAATATAAAAATAAGAATTAGAAAATGCTGGTAGAACACTAGTCTTGTAGGGTTAGGTGGGGTAAAATGAACAGTCTACAAAAAGCAGACAATAAATGTCAAATGCATTGGTTTATTGGCATACTGATTTTTGTTTAGCTTATTTACATTACAAGCAATATTTATAAACTGATTTATTTGATTTATTAATATTCTTTTAATATGTAATGGCAGCACTTAGAGTTTCATGTTTGACTATCTGTACAATGTTAAAATTTACTTTGCTGTAGCATTTTTGTGATTTAACGTTCTTGAAATTTTGATGATACAAAGCCTACTGTCATTCTTGAGGAATACATTTCTGTATCAAGATAATTTGTATTCGTATTATTTTTTATTTTGGAGTAGTTCAAAGAAAGTGGGGTAAAATGATTATACTGCTAGGCTTTCACTTAAAGAACACATGTATCATTTCAGATTTCTTTTTTTCATCTGTAATATATTTTATAAGGTATTAATAATAATAACGTGAATAAATAAATAGATTCCATTTTTCTACTTTTATTTTTACCTGGAAATAAGAAAAATAACCCAAACTTACGATACTGGAATCATAAATTTATAAATAAATGCTAACAGAGGATGTGTTTGCTGCACATTTTGAAGAAAAGCGTGAAATTGGAGACCATGAAGTAAAGAAAGTATGCTATTCTTGAAATTTTGTGAAGAAAAATTGCAATTCTTATTTAAAAAGAGTTGAAAGAAGAGTTCAAAATGGCATACCGTAATGCCTCTTTCGGACAAAATATCTGCTGGCTCTTAAGTGCTGTGGTAAAAGTTTTATTAAGTATTTTTGGACAGATCTTGTCTGCAGAAAAGGAGCTATTTACAGTTTAATGCTTTGCAAAATCTTTATTTGAAAAAATGTACATTGCCAGAAAATGACGACATCGAGGAAGTTCAAACTGAACTGATAATTCAAATACTGGATGAGCCAAATTTCGATAGTAGAGGACATTATAAATTCTGATAGCTAAATTAAAATTCCATGTAAAACTGTTTAATAAAATATTTGTTATCTATTTTCCAGATGATCTTATTCATATAATATCATTTTCTATGAGTGTGCTTCATTTTTTTCATGTATAATCATTTTACCCCACCCCATGGGGTAAAATGATCATAATAACAAGCCAAAAAGAATTAATGATCAAACAGTTTTAATGTTTGTAAAAGAAACAAACAAAATTTTGTAGTTACAGTCAGATAGTCCAATGTAAAATATTTGTCAAAAAATTTTAAATATGTTGTATCATTTTAGATGTGTAGCTTACTAAAGTTGAAAATAGCTAAATTTATGGTCATTTTACCCCACCTGACCCTACTTCATGAGAATTAAGATAATCGAGTAACATACAAGTGCTTTTTCTAGTAAAATAGCTCGATGATTTAAAACTAAAAACTTAGCTCTCTTTATCTAGCGAGTTCACAGATCCCTCACAGTTGTTAGCTTGAAAGTTAGTAATAATAATAAATTTGGTTTTAAAGCATAAAAATAATTATCTACTGTCACTAGTCTTTAAAAGAGGAGACATACACAATTTGGTATTATTTCTCATATTGTCACCCTAAGATAATGCATGTTTAAGAAACAATGCAACTATTATTTAAAAAATAAAAAATTCATTTTTCAATAATTGAGAGTTAGTGTCTCTGATTTAAACAAGAGCCATTCTAAAAGCAAAAAATGTTTTGATCTGATACGCTGTTTAATTCTCAAATCACCTTTGCTGATGTGTCATGAGCTCAATTGCTCCTGCCAGTTTGATGCTAACAGCTACCAGTAACAGTTGTTTACCATCTATTTTGTAATTTTAAAATGCATTACAAAATTAATGATCCCGCCAAATGTATGGTTTAGAAAACTAGAAAAAGCCAAAAAATTCAGAGTATATAAAAGGTTCTAGCCGTTGTGTCTTGAGAGCAAAAGTGCGCCCCACATGCTAAGAGGGAAGACCATAAATAATACGGCCTATTGTCAGACCCTTCACTGGCTATGCCATGCCATTCAAAACAAGCATTGTGCATTGTTGTCTAGTGGCATGTGCTTCTAACATTGATATTCACCGTCAACCTCGACTGCCAGTTTACAGCAAACTCTCGGTCGAACGCTCAAATGGTATTCACCGATGACCGGTTAAAGGCTAACCTAGCATAATATCCTAATATCCAAGTTCAAATCGAGAAACTCAACCGTGCTGCAGAGCTGGGTTATACAATAACCGAGCATGCTCGGCTAAGACTTTCCCCGAAAAATCAGATTCCTCCTTCTATTCCTTCCGAGAACTGGCTTGCCCCTTCATTCCAAACAAAGAGGCATGAGGGGGGGGGGGGCTGCAGTGAGCCTGTCAATCTAACAGCCTGGAGTTTTGGTCAATTTTCTCCAGATGTAACGTGAATATGCATTACAACCCCTTAAGAAGTCATCCAACCAAGGCACCTCCCATCCTAAGCAGATGCCCCTCGTGCAAGTGTGCCTTATTACACCCAATATTATGAATAAAAATATATTGTAATACTTTTAACTTATGTTACTTTAATGTAATATGTTTTGCTGTGGTGATTTAGGACTCAAGAGGTGCACAGCGTTTTTTTCCTGAAATTTTTTGTGCTCACAGACAGTTTTACATTTATCAAGTCTGTACATACTTTTTTTTTTTTTTTTAATAGCTTTTATATACCTATGTACCAAAGCTAAAATACTGATAAACTGAAAGTAAAAGTAGTGCAAGGATTTTCTTTGAAACTGTGAAAATACTTAGTTTTTAAAGGCATATTTTCAAACCTAAGTAGAGAATTTAGTTACATATAAAAGTACAAAACTTAAAAATAAAAGGAATGAGAATATATGTTTCTGCAAAGGCATACCACTGATTTTTAATATTTGAGATACACTAGATACTTAAAAAATAATTTTGCAATAAAGGCTTTACACAAGTCTTAAAAAAATCAGAATGTGAAAAGAAAAACTAAATATTACTGGAATTCGATCAATAATATCTCTTATTTGAGGTTCAAATCCCATATCAAGCATTCTATCTGCTTCGTCCAACACTAGGTAGGAACAATTTTTTAGATTGACTTCTCTATTCTCCAGATAATCCAGAAGCCGGCCTGGAGTTGCAACACAAATATGTGACCCTAAAAATAATAAAAGGGAAAAACATGACAATGAAAATATACCACATAAATAAAAAAGCACTAAAATAGTTTTTGAAAAAAAAAAATGGGGGTAATTTATGAACTTTAATTAAAAGTTTAAAAAATTTAGTATACAAACATAGATAGCTAATACATTCTGAAATGAAAAAAGCTTAATAATTTTTAAAGTTACAAACGACAAAGGAAAAGTAAAATAATACATAATGTTAACCAATTTAAGTGAATATCCACTAAAACAAAATATCATATGTGCAATTCATAATAATTTAATATCAAGGCTGGTGCAAAAATTCCATAAACAATCTATTTTCCATTTCATAATTGTTTATTTTTTATATAGAATTCAATAGTTGCAAAGCAATAAATGTTTGACAACTTCCCAGGCTTTGACACATTTTCCCTAGCTGTTTGAAATAATTTGCCTTAACCAAAACAAAACATAACTGCTCTGATATTGAATACAAGCCTGCATAAAAACTGATGATTGCATTTAAAGTAATCCTTTTGCATACTATTCTCATGAAAAATGAGCATTTGAAAAAACTAAATATATATATCCCAACATTAGATATTATTATTTTTTTTAACTGAAAAGATTTAATGTTTTAATTGAAGCCTAAAAAGAAAAAAAAAAGTATTAAGGCAGCTTTTTCAGCAAAAATTCCAGAGTTTTTAAAAACATATCAGGTAGTTTGATAAGGATTATTCAAAGTTGTTTTAGAAACAATTTTGAATGTTTTTACACAAAAGAACTTCAAGGAAAAGAATCTTAGAGATTCTAAAATTTTGAAAAATCTACCTGTTCTCTCAATTTTACGACTATTGATTTGATTTACTGTATTTCGAGACTATCTCTCAAACTATAAGTCAATTGGTCACACAATGCAGGTGTGCAGAAAAATAGCAACTTCATAAATCTGAAAATCTACTTATTTGCCAATTTTTTGTGATTCTTTTATCAATTTTAATTTGAAAAGGGTCTCCAGCACCATTAAAATAATCAGCTTGAGATTTAATAAACCAGTGATGTACCCTCTGGGCTGACTATGCTAGCTGCAAAGCTCAGTGAATATTAGTTTTCATAAACATTCATTAGTCTACTATTCTGGATTTAAGACATTTCAATTATTCTAATAAGAGAAAACAATGAAGAAAAATCATGAAAAAATTCCTTTCTGTTTCATTGCTGGAATGATATAGACAGTCTTTGAAACCCAGTATATGGAATTGTCATAAATATGCAGAAAACTACGGCATTAAACTGTATGTGGGTCATTCTTTAACCCTTTAAAGCACAGTATTCCCGCTCTGGGAACACTAAACTCTGATGTTTTGACTGTTGCCAGTCACGAAGAATAGATTTGATTTCTAGAAAAATAGTTGCGGGTGACATAGCTCCACGAGAATCCTTTACTTTTTAAGCACGTCATTTCCCGTAGAAAAAAAATTGTCACAATTCTTTTTAACAGCACTGACATCTGCTGAAAAATGGAAGAATGCGAGGAACAGCTGAATAGATTGCCCAATGCTGAAAAAAGGGCAGCCGTTGCCATCGCTCGACTTAACGACCAGCAAGAGGGCGGACGATCGAAACATTCATCGCATGCCCCAGAACGAGAGACCTTTTTTTGTCGTCAAAAAAAGGTCTCTAGGTCTGTGGCACACGATGAACGTTTCGATCGTCTGCCCTCTTGCTGGTTGTTAAGTCAAGCGATGGCAGCGGCTGCCATTTTTTCAGCCTTGGGAAAGGGTTGTGCCTCAAAGGGTTAAAAAAAATTTATAATTTCCATATAGTAAGTGTTAAGAAAATTTGTTTTCTCAAATTTTTAATTATCATTGACTAGAAATGTTTTTTACTTGGCAAAATTTAACATAACTTAAAAGTTTTTAACACTGTGAATAGCACAATCTTTTTTTTTTTTTTTGGTGCTTAAAACAGATGATAGGTGTTCACTCTGTTTCTAGACATCAAATTAGTTTCAAAAAACCTATAACATTTAAATAAATACAACTGGTCAATGAATTAAACTAACAAGTAAGAGTCTACTCTGTACCAGACCTCATTTTACTTTTTCTTTTTTTTAAGGCAGGATTATTATTTTACAAATTTTAATTTTACTCCTTGATACTAGATTTTATGAATGTATATGAATGCTTATCAATGTAGCAGCAATAAAAGCAAAAAATGGCAATTTCATTAAGGAAAGGAACATGATTTTATAACATTTTGTCCAAAGGACCCATGTACAAGATTCTTGCAATAGTGTTAGATGTTGAAGCAACCATGCAAAGTTTAAGACTGGGATCAAAATAAAAGGATAATAATCTTAAAAACTAGTCTAAACTAACTTGACATTAAAGGACTTTTTCTCTGCTAAGTGTTTTTACAATCTATACTATCTAAAGCAATATTTTGGCAGCCAAATAATCCTTATATTGATTAATGAAAACTTAACTTGATACATTTCATGTCTGTAGACTTAAAATAATAAAAAATAAATAACATGTTTTAATATTACAGTTACTATAGTAACAGAATCCATCACTGGCATTCTTAACTCAAAAAATAAAAATGCATGTGCATGAATCAAACATAACATTAAATTACTGGAGCTTAAAAATGATATTTTGAATGCTATTTTAGCATTCCTTAACATGTATGAGTCACTTAACATGTATGAAAACATTTCTAGCGCCTGAGCAAAGGCAGCAATGTCTGGTGTGAAAAATCATAACTGTTTTTAAAGGTTTATAATCCTTAAATATTAATCCACATAGTAACTATTTAGGCCAATATACAACAAATAAATCACATTCTCCCTCCTCACCTTGTAATCTACGTAATTGGGGATTTCTGTTTGCACCGCCATACGCACAGCCTCCTCTTAGACCACCAGCCCGCATTAAATGAGAGCTGACTTGAAGAATCTGCTGAACAAGTTCACGAGTTGGGCCCAAAACTAAAACCTTTAAGACAGAAAATATTCAGTTTTTACTCCACAGTGATTAAATGTACATACCACTAGATGCATTTATTTTATAATACATTTTCAAACTACACAACTCACTATTTATGAATATGACATTTTAGAACAAATTAAAAATGAAATATTTTCAAAAACAATGTTTAATAACAAGCTTAACTATGCCAAAATGTGAGGGTAGGCAATTTTTATGCCTGAAGATGCCAATGTTTTTGTAAACACATTTATGTTAGTCTTAATTTCACATATTAAATTATTTTGTAACTTAAAACACATCAATTTTTCTCCATCAATAATAAAAAGTGAAACAACCACTATAACTAACATGCATATTAAGGGTTGTCCAAAACCATGGTTTAAGCCAATTTCAAACTTTTATTCAGAAAAAAAAAAGCTCTAATAATAAAAACGCTGCAAAATGCCAGCACATTTGTAAATTTCCATTAATCTACTTTCAAAATATCTTGGTTTGTTTCATTCTAGTTTGCATACTTAATTTTTAAAACATATTTTTTTTTTAAATCTTAAACATTTTCATACTTTAAATATGCACTAAAGTGCTATATATTAAAAGCTATCATAATCCATTTTTTGGTCTTTATTTTTCTTCATTATTCCATTAGTTGGAAAGAGTATCATTGCAGGGACCGATCTAGGATTTTTTCCCAGGGTACATTTTTGTGAAAATTGCTTATTTTTGTGAATTTTAATAAAAGGAAATTTTTGTTAAAATAATTGATAAAACAGATTAAAAGGTAGGATAAAATGCCAATGAAGACCCGTTTTAATTTATTGTATTTTTGTGACGGGACTGCAAAATGGGCCCCTGCGACGTCCATGAGTGTGCTGTATTTTCTTCCTCAATCCATAAAACACTTCTTTGGATTGATAAATTGCCTACTAAAACTGTTTTACAATCTTAGTCAGGCATATTCTAACTATGCTTCTTCTTTGTAATAAATTATAGCATTTGTTAGTCTCCTGCCACATGCGGAAGATATTTTCAACCTAGGTTCAGTTTTGGGGAATTGTTTTTTTGGTGCCAAACTTGGCGATAAATGATTAAAGATTGCCAACCTTGGTGACTTACAACATTCATTATGCAGAATAAGGTGAAATGAGAGAATGTTCACCACCATCTAAATAGACAGTAAAATCAGGGAATGTTTCAATGAGGAGTCTATTTGCACATTTTTTTTTTCTAAATTAAATTTAAATACTTAATGAAAATGGAAAAACCACAAACATGAAATAAAATTAAAAATACATTTTCAGCTTTATAATCATTAATTTGTTTAGTAATCATAATAATAATTATTATAAGTGATTTCATTCCTGTATTATAACAACTTAAATTATCAAATGGCATAATGGCTATCACAAAGAAATACATATAAAAGATCACTGACGTTAAGCAAAATTTTTATAACTCACTTTAGGGGAAATTGCTTCACGATTCTTATATCTTGAATATGTATTTGAAGCATGAACGATACCAGGGAGCATATACTGGAAAAAGAAAAAAAATCATTTTGTTGAGGACTTTTTGTTTTCTTTACAAAGGTATAATATCTAGATTTCGTTTTTTTTTTTATGAAAATCTCCTTAGAAACCAATGTTCACAACTGGGAGCACAGTTTTAACAGAAATTTATGCTCAATTTTCCAAGATAAGAATTGTGTTTTTGACAAAAGAGGTGAAACATACAAGACATTCCTTTATTCTAAATTCATAAAATAACATGCTAATTCATGTCTTTTTCTTGATTCAAAACATAAAATCCATAGTTAAAAAGTTAATTGCATCTTTCATGAAAGTTTTCATCTGTTATGAAAGTGATTTTATAACAATTTTTT
This sequence comes from Cheiracanthium punctorium, assembly GCA_038373885.1. Taxonomy (NCBI): domain Eukaryota; kingdom Metazoa; phylum Arthropoda; class Arachnida; order Araneae; family Cheiracanthiidae; genus Cheiracanthium; species Cheiracanthium punctorium. The sequence continues at coordinate 24,119 of JAWZYV010013229.1, read as the reverse complement.
AATAATGGATTTTATATTCTGTACTTCTTAACTCTATTGCATACTTAAGTGATTTTAGTAGAACCTAATGAGGGTTAAAAAGATTGAGGAATTTAATTACTTATTGCTGGGTAACTAAGTCTTGTCTTTATTTTAATTTATATCAAAATAATAACTGGCAAACTTAGTTCACCAAATGCAATAACATTTCTGGATTACTTCATAAAAATTACAGATAATTAATATTATTATTTCTTAGTGGTTTGTTTTGTATTTGGTTCTTTTCTATCACAGAGGAAGAATAATTTGGAAATACCTTCAATTCCCCTAACGCTAAAAGATAGGAAATGTGTGGATGCCAAAGAGACAAATTTATCCATTCCCAATAGCTCAAAGAAGCCTAGTTGTGGGCTCACTTGTGTGTATTTCAATACGATTTTAAATATGCACAGCTTAACTTGCTGCAAGATTTGTTGATTATTATGACTAATTGGGCAAATCCCACAGCATTTGCCACAACTTATTTCAAGCCCTGTAGTATAGTATATATTTTTGTGTTATTTTAGCATCAAAGTTTTGACAATCTAAATAATGGTTCTCCTCCAAAAGCACTTATGGGTGCTCATGGTTTGAATATCCTCAACTGGAAAAACAAAGCCATAGCACATTAGTGGAACTGCAGTCTACTGATTGTTTCTCTGAAATGAAAAGGTGAGTGGACTTTTGCAAAGAAATATACAGGGTTTCCAGTTGCTAACGCTACCCAATAGATATTTCCTAAACCGTTAGTCAGAGACACATAGTTTCAATTGCAAAAATGCTTTAAATTGTATAATCTATTATATCAGAAATAATTGAAGTCAATAAATAAATTCTTATAAAATTTATGAAATTTAAATTTTTATACAGCCCCCAGGTCCTATCAGTTATATTTAGAAAATTTTTATTTATACAATTTCATGCACAATAAAAAAAAAATGCCCTTATATGACCAAAATTCACCGAGTTATGAAGTAACAAACATTTTGACTTAAGTCAGTTTTCACATTCAAAAATGTCCCGTTACGGTGAACCATTAGGGGACTGTATAAATATTGAGATTTTAAATTAATTTTCTGGCATAATGCGGAGAAAGAAGAAAAACTAATTTTAGAATACTAATCTATAAGCAGAAGGTTATAGCAAGGCTCTAGAAAAATTTATCCGGGATCTTTTGAAAATCTTTTCTCTAAATGAAGTAACAGAATTTTAATAAGTTGTGTAAATAAAAAAAATTTTTGTCGAAACAATGAGAAATTTATTAAAAATATAGAACATCCAAACTTTTAACAAAATTTCGAGTGTATTTGAATAAATTGAAATGAAATATCGAGTTTCGGTTAAAATAGTTGGCAGACGGTAATTGCTTGAGATTCAGGAAAATAAATCATTATTTATAATTATATGGTACTCGGGACTGCTAAGACATGGTCGACAAGACCAGGTGGTCGTTAAATACGGGGGTCGTTCAACACAGGTTTTACTGTAGTTAATGAAATTGCTAATAAATATTACAAGGCTCAAAACCATGTACATTAATTTTTCTCAAATTCATTTTGTATACAACTCCTATATTGAAGCTCAAAAAGTGCTCTAACTTTCAGCAGCTGTAACTCGGTGAATTTTGGTCCTAGATGGGCTATTTTAATTTATTTATTTATTTATTTTATTGTGCATGAAACTAGAAAGAAATTTTTTCTAAATATAACTGATAGGACTGGGGGTCCATGTAAAAATTTAAATTTCATAATTTTTGGAGGATTTAATTTATTGACTTTAATTGTTTCTCATATAATAGATTAGACAATTTAACCCTTTCGCGGTCGGTGGCTAGACGTTCTAGCCACCTACTTATGGTGTACATGACAACTTTCAGAAGCATTAGTCATTTTTTCTATGTCTATTTACCAGATAATAATGAAATTTGCACAAAATGATATTAAGAGGTAAAGTTTCATGCATATTTATAAAAATGGCATAGATATTTTACAGAAAAATTATCCATGTTTCATTAAATTGACACCAGAAATTTAACTATCACTCCAGGCATCTGCATAAACGAGAAAATGCAATAAAAGTTCTTGCACTGAAAAGAGTTAAAGCATTTTTGTAATTGGAACTATGTGTCTCTAACGGTTTAGGAAATAGCCATTGGACAGCATTAGCACTGGACACACTGTATATATTTATTTACAAAGGAAACTTTAAACTCAGTAATAACAACAAAATTATGTACTATGGATGTCAAATAAATTATAGTCAAACCTTGATCAAATCAAGACAATGTCAAAGGGTAGCAAAATTTGTTTTATATTAACTGATAAAACAGCAAAAAGCAAGACATGATGGGTTAACTACTTTTCTTAGACAAAATTTTGTGTTAAGCCTGTTCATCTTAACGAGATTTGACTGTATTTAGAAAAAGAAATAGAAAAACTTACCGCTAAAGTTTTTCCAGAGCCAGTCTGTGAAACTCCTACCATATCTCTGCCACTAAGGGCAACCGGCCAGCCTTGTGCTTGGATGGGTGTGGGTTCTTGAAAAGCTTCTTCACTAAGAACTTGTCTCAGATTTTCTAAAACACAAAGTTTTATAATTCTATAGTGCAACAAGTTATAATAATATATATATATATATATTCTCTCAGTTTTTTTTTTTTTTTTAATTCAAGCTAATAACATCTATTCTATGATTTGCATTAACTCGATTTACATGGTCTTTCTTTTATTTCTAAGGTAAAAAATAAAAAAATGGGGGTAAATGGATTTCCATTTGACTGTTTAATTGAACATAACTATCAATTTTATAGGAATTCTGTTACCTTGCTTTCCTGATTTTGATTAGCAAACTTTTTCCAGGAATGTATATAATATATAAATTGAGGTGCAAGTATACTTTTAAAATTTTGATGTAAGCACCCTCTATGTCAATGAGCATTCTTTGCATCAATCATTCATGCGGCGTCAAAATCTCTTACTCAACTTTTACTGAGGCACTTGAACAACATTTTATGGTAACTGTTAGTGTTAACCATAATTTTCACTGTTTACATAAAAAGTTATCGTGGATTTCAAAGAGTTGACTGTAAATAAAAATAAAAAATCATTTTTAACGGAAAATCTCTGCATAATCACTGATCATAAAACGGAATTTTATATTGAAAAGCAATGCGTAGACAGGCATTCCAAAATTCTTAAGGCACATTCTGAATTTCTAAGGCATGAAATATGCATCTAGAAGCATTATCGCAATCACTGAAGATGATAGTTTGCAATTTTCAATTTTCATACATAATGATTACAGTTTAAGTAGCTTTTGGTTTCTCAGGTTTATACCTGTGAATAATGTCAGTTAAAACAACAGTGCAGATTATTCACAGATTAAACAGTACAACAGAAAGAGTATTAACAGAAGAATTACTAAAGCAGACATCTAACTGCTATGTCACTAAAATAGTCTAAAACTTTTTTTTATAGAGATTATTCTTACCTTCTTAGACTTGTTTTAATTGTGAATCAATATACAATAATATAGTATAATTTAATTAGAACTATCTTAGTTATGCAGTAATATAGTTCTAATTATACTTTAATACTAAGAATACATAAATAAAGTTTGTGAATTTTTTAAATTCATTTAGCATATTCTTTTAGCATCTTTCGTGTATACACTTGAATTAAAGAAAACATTCATTTTGACTGCTAATCTGCTTCAATCGATTTACATGGCTGCTTTTATGTGTAAGGGTTAAAAATAGTAGATAAAATTGTTTTACTGAAATGATAAAGTTTAGTAACTTTAGAGAGAATTACAAGGGATGATCAGAAAAAAAGGTTACAAGCCGCAGCATTTGTAAACTACATATTGTGGAGAAATGTCGGGCATGTTGAGTGAAGGTGTCATCCTCAATGACATTGCATGACAATGCCAGGCCCCATACTGCTCAAGCAATGCAGGAATTGTTGCGACGGTTCAGGTAGGAAATCTGGAGTCACCCCCCATACAGCCCGATTTGGCACCCAGTGACTATTTCCTGTTTCCAAGGTTGAAGGAGCACTTTCCAGCACATGGTTCTGTTCAGACAGAGCTGTGAAAACATCCGCCGAGACCTGGCTCAATGGACAAGGACCTGATTTCTACCAAGACAGGTTAAACAAGTTGGTTCTGATAAATACCTAAACAGACTTCGTGATTATGCCGAAAAGTGATAGGCACATATGCCTCTTAATTGCCTTTTGTATTTTCTGTCTACTGTTAATAAATATTTCTTTATTCGACTTGTAACCTTTTTTTTTTTTTAATCACTCCTCATTATGTCCTATGTTATAACAATGGTATTGTGACATTTCTATATGCCTTGCATTACAGTGAGTAGTCAATAAGACCATTCATTTTGAAATATGTAAATGACCTAATTCTGGCATTTAATGATTTTAATTTATTAAAGTTAGCATAAATTCAAATTATTGGGTCATTTATATTTTTTAAAGACAAGCAATCATTTTGAATATTCCCTATAATTAAAGAGAAAGATACCATAATGCTACAGTTAAACTATCCTTTCTTTTTGTACTGTTGCACATTTAAATAACTAAAAATATATATAAGTTTATCAATTAGATTTAGAAATTTGGAAGATTGAAATCTTCATTCATAATTGTGTAAGTTGTCCAAAAGTAATAGATTCTTTAACCAGCTCAAAAGTATAAAAATTCACACACGTTTTCCCATTGAGAACAGAAATGTTTATGTGAAATATAACTTTGTTCTCTTTACACTTTTTTTTTAAAACTATAATTAATAACTGGGCAACAAAGCATCTGATATCTTAGTCATTATTCTTGCAAAAGTTATGTCGCCTTTTTTGCTGTTTTACCTTAACCCTTTCAGGCATGATTAAATAATTTCTCTTTAATAGGTATCACTGAATATTTTTATAATAATTACGATGATTTTGTTTACAAATATCATCTTTCATATCGTCATTCATTTCTTCAATATCATATCACGAACGCCCCGTATACGCAACACAATGATTCCTATCTTGTCAGCCCAGCGTCATGTATGCGTAATTTGAAAACAGACCAATCTTTTGAATTTTTCAATACTTCCGGATGTTGCTAAAAGGTAACAATTTTCAAAACTTGAAAATTTTGAATCATTACATTGAAATGCTGATTTTACATGATCTTTCTTTGTAAAATTAGACTTAGCTGCTAAAAATACGTGGGCCGAAGCCGACGCTCTCTTTCGGAGTGTTCAGTCGCTTCGGAGCGTTGATTGCATTTCATTCTCCAGGTGCTGGTCCTCAACTGGTTTTTTTTTTTACAAAAAAAAGGAAGCTTATTGCATTCCTGTAAAATGTGCAAAACCATTTTCAAGTTAAATAGGGATGCGCTTAATTCTCGGTTGGTATTCAGCATACTGCCTATTTGGCAGACAAACCGAATATTCAGTTAAGCTGAGTACTTCAATATTCAGCAAACGAATAGTAAACAAATTTAAGTATTTGACAATCAATAAACAAATACATATATTTAAAATCATGAATGAAAGATATGGCATAGTACCATAGTATAGTATTCAAGTTGTTACTTACTAATATCACAATCAAATAAGTTTTAAAGTAAGAGAAAACAATCATCTTAAATTTAAATTTTGTTGCGTTTCAATTTTTCTTAAATCTTATGACACATTAGATTAACCTTACTATTAATAACTCATTTAAATATGAAACAGTAACCAAGAAAAAAAAAAAAACTCATAACATTAAGTGTTTATAAATATGTAAAGTCAATTAACTGCTACTTTTTATTTTAATTTTTTATAAAATACACAGCTAAAAGAATTATCACCATTTCACTATTATTTTAAAAAGTTGTAAATACTGTATAAAGGAAACACTTGGATATTAAATTTTGCAGCATTTTAATTTCTGAAGTTTTACACCATATGAAATATTCAATATTGTTTAAAAACAAACTAATTAAATTAATCATTGCAATCAAAGTTTGATTACAGTTAAATAAATTTCAACCAAATATTCAGTAAAATAAATAAAAACTTAGTGAAAAAACCCACATAAAATTACACTTATAACAAGATACACTAAGCTAACGTTTAACACCAGTATTTTGAGCGTTTTTTCAAAATATTCGGTTAGAATTTAACCAAATATTCGATGTTCGTTATTCAGCAAAATATGGTATTCGGTGCATCCCTAAAGCTAAACTATTGGGTTTTTTTTTCCCACGTTGTTATGTGCTTTCAAAATTTATGTCTTTGATTGTGAACACCAGGTCTGGAAAGGGTTAAGAGCCAGATTCACATTGTTGCAATGAAGATATTTTGATTGGCAGGATCCAACTCAATAAGTAAAAATGCAGATTCAAATACATAAATAGATCAAGTTTTAACAGTTTCATTTATAGAAAGTTTTAAGCTAATTAATGATCTATGAGCAAAAAAGAGAGTTGTATTACCTGGCAGTTGAAGTTCATTAAAGTGAATAATAGGTTTTGGAACATTGTCACCTCGAACACTAATATTTTTACTTTTACGATATTCTTCAATTTCCTCCTACAATTAAATTTAAAAAATGTGAGAAAATTATGTCTTCAAAACACAATACAAGCCTTAATAACGAAATAAGAACTTTACATCACATAATATAAACTATTTCATCAGAAATAACAGTTCAGTAATTTTAAGCTATCAAAGCAAGCATTTGATAAGTTTGATAAAACTAAACAATAATTTCTTTATTAAACTAAAAATAAAACAACTTACAAATGAAACAATAACCAGAAAGAAAAAGCTGGGTTTCAATATACATCCTACATGTTTTGGCTGCCAAAATTAGCGATAAATGGTTTGCTGTGATAACCCTATCATGTGGGTTTGGCAGCATTGCAGGGAAGCTATTTATGACAACCCCTCTGGTCAGCCAATGAGAGTCCAAGGGCTGCACTGGCTGCCGATGAAATGCACGTGGATGTGCGAGCAGGCGTATTTTGTGGCTAGATCCTGGCCAACTGGTAATCCCAAAGTATTTTGTAAATTGGGAAATGAAAGTCCAAATGACTCAAAAAAGGATTTAAATCCTTTTAGTACAGCTTCTAACAATGCAAGTAATTATGCAAGTGTTAGCAGTGTAGTGGAGAAGTTTCGGGGGATTTTGATGAAAATTTAACTCTAAAGTTTTCGGGTAATAAACCCACGTGCGGAAAGAAAGGGGTAGGAAATATAATATTTATAATGAGTTATTTCTTAGTAAGTCAAGAGTAATTTTTATGGATTTTTTGTGGGAGATGCGGTTATTGAAAAGGGATTTCATTCGATTCTTAACACTAAATTCTTTTGGAAATGCAATTTTACGGCCATTTTTTTGTGTTGTAAAACATGTTTGAAAACATGATTTTTAAGGACTTTTCTCTTTTTTTTTTTTGTGTGTGCTGTTGAAAATGACATTTTTGGCAGCAAAACAAAATTCAGAGTCTGATTATGACCAACAGGGGCACTGGGCATTGATGAATTTGGGGGTTCCCATCTATGAAATTTGCTTTATTTGTCATAAAATTTTGGTATAAAAAAGAATATTTCAGAACAGCATTTGAAATTGGGGGACCGTTTCGAGCTGGGGGCACGAGGCAAAGTTCGATTTGCCCATGCGATAATCAGGTCCTGACAAAATTGCCAAAAATTGAGGTAGGAGGCATATTGAAGGTGCACAAAAAATAACTTCCATCATAAAACAATAAGTGTACTAGTCTAAAAGCAATTTCTTAATTGCTTTTCTCAGCACACTTAGCCTTCTTGTCAGGCTTAAAGCAACTAAAAATACACTTTTCTTATAATTAGATAAAAATTTCTAATTATCATTTTTCCAGATAAAAAGATTATCATATGGAATACCAGATTTCTTATAATTAGATAAAAATTTCTATTTTGATGCATATTAGAAGAGACTTCAAAAGAACTGGATTATATAAAAAGGATAAGAATAAAATTACAATTTGTATTTTTTAATTTTTTTTTTTTTTTAATGAGGTGGAACAAAATGGGGATATGGTTAGACTTAGCAAAGTTTATAAGATACAGACATTTCGGTTTCTCCTTTAGTAATCCTTAAATAAATATTCCTGAAACAGTAGTTATAATCAATCAAATTAACATTTTAATTTACTTTTTATTGTCAGAAATTAGAACAAAGTAACATTTGATGCACACTGACTTGGTGACTGAGCGAACCTGAATTTGATGATCGTGATCATTATTTCTTCAGCTATATAATTTTGGGAAATAAACATTTTCTGTACATTATTTCTTTTGTTATTTTTAAGAATAAATTGAAGTGGGTGCTTTTTAATAAAACAGTTACAGTTTTACTACTTACATTTTCCCTAACAATGGGGGGAGGGGTATCAATATTTGCCAAACTAAAAATGATATTATAAAAGAGCAATATGAGAACTTGCAATCGATTAAAACTGCCCCTTTACAAAAATACAATCAATTAGAATACCCCTTCATTGGCAATTTCACCCAATTTTTTAATTTGTTTTTATAATTTTTTTAACAAAAAAGTAACGTTTATTAAAATTTGGCATGAAAGTTCACAAAAATAAGTGCTGATATTCACAAAATTCCAAGTGAAATTCACAAAATTCCATATTGAATTTCACAAAAATAGGACCCTGGAAAAAATTACTGGATTGACCCTTGAATATATATCAATAGTTTAACATAAATTTAACAGCTTGATTTTACCTTTGAAAAAAGGTGCACATGATTTGACCACCTGACCCTATGCAATACAGAGATTTAAATACGATCCAATGACCAATAAGAGCAGTGATCAATCAAGGATTTCTTTTTAAGAGTAAAAAAACTCCTTAACTTTTTTAGGATTATTTTCTTTTCCAAAGGAGTAATTAAAACAATGAACAATTATGCTAAATTTTAAAACACATAATTAAATTGCATTTGACTCATAAATAATAACTGACTATACATTATGTACATGTCAGTTCAACAAAAGCTAGTACAATAATTGGATTTTTTAAATTTAAAATCAGCAAATCATAATTATTTATCAAAATTATCAAAATATGCCTAATTTTATATGGAAATGCAATTTGTAAAAACACGCATTCCAAATTTCTTAAGGCGCATTCTGGATTTCTAAAGCGTGAAATACGCATCTACAGGCATTATCGCAATCACTGAATAAGAGAATGCAGTTAAGCAGAATACCAACTGCTGAGTCTCTTGCAATACAATTTAACAGTGATGTGAGCTAACTAATGGGTTAAAATATGTAAACTTCATCTAAACACAATCTATAAGCTAATGTAGATAGAATTATAAAAAAGTGCAAAAAATTACATAAAAGCAAGATTTAAAGATTATTTTATGTATATAGCTCATGTCGTTCATTTCTGCATTACATTGAACAAACATGTAGGTACATTACTTACGTCAGAACGATTAGCAGTTTCAGGATGTTCCACATAAATGGAATTAGTAGAATTCGATGGAATTTCGTCATCTTCCACACCAATGATTCCAGTACGCCCACGCTGCAATCGGCCAGAATATGCTGAACTGAAGTTTGCAAGCTTTAAATGATTTAATTTTGAAGCACATGTCACTTTTAAAAAGTACTTTTCATTTTTCTTGACCAAACGGTAATTCCTAGAAAGAAAATTCAACAAATAACAAAAATTATAACAAGAACACTGAACAAAACTGGTATCAATAATAAACATCGGAGAGAAACAAGTGAGAAATGAACATACCTAGCAAATGACAGAAACTGTCTTGATATTTCTTTTAATTCACAACTGTTTTTTCTGCAATTAAATTATAAAAGAAATGCGTTACACAATAATATTATAAGAGTAATCTAAAGAAAAATAAAATCTACAGACAGAAATAGACACCTTACTTCTAATCAAGAAATTATGAATATTCGTCACATAATAATGAGTGAACCTGAATTTGATAATCGTGAACATTATTTCTTCAGCTAAATATTTTGGGAAATGAACCTTTCCTGTGCATTACTTCTTTCAGTACTTTTAAGAATGCTTGGTTCTGTTTACATGCTTTATTTGGTGTAAATGAAACAGTTTGGTGATCTCCTTATTAGATACGAACAAAAACACTGTGATTGATTCAGATCCTACTACAGTCAAACATTGATATCTTGAACAATAACTTGATTTCAAGATATCGAAGTTTGATTGTACAGTATGGAACCTCTTATCCGGAAAAACAGTTATCCAGAATCATTTTTCAAACGATTAAATTCTTATTTTTTCCCGAAAGAGCAAAAAATGAGTTTTTTTATATTTCTTATGTTTTTTTTTTATTTTGAGTACTACAGCTAGAATTTATAAAGTAAGCAATCTGGTAAGGTACTTTATTTATTTTTTTAGTGTGTGACTAAGTTTTCAAGAAGCTATCATACATTTACTACTTCCTCTCTAAATATGATTTATTTATATCGATCATATTAAGAGTTTTTTTATATTATTTTTCTCGTATATTAACAAAATGTTTAATTCTAATCAAAAATAGAGAGCAAAATATATGCTACCAATCAAATCAGTATGTTAATCCCCAACCAGTTATCCAGAATATACCCGGTCCCAACCATTCCGGATAACAGGTTCTATACTGTACTAGAATCTGAATCAATCTCTATGTTTTTGTTCGTATCTAATAGGGAAATCGCCGAACTGTTTCATTGACATCAAATAAAGTATGTAAACAGAACCAGCTATTTTTGTCCTAACGTTTGGAAATGTTTTAATTGCATCGTTTAAACTAAAATAAAAAGTTACATCAGAAAAAAAGAAAATAAAGCATTGGTAAGATGCAAGATATTACCTGAAAGCCTTTAATAAATGCATACTGAATAAATAGAGAATGTTTGTTATATATTTATTTATATAACGAATGAGGGAATAAAAGACAATGTAGTGTTATATTTACAATGAATTATTTAGTTTAACAAAAAAGTTATATAAGAAAAACACCGCATGTTTTGGTAGAGGTCCGTAGTTAAGTAACAATGTGACTGAACGGTTGCCATCTTTTAATACCTCACTCAACAAGAAACTGGTGTTAAAGTGAAAAAATAATTAAAAGCTTTGTAAAATAACACACTTCTTATCTGTGTTATTTTAAGAAGTTTTCATTTTTTTTTCATAAACCATTGTGACATTAACCATTGTGACAATATTGCAACTTCTAAAAATCTACTACCACTTCAGCGTTGTTCAGTCACGTGAGGTTTGTTTACTTGAGGAAGAGGTTTTGGTTGGAAGAGGTTTATTTTGAGGAAGAAGTTTTTAAATATGAAGTGAGTTTTACAACTAAAGCTAGGAATTTTACATTCATTCTGCGGTTGCTATGGATCTGCATGAAATTGGGGTCAACCGTGAGAATCTGATTGCAGAAATATATGGTAAATACGCTATTTCTCTTGTACTCGTCTAGAGCAAATTAAGTTGACCAGATTTTTGAACAAGGAAGTGGGAAAAAAATAGCGTATTGTCCCCAATTCTGAAACAAAAATTAGTGCCATTTTATAAATTTAACGCTAAAAATAACTTATCAATTTTTTTTAAAGTTTTGTGTTGTCAAAAACATATAGACGTTGTTTTATCCAAAAAACTTAAATAGGAAATTTGACTTACAAGTGAATACTTTATTAAGTGGGTTGTTGAACACACAGCATGTAGTTTTGCATGCTATCTTTAATTGGTGAGCAGAAAAAACTCCGCCGGAAATAACGCCACCGGAAAAAACGCCACTTTTAATAGTACTCTACTTTTAATAGTTTTATGATGTAACATAGTCGTTTATGTACTAGTCGATGAGGCAAGGAGCGTAGCCAGAATTTTTTTTCGGGGGGTTTGTATGAGATATAATTTTGTATTGATAAACTTATAAAACAGAAAGCTCTTAATAACTAATTTTGAAAGTTTCACAGGGGGCATGAGGGCTGTCTGCTTAATTAAGGCATGCCTTGAGCGAAGAACTTTTTGAGGGGTTCTAACGCTTATTCAGGTTACAACTGGAGAAAACAGTCGCGCCATAGGCCAGAACCCTAGACCTACAAACTTCAGCCCTTTACCAAACAGTCATGAAATTAGTAAAGAGTATTTATATTATAATGCAAAAGGTTAAAAATCATTTTTTAAGCTTTATAAGATAAATTTATATCTTACTAGCGGCTACCCGCGACTTCGTCCGCGTCGGCTTTAGAATTAGGTCCTGAGAGAAACGAAGCATGTGTGAATAACAAATGGATGGAAGAACAGCTGGATGGATTGCCCAATGCTGAAAAAAGGGCAGCCGTTGCCATCGCTCGACTTCACTACCAGCAAGATGGCAGACGATCGAAACGTTTATCGCGTGCCACAGATCTAGAGACCCTTTTTTGATGACAGCTGGCTGTGCCGGCACAGCCAGCTGTAGTCAAAAAAGGGTCTCTAGAAAATCTGCTTTATAAAGTTTCCTGTGCTGGTTACATTGGTTGTACACCTAAGTAAGCCATGTATCCACATGAGGTTACAATGGGATTATGCCCAATACATAGCAGAATGTATCCACTAGTGGTTATGTGGTACCGGTACGTAAGGGGTTAAGGCGGTCGTCCTCAGTCTGAACAAAAGGGGAAAGGGGCAGTGGCCGATGAAACCTTTACCTACAGACGGTTCTCTGGCTGTGCTGGCACAGCCGGCTGTCGTCAAAAAAGGGCAATCTAGATCTGTGGCACGCGATGAACGTTTCGATCGTCCGCCATCTTGCTGGTAGTGAAGTCGAGCGATGGCAACGGCTGCCCTTTTTTCAGCATTGGGAAAGGGTTGCACCTCAAAGAGTTAATACAAACCAGAGGAAGATGTAACTAAGGGAGAATGCCAAGGCCATACAAAAGAGTTTTTTTTTTTTTTTTCTTTCCCGAAAACTTTGAGGCACATGAGTTACTATTTGCTTGCAACTTCAATCAGCATGAATTTTAGATTTTTAAAAATGAGCTCACCTCCACTTATTGCATCTGCAGATGTGATCAAGAACATCGTAGATCCGGAAAAGCCTCAGACACTGGAAGAGCTGGAGATAGTGGACGAAGGCGATATCCAGCTGAAAGTGGCTTCACGGTGCTGCATCATCGTCATCTCCCTCACACCCACCATACCTCACTGTTCCCTGGCCACACTCATAGGTAAGATAGTTTGCATAGGATGATTCTCTGGCAGATCTGTTAGGGCAGGTGTTCTCAAACTTATGTAGACCCCAGATTCCTTTTTGCAGACTCCCATCCCAACCAGCGTTTAAGCTCCCTAATAGCACAACAGTCACTGCGACTCCGCGTCAAAGTCACGCCAGAGTCGCTATATCCTCTCGCTGTGTATTCACATTGCAACCCTTCAGAGAAATCACTTTGGGACAGTTTTGCGACAGCGAAAAAAATTTGGAGAAAAAGAATTACCGAGAACATGCACTAGATGGCAGCACCAAACTCTCAGGCAAGAAAAAGTTTAGATCCAGTATCGAACCCTCGAGCCAATGGTTAGTAGGCCAGCATCTAACCTCAATGCTGTGATTACGTTGCTCGGGATCCTTTAAAAGTAAACTGATTGCTGCAAAAGCTAGTTCTAGCATGGCTTCTTTTGGAAATTTAAATTTTTTCTGGAGTATTTTATAAATGGTGGGAAAATACCATAATTAATAAATATAAATTAAAAATCTTGGAAATCTTTCTTTTTCCACATAAATTATTTTCAGGAGATAATGTGCTGTTTTATTTAAGTATTCATCTGAAAAAACTAATGATTTATTGAAATTTTTTATTTGGTTATGAAATAAATTTGTAATGTGCGACATATGGGGTTTGATAAATATTAAGGTATTTTGAGATAAGATTTATATTTTTGCTATATTTTGCCTAAAAGAGATTTCATATAAAAATAAATAAAATTATTGGAAAAACATGCATTAGATAAAATAAATAAATTATTTTTGACTTGGACCCATAGTTTTACCTCAAATTTTTCCTAGTGGAACTTTCAAACATACCAGGGACATATTTAAAGGGGGGGGGGATCTGAAAACTTAAAGCAATTATTAAAAAACAGCAATTTTGACACTTGTATTTACTTTTATACACTTGTATTTACTCCAGTAACAATAAGGTTGAAAATACCGGATAGTTCCCCCCCCCCATCCGATATTTAAACCTACATATGCTACCGAAACATATATGCCATGGGGATATGAAAGAAATTGTTAATTTTACTCACAGATACTTAGTTTTCACCATTGTGATTATAACTCTCAACTCTAATATTTTTTTATAAATAATATTGTCTTGTTTAAATGAAATAATTTAAAAATTAATAAATTAAACTAAATTCCATTACTACATAACTACGAGATTTTATTGAATTACTATTTTCGGATTTATTTATTAAAGGTTTCATGAAACAAATTGCCACAAAATATTAGAAAAAATGAGTCTGTTTCCAAAGTCGCAAAAGCGGCCAGTGTGACGTCATTTTGAAGTCCAAAAAAATCAGTAGTCACAAAATAGTCACACAGTGGAGTCACTGAGTGACCGATCACATACTAGTCACATGATGACCACACAGGAGTCACTTAGCAACCAATCACATACTAGTCACATGGTGACTTCACGGCGACGTCACCTTCTGACTGGTCACAAATAAACTTCCCAGTGACCACACAGTAGTCACATCACTCACAAGTCACAATGTGGCTAGTATGTGACAATTGTGACCCTCTGTGACGTCACAGCGACTCTTTTGTGACCATCTGTGCTATTAGGGCTGAGCTCAAAAATTTTTTAGCAGAAAAGCTAAAAAAAAAAAAAAAAAAAGCTTAGCAAAAAGCTAAAAGAATAATTCGATTTTTCTCTCTGAAAGATGGTATCTGATCTCCTTTTCCTCTATCGTTCTTGCAGGGGTCTTGAAAATTATAGTCACACAGGCTTTATATTTCAATTCAATCTGGTAATCAAAGATTGTCCCCACAACTGTTCTATAATCATTCCAATAAAGAAGTTTTTACTTTTATCCCAGTTTCTCTTTTACATTTCAGTTCCAAATTTTTTCTGAATACTTTCGCAAAAAAGCGAAAGCTCATTAGTTTCATTTTAGCATTTTGACAAGTCTTTTCACATTATGCCAAAAATGCGACCGTATCTTAAACCTTGATCCCAACCCAGGAATTTTACATTTTTCTTGAAACTTCTAGATCCAATAATCTTGTAACATGTTGTATGTTATGATAAAGATTCGTAAAAATGTTGAGCTCTTAGTCATTTAGTCTGTGGAAATATACAAACGTGAAAAAAATGTCAACTTCTGACAAAAATTTAAAAAATAACTGACTATTAAATAATTTTTAAGCAGTGTAACATCAAAAAGCCCGTAAAATAACCCCAAAATTATATAAGAATCGCAGAGCATAATAATAGCTTCCAGTTTTATTGATTGCTTAAAAAATATTCTTTTACTACTCACGACTTCTTGACTGTTCATCATCTTTAAACTGATTGCAACTGATTTTGTGGGTGCATTTCTGTAGGTCTGAGTGTCAGAGCCAAGCTGGAAAAGTACTGGGGAAAAAACTTCAAGGTAACATTTATTTCTTTTGTTTGACTTCATTTGAATCCATTTGTGCCCAGACTGTTTGTATCCCATTCTCCAATTTTTGCTCATTCCTGCAGTAATAAATGACATCATCTGCTTGAATAAATAATTTCAATTGTGTTCTATCCAGGATATCCCAAAAAGTTGATATTACTCATAAGGTCTTTATACATTAGGGATAAGTGGGCAATGTCCATTGAAAAAATGGTCAAAGCAAAGTAGGAAAAAAACTGTGCTAAGAAAAAATTCCACTCGTTCATTTTCAGAAAGTGACACTTTTTTAATTTGTATACAACCCCATACAAAATAATTCGTAATCAGTAAAATATGTCTTTTACTCTAATGAAGTGATGTATGAAATTTGAGGATTATATCCTAAAAAGTGTCAGAGGTATGAAGATAAATACAGTAGACCCCCTTGTAACACGGGTCCATACAACACGCACTTGTAGAACATGGCAAAAAAATTGCAATAGTTTTCATATAACATGTTAAAAAACATGTACAGCACAGCACGAGACAGATGTTCTGATTTTTATTATGCTTTAGCTCCTGTCGTTAACATAACTTTCGAACGGCAACACTCAACATCATTGTGTTTTTAAGGTGTGCCAATAAGTTTTGCAGCGATTATACAGCGCATTTCACATTCCAGGTGGAGTACAGCTCAGGCTTCGTACAACACCATTTCATATAGCACGGAACATATCTACCACGTTATAGGAGGTCTACTGCATATGCTAAAAAACACGTTGGATGATCGCATTTTAGGAGTTGTACAGAAATTACAAAAGAAAATATCATTTTTCCCACTCTAGCAATAAACGTTTGTATTCAGATTGATAGCCCCTGATTACTTTTGTTTATTTATCTCAGAGATGTTCGTGAGGAAAGGCTAAAATTTTGTATATCACTTCAATAGTATATGAGACACATTTTGCTAATCAGAAATATTTTTGTACAAGGGTCGTATGCAAATTTAAACAGTTTAACTTCGTAAAAATCAACGAGAGGAACTTTTTCCTAACGTAGTGTTTTATCCTACCTTATTTTGAACATTTTTTTCAATTGATGTGGCCCATTTATCTCTAAAGAATGAAAGTGTGTTACCACTTTTTTGTGATACCCTGTACATGTATATTTATGTATTTATATATGGATGTATTTATATATATGCTTTTCTTCTATCTGTTTTGAAGGTGGACATTCTGCTAAAGGAAGGCACCCACACGTCTGTCGATGCAAGTGAGACCATTTTTCCATAGTGCCCATCTTCCACGTCTACTCTGTGATAGACCGAACGATCTCCCCAATAAAAATCTGTCTACTTAAGAGAGTTTAATCTTCTACTGAACCCAGGTTTAATATGTTCAATAGTGTTGAAACGCAGCAACGGAGTGAATTTTCTTTCTCCAGGGTTTCTACAGACCTGGAAAGTCAGGGAGTATCGGGGGAAAAACAGGGAAATGAGTTTTGGTCAGGGATTTGGGAAAAAAGTCGGGGAAATTAGCAGAAATTGAAGAAGGGTCAGGGAAATGCAAGGAAAATTGAATTTTGCGGTAAAATCAAGAAAATATTTGCTGTTTGAACCTAAGTATGGAAATTGTTTTATTTTCCATATTTTCTCGTTCAACCTTATAAATAATTTTAAAATGCTTTCTTAATGAGCATATCTTGTGCAGTTGAAATATTCTTAATTGTATCCTAAATTGTTATCAAACAGGGTTTTTGTTTGAATCCAGCAATGTCAAATAAGATTCTTGTATATATTCATTTTATTATTATTATTATTATTTGTAAGAAAAGGAGCAAAATATATAAAAAAAATTATTAATTAAAGGATATAATGTTAAAAATAGAAACACAAAATTCGGGAAAGCAGGCTAGATAAAGTCAGGGAAGAGCGTGATAGATGTCAGGGAAGCAAAAGCTGTGAAATCTGTAGAAACCCTGTTCTTTGACCAGTGTTGCTTCCTAGTACGGGCCTTTCAACCCACAAGTGTCTCGTGTGCAACGCTGAATCCCAGCTGAGCATTCAAAGACATGTACTGGGAAGCAGCACTGGCCAAAGAAGAAGATTCTTCTCCGTTGTATCTTTTCAATGATGAGAGCGAACCCATTAAACATGGGTTCAAGATTGAAAATGATCATGGGAGTGTGTGTGTGTGTGTGCATGAGAGGAGGGGAAGTTGCCACGTCTCCATTTACGGGATTACACTTACAAGCTGTGCTTCAGGCAGGATGGAAAATGTCTGTTTAGCATTCATTTTAGAATGTTGAACGATTTTAACATGTTGATAGAGACTAAGGCAGGCGGGCAATCAACACTAGAGGTGTTCATGTACACTTATGCTAGGTAGTGTTTTCACTAGAGTGTAAGAATCTCGCATTAAAAAATTATTACCGCCAGAAATTCGCACACCCTACAAATCAGTTCATTCTACACTAAGTTCTCGCATCTTGAAAAATTCAGTTACTTTCTCAAAAAAATGTCATGCACAATTAAGTAGGGACCCATTTATAGATGATACCTTACCCACTGGATATTTACCCAATCCACATCTATGGTGAGAAATTCTCGCCCATTTTTTTTTAAATTTCACTCAGTTTTGGGGAAAGGGTGTAAAATTCTCACCCATTTCTTTCCCATAATGAAAACGGAGCTAGCGGAGCATAAAATGTGGCCCACCAAGAGCTCTTTAAAATTTTTCTGTCTCATTTCAAAAATAAGTGTTGTCATTTTAATATTTTTTACATTTTCCTGTCACTTATCTTCTTCATCTGAGCAGGAAAGACTACTTTGAGAAAAGCTCGAATGGAGTCGAAACGATCAGTGATGTGACCAATTTTGTTATTCCTGAGGGTCATTCAACAAATTTTACTGTATCATTAAGATAAGTGTATGCCACTGATTTAAGAATTTATAAGGGAGGAACAGATGAAGGTTGCGAATGCTCGATAATCTCAGCCTATCTCTGGCATGTCAATCTTGCAATCTAAGTGTGAGGTGTTCTATCGCAGTAAGATATTTTCAGCAAAGTTTCCACTCAGTTACAAACTTTAAATTTCTAGGCCCCTGAAGCAAAAATAATAAAATATTTAGAAACCTCTCAGGAAAGACCACCCTGCATTCCGCGAAAAATCCGTCGTTAAGCGAGGTGGTCATTCAGATAAATGTAAGAAAAATAAATACTAAAAAATATTATTTATTTTGTTATTTATGAAATTACATGCTCCTACATAAGTAAATTATACAAACAAATTTTTAAAATTTTAATAAAATATTTAGAAATTTCAGAGTGTCATTTTTTTTTTTTTTTTTTTTTTTTTTTTTTGTCTACTTTACTTTTTCAGGCATGAAAGTTTTCAGTCTTTTGACTGAATTCAGTCTTTTTTCAACATCATTCGGCTGTTTTTGAGATCTATGCAAATGAATTTAATCATACTGACTGCAGTGATAGAATGAATATTAGCTACTTTAATAATGAATAAATATGAAAGAATAACAGGTAATGTGTAAAATGCATAATTTATTTGTTTTGTATGATCCACTGCAAAGTTCAGTCTTTTTAGCTGTTTCATGCTTTCATGCCTGCTTTTTACATCTGACAGAAAAGCACTTATCCTGGTATTCTTCATACATTCAGAATTTGCCATAATAAAACCTAATTCCTATTTGGGTTTCCTACTACCAAAAGTAACCGCTAACTTTGTCTCCGAATTTCCTTTTTCGTGTGACTTGATCATATCGATACATTTCTCCAACAGTAAAATCACTACTCATTGCTTGAACATGTCTCTTCACTAATCTACAAGATTAGTACCTGACGTGTACGTGTACTTGCACCTTCTGTCGGTTAACAGTAGAGTGACTGTTTTGGAATGTGATTTTTGTTTACTTTTAATTCGTGAAAAATGCTAGAAAATTTTTTAACAGGGAACCGGGTCCTTATAGAGCAGTGTTTCTTAACCTGTGGTTCATGGACCCCTTGGGGGTCCATGGGTCATATTTTGGGGGTCCGCCGACTGATCCTAATTTTTAAAATGTTTGCATCAATATTTAGCCAGCAGTGGTAACCCGGACCTACTTCATCCTTAGCCTGCTCTGTGTGGCAACCCTGTTTCTTTTTTCGCTCCTCCGGAGAAGAGAATCTGAGGCACTTTTTCGTGCATGCTCATTTATTTCTCTTTTGTTTTAGCCTTTCCATTGGTCGATAATTTGTTTGAGTTGGAAATAGCGGTATAATTTTAAACTTGATTCACGATTTTATTTCCTTTGGATCTGCCCTGGAGGTAAGACTTACATTTATTTTTTTCTTTCATCTGTTTGTGAGTAGCATATTTTTTTGGTGTTTTCTTAGCTTGTATTATTGCTAAATGCTTGATTTCACTATGGAATTAGCTCTTGCTGAAGTTTTGAATGCGAAAAATAAATTTTCAGTTGGCTATTTTAGTGTTTTACCAGTCATGGGTAAGAAAGCGTTGTTAGAATAATGTATGAAAGAGGGAATGATTTCATCTATGTATAAATGTCCAAAATGTGGATCACAAATGAGTTTGAAGCAGAGACATAAGAGTATATCCTCCATTGATACAAGATTCCTTGCCGCTTTTTCAAGTGTTTTCTTCTGTCTTAATGTTTGTTCTTAATGTTTCATTTGATTACTTGATATCTTTTGTAGGCCAAAATGTCCAAAAAAAGGAAGTATGATGAAAGTTATGTAAAATATGGATTCTGCTGCAACAGCCTTCACATTAAAAATTTTAATTTCTTCAAATTTTTTATACTATTCAAATAAAAATATTAAAATAATTAAATAATAAAAAAGAATATATTTTGTAATAAATGATGTTTAAGCAATTTTTTTTTCCTAGAGGGGTCCGTGACATATTTAAAATTTTTAAAGTGGTCCATTGTGCCAAAAAGGTTAAGAAACACTGTTATAGAGGGTTATGTTGTGTCTTCTACAGAATCTTTTAACATTAAAGTAAAAAATCAGTGCCTTAAAAAATGGGTCTTTGGAGGAGGGGGTCGCTTAATAGAGGTGGTCGTTTGTTCCACTGTATTTAGTCATCTATAGCAGCGGTTCCCAACCTGGAGCAAGTGATAATGCATTTAAAAAATATATATGTATTCTTATTTTTACTCTAAAACATACCAATTTTGCTTAAACGTTCATTCAAACTTTACAGATTAGTTGAAGAATAAAGAACTATATATGCTGAAGAATGTTAATGGGGAGAGGGGGGGGGCACAACATTAAAAGGTTGGGAACCGCTGATCTACACAGTACAAATTAACTAATACGCTTAAATTTTAGATGAATTTGGTAAAAGAGTGTACAAGGTGTCCCAAAAAAGTGGTAATGGGTTTTAATTCTTTATCTATTATTAGAGAGAAGTGGGCAGTTTGAATCGAAAAAATGTTCAAAATAAAGTCGAAATATAAGACTTAAGAAAAAATTCCTCTTGTTTATTTACAAAAAAATGTCACTTTTTCATTTTTATACGACCCCTGTACAAAGACATTCCTAATTAGTAAAATGTGCCCCACTCATGAGGTGATGCACCCAATTGGAGCCTTTGATCATACAAACGTCGCAGAGATATCTTCAAAGAAAGAGGATCGGAGACTATACATGATTTTGAATGTAAACGTTTATTGCTACAGTGGAAAAAAAAAGATTTTCTTTCATCATTTCTGTACGACCCCTGAAATGCGATCATTCGACGGGATTTTTTACCTCCGAGAGCCATTGAAAAGTGGTTTAAGTCAGCGTTATCTTCCTATCTCTGACACTTTTAAGAATATAATCATCAAATTTGGTACATCACCTTATTAGTGTATGAGGCAGTGGCGGCTCGTGGGTTATTTAAATGAGGTTCACAAAATTAATTTCGAAAATTAAATAGGCAGATACGACGCACTTTAAAAGTTAAAATATATTTGAATTTCTAGCAGTGAAAGGAAAACAATGCACGCAACTGAAAGAAAACAAGTCATCTTGGATCTTACATTTCGTCGCTAAGATAAGTTTTAGCAAAAATAGTGTCTTGATTTTTTTTTTCAAAAGATGACATTGAAAAATGTCATTGCTGTAGCTCCGAAACACTTATTGGACTCCCATCTTAATTATTGACACTAGTTCGTAAAAAATATTGTAGTGAAAAATCATACAAATTAAGAAAATAATAAGAATATGAAAAAAAAAAAAATGGATTAACTAACCGAACACAACAAGCCAAGAGAGAATCCAGAGGAGATAACGGCAAAAAAAATCTGTTGTGAGCACAATAAAATTGTGCGAACGGAAGCGCCTCGCTTTCCCCGCAACTCTCTCGGCGTCCGGTTGAAGCAAGAGACCGGTTGAAAGGGCCACTCGGGTCGATCGCACGTGCGAGCGACGAAAGACTATGCTGTAGTAACCTACGATACAGTGCGTTAGCTATAATAAACGCGTTTAATAATAGTGGGGGTGGGGGAGAGTAAAACTCATGTTTTAAATTCACAAAAATCTAGAAGTGTACTTAATATATATATATTTTTTAATTTAATTTGTTAGTGTGCTTATTCTTTAGTTTTTCCTCTGGCTCTGGGGGGTTCATGTGCTCAGATAGAGGAGCCGCCACTGGTATGAGGCACATTTTGCTAATTGGGAATTATTTTTTATACGGGGGTCGTATACAAATTTAAAAAGTGACACATTTTGAAAATTAACGAGAGAAGTTTTTTGTAGTGTAATATTTTTTTCCGACCTTATTTTGAACATTTTTTCAATTTACATTACCCACTTATCTCTAATAGATAAAGAATTAAAGCCCGTTACCACCTTTTTGGGACATCCTGTATAATAAATGCAAAATTTATCAATCGGTTTATTTTTTTTACTATGAACTTTACGTTAATTTTTATTTTGTTTTATATATATGTTACATTTTTTAACAGAATACAGTTAAATATGTAAATGTATATATTTTTTGCTTGTATATGTATGTATGTATGTATTCCGTAACATAGTCAACAAGCAGCTGAATGACAAAGAACGCATCGCAGCCGCCCTGGAAAATCCCAACTTGAAGGCCATTGTGGAGCAGTGCATCAGCGATGACCCCTTATAGTACTCCTTCTTCACCCTGTATATATACATAGCTGGCGGCTCATTAAAAATAGTGTTTCATTTGTATTGTTCCTGTGCCGTTTCTGTTCTTGGTTTGTTTGTTTTTTATTTTTTTATGTGCACTCGCGTCTTCGTGGAGGCCAGTTCACACTGCACTCGCAGCATCAGCGTGTGACGTATTGTAGCGCTAACATCCTAGCCATTTCCCTAAGCAATTATCATTTTGTTGGCTTTTTCTTTATGGTGAGGGAGAATGAAATAGAATATAACAAAGGCAATTATAATAAGCAAAGACAAGATCCACCGTCCCGTCCCGTCCCATCCCAGCCAGCCACGATACATCGAATTAACTTTGCCCGTCGAGCGCTGAACTTATAGACGGCGTATCGCCCGTGAGGGGTGACCGCGAGAGATAACAATCTCGCTTAACTACGGCGCAATAATGAAAAAGGGTGACTGCCAGGAAGAGAAAATCCCCGATATTGGTCGAACACTCGTCGCTATAACGGCAAAGGGAGACAGATTCTTGGAATCCGTTTATAAAATTCAGCTCATAGTGGTTGATTTTACGTTATACATTGTCGAATTGCTCCAACAGGACAGAGAAAACCGGCTTATATTCGTCTAATAGAAGTCGTTCCTTGAAGACTTCGCAGAATTTGTCGAATTCTGACCATTTATAAACGTAGTAATTTTGCCGCAATTCCAGACATTTAGAGAATAGGCACATACGTCATGAAGGAATGGAAATTCAAACTGTTCTGATCTTGCACACTTTAGCCGTTTAAAAGGAAGCACTTTATATTTCTATAAAATACATTTTACTATTAGTTAGTTAGCTAATGAAACGTAATTTTTAATCCAATATGCAGAAATAACAAGTTTTAAATTAATTTCTGGTCGTTTAGATAAAGTTACAAAATATACATTCATAAAAATTGGAACGCAGGGAAAATGTATTAAAGAAAAAATATAATCTTGATATTTGAATTTAACTAATCAGTAACTCGTATTAAAAGCTTATGTCTCTAATTTACATTTTAAAGGGTTTACTTTTTTGCCCCAGTACATTTTATTAATTATTTTAACTGTATTAGGTATATTCAGTAAGGGGGGGGGCGCTGTTTAATTCAGTTATAAACAATCTAAATATTTTCATATATTGGTGAAAAAGTAACTTAAAAAATTAAATAAATATTAGTAAATTTAGTTAACTAATACAGCTTAAAAATGCAGTTTTACTAACAGTAAATATAATTTACTTATTTTATATAAAAAAGAGTTATTTTTTCAA
>JAWZYV010013228.1:0-181743 GCA_038373885.1 Cheiracanthium punctorium | reverse complement strand
ACTGTGATGACGTCATTCCTTGATGGCCTGGTCATGACGCCGAAGTTTCAGCTGTTAGGATTTCTTTATGTAGGAGTTGTTAGCTCAGGTTTCGTTTGGAGTGTGGTTCGAGATATCCTAGACAGACGTCAGTACTGTTTTGTTTTTTAAATTCTTACACAGTCCGTTCGTAGTTGCATCGGGATGTACTCATAATGGACACTTTGGCAGCAAAGTGACCTCATATCAACGTCAGAATAACCACGGATGACTTACTTTGGAGTCTCACTTTAAGGTCGATTTTTATTCACGATGCTATTGTAGAATATAATCTATTTAGTAACTGATTTAAAATTAATATCAGAGGAAATATCTTGATAAACAAAAGTTATCATGCATTCTCCAACACTTATTCAATACATTTTGACTCAGAATTATGTACTCACTTAATAAAAATCAGCCGAAAAAGAGCTTCATGTATCTTTATGTGAAAAGTGATGCGGTTTAATGCACATGATATTTCAATAAACAAAAAAAAAAAAAAAAAAAAAAAAAAAAGAAGAAGAAAAAGGAAGAAAATCTGAAACACATTCAGATTTTAAATATGCACTAAAGTGCTATATATTAGAAGCGTATCATAATTTATGCGTCATTCCTGTTTTTCTTCCTTATTCCATTAACTTGGAAAGTTTATCATTATTCATGAGTGTGTCGTATTTTTCTTCCTTGCTCCATAAAACCCATCTTTGGAATCAAAATCTATCTTAAAATCGCCTACTAAAACTATTTTACAATCTTCGCCAAGTATATTCCAACTATACTTCCACTTTAATTTTCATCTATTTCTTTTGGGAATCATTTCTATCTCTTTCTTTCTCATCACTCCTACAGACACATGACTGCAAAGCTCGCCAAAGTGCGGCGATTTTTTAGGTTGGCGAGAGTTGGGGGCGTTAAAATAGGAATCAACTCCTTCTTGTACCATAAAATACATGTTTGAAATCGAAATCTATCGTAAAATCACCTACTAAAACTGTTTTACAGCCTTTGCCAAGCATATTCCAACTATCCTCTACCATTTTAAGTACCGTTTGGAATGGGCATCATAATCCTTGAGTGTGCAGTGTGTTCCCTCCTTGTTACATAAAACACGTCTTCGGAATTGAAATCTATATTAAAATCGCTTGCTAAAACTGTTTAACAATTTTCGCGAGGAATGGTTAAACTATACTACACCTTTATAAATACCATTTGAAAAGTGTATAATAATCTATGAGTGTACTGCATTTGTATTCTCTGTTCTATAAAACACTTCTTCGGAGGTGAAAGCTATATTGAAATCGCCTACTAAAACTATTTTAGAATATTCGATAGGCGTTTTCTAACTATATTCGTAATTAATTAGTAATAAATTGTCACGTTTTGGCATCAAATTTAGCAATCAATTATCAAAAATTGCAAACTTTGTGTAACTTTCAGCATTATATTAGCGCCCGTCCTTTTCACATTATCTTGCAAACGCATTTGAAAAGATCTTCACCGTGACAGTTAGTTCATAACTACAAACCTGTCTATAAGATCGCGTAGACAAATTCTGGGATTGAGCGAAATAGCACCCTAGTGCTAAAAAAAGTATAAAAAGAATTTTTAAAAACAGAAAAAAGAAACCTGATGAATTTCAAAGATTTATGATTATTACATCTGAAAATTAAGTAAACTTTATCGTTTAGTTAATCACACCTTTAATTCATAGCAATAAAAAGAACGATTCAACGAAAAATATCATGAAAGATTTTTAAATACTCAAACATTTAATTTATAGCAATAATTATTTAAATGTTATAATTAAAATTTTAAAAGTATGTTTACTCTGCATTACACTGTTTTTAAATAGCATATACTTTCAATATTGAAAGCATTTAGAAATCATATTCTATGCATCAAAACTTCCTTAAAAGAACTTATACGGGCGAAAAATTTTGCCGTTTTAATTAGATTATCTTTAATTTATATACTAGATAAAGGTGGTAAAGAAATAAATTTAAAATTTTCTCAAACACTCTATTACATTAAAATAACCATTACTTTAGAGTTCTCTATTTTCGAAAGAGTATTAAAAAAGTTAAGAAATTACGTTACTCTTCTTAAAGCTTCAATTACGTAATGTATGTTAAACAGATAGTCTGTGCGTTTTATTAATTAACTAAACTATTAAGCAATACGGAGTATAAAATATTCATGGATTTCTAAAAGCCCTTTCTTGCTAAATATGCTAATATAGTTTACTTCGATTTAGGTAAAGAGAAGCTGAAGGAAAAATAATTATCTTGCGGAGATTTTATGATTAGTAAAGGAAAAATGTTCGAAAACACGAGTGTAAAGAAGTTCACAATCAAACAGCATTTCCACAGAAGGTTTAAGAAATTATATCAGGTGAATTAAACTTTCTGTCACATTCTTTATACATAGTTGACCATATCTTCCAATTTAAAAAAAAAAAAAAAAACTTTCCCCACCATTAATTTTTACTCAACAAGTGCGTTTCACACTTGTGACTGACAGACTGAAGTTTTTGCTTTATAGGAGCTTTATGGCGTTGCGTTTATATTTGGTGTATGACTTGTAAGAATTCCAAATTTTTAATATAAAATCAAAATGTTTGAATTCTCTGATAAAATTTGAACAGTTGGCATTAATGTTATATTACAGTCAGAAGTGGATTAAATTTGATTCAATCACACCTTGTGCCCGGATTAAATTTCAAGCTTGAGCTTTGTTGTAAACTTGTCCGTCGTTCATCGCCCATTGTTTAACCCCATAATAAAATGGCAGACAATGGCTGACCTTAGTAGTGGCATGCTTGATAAGCAAGTGTGTTGCTGTGGGTTACTCTAATTTAATGGGTGAGACAAGTACACTGGGGTATCGTGTTTGCAGACACATTACGTAAGCATTTCGGAATATGTAAATATACCTTCCATCTAAACAAAATGCAGCCACTGAAGAAATTAAGGAGCCAATACAGCTGACTGATGACTTAAAAAAGCAGATGTGCTTGCTTTAAAATTTAACACACGTCAGCCCTTTAGGAAAAATTAGAATGAAATATTAGAATGATGGGTTTAAAAAATTACATTACAGAAACGATTTTAGTGGCGAATAACTTATGTTAACGCATGTAAGAATGCTAGAAATATTGCCAAACCTATCGTTCTGTTTCATATTTTTCATTAACGTTGACATAACAAAATGTTGTATACGCGAGGTAGCTATAAAAGAAATCTCAGAATCTAACGAAATTATCGTGCAGTCATACACGGAAGAGAAAAAAAATGACCGTATCTCCTCACAAATGTATTAATGAGTAATAAAAAGTGTATCTTGCCCTGTATAGCAACCTGCAAATCTGCGTCTCGTCTAGTAACGAAGCCATCTAACTATTTCATTTTTTATATAAAATTCAAATAAGATATTTTAGAAAATCACAATTGTTCATGCATAGCTGTCAACAACCACTTTTTGTTAACAACATTTAAAGAATCTGTTTTTGAAATACTTGATACAGAAATACTCCCACTTTCCGATGAAGAAATTTGGATTTTTTAAGAAATACGTTTATTAAAAACGATCTAGGAAAAAAAAAAGCACTAAATATACAATAATAAAGGTACTAATTTACGAAAATAGTATACAACCTTAAACTGATAATTATGAATAATAATAATATGACACTATACTGATAGTACGATAAAGTAGTAATGTACAAAGTTAAACTGATTCAAGGTCCGATTCAGTACCGGACGGGAGGAGGAGGGCGGGGCGTAGGTTTACATTCAACACCTGGACCAAACCAACGCCTACTAGATTTAGCCTTCCAAATCCCACGTCACGAGGCTTTGACGTCATCACTTGACCTACGAAATTAATGTTATCACAGTTTTAATTTCTTAAACTAAAACTATAAAAACTTCTGGTGAATGCTACAAGCATTAGAAAATATCTTAAATTAAACACTAAAATTACTTTCTCATACAAAATTATTGAGTATGATCTATTTCTTTATCATATTATCTAATTAGTCATGATTAAAAAACTGCCATTTGTCTTAAAATTATATTTTTTATCGCATGTTATTAAAATATACCAATTCATGGGTAAATTCACCAGCAATTTTCAAGAGTTTTATTTTCGGATAAAAAACTTTTAATGAAGGAGTAAGGTTGACATTAAAGCTTAATTTTTACAACTCCTACGTCACTTAAGTTGGATGCTATTTCAATTTTATAAAGTAGAGATGGGCGGTTCGACTCATTTTACTGATTCGAATCTCGACTCACTCACTACTTCGATGATTCGAATCAGTGATTCGAATCTTGAATCAATAAAACAACTAAAGAAATTTTCCCTCTCTCTGCGCCGAAAGCCGTACTATTTAAACACCCTTCACCCATTCATCGGGTTTCTTCTCCGCTGAGTTCTCGGGCAGCTAGCATCTCTCTCTCCTTGCTCCAGTAAAACTAGTGTTTAAACTGCCCGAAATGAAAATACAGGGGAGCTTCGTATGACCCCCTGGGCCTGTAAGATTAAAAGGTTAAGTTTGGTGTCAAAGTATTCGAAATTTTATGTATTGAAGGGGGTCCCAGAGGGGGGGTCGAGAATCAATAAAAACGCACTCCGATGGATAGTTTCAGAGATATACGTTAATTAATTATGGTAATTAGACTAATTAACCATGATTGAGGCTTAAAAGGAC
The DNA here is from genome assembly GCA_038373885.1 of Cheiracanthium punctorium. Lineage (NCBI taxonomy): Eukaryota > Metazoa > Arthropoda > Arachnida > Araneae > Cheiracanthiidae > Cheiracanthium > Cheiracanthium punctorium. Next base: position 177,011 of record JAWZYV010013228.1, on the reverse strand, counting down.
TGCAAACATGTAGAGATTGGCTCTGGGATGGTTTCCAGACTTTGGAGATGCCGTCGGAGGAGGCTAGTGTTTAAAATGCCCAAATTGAAAATATAGGAGAGCTTCGTATGACCCCCTGGGCCTGTAAGATTAAAAGGTTAAGTTTGGTGTCAAAGCATTCGAAATTTTAAGTATTGGTGGGGTGTTCAGTCAAGGGGGGGTCGAGAATCAATAAAAACGCGCTCCGGTGGATAGGTTCCGAGATATACGTTAATTAATTATGGTAATTAGACTAATAAACCATGGAGCTGTTTTTTCTGCGATGAGAAAAGAAGAAGCTTTCCGAGAGAAAGCAGTAGCAAAAGCATCACAAGCTGGTATTGATCTCAGGATTTTCTTATCGCCGGCCTCAGAGGCGTAGCCAAGGGGGGGGGGTTAGGGGGGTCATAACCCCCCATGAGGAATTTTTTGCCATACAAAATGTATATTCTTCACTACATTATCATACACACGTATACATATATATGAGTTGCAGTAGTCATAACCCCCCCCCATAAAAAAATTCTGGCTAAGCCCCTGGCCGGCCTGTATTTTTGCCCTTTATCGAATTCGAGATTTCACTGAAATGAAAATGGGAATATCGGATATTTGATGTTGAAATAAAACCGATATGTCGATTTTTGGCCCAGTCCTACTGAGGGGCTGCTGCCCCCCCCCCAAAAAAATGAGACCCTTTACTTAGCTTACAATTGAACTTTATCTTTAAATTTGATACCCAGCCCACCCCGAAATAAAATCCTGGCTACGCCACTGTCAATAACACTAACTACGCCACTGCTTTAGGCCCTATTTTGTATTTCTCTGAATTACGAAAGAAAATAAAATCATTCCCCGTAAACGAAAAACAAGGTAAAAAAAAAAAAAAACGAAATCTGCTGCAATAAAGCGAAATGTTATTTCTTACTACAAAGTCCTTTTGTGAGAGCGCTTAATACCGCCCCTGTATCCTTCATTAAAAGTGACAAGCACAATCCTAACTTTATTTCATTCTATTTCCCTTCACATGAAAATCCGCCACCATGTAAACTTAACGTTCCGTTTTTTTTTTTTTTTTTTTGTGGGGGGGGGGCAGGGGGACATATATTGAAGTTAAAAGTAGAAAAGGGATGTTTCATTAAATTTTAAACAAATATTAAATCAGTCAGACAAGTTGGGATTTTCTTAATTTTTTTTTCGGGGGGGAGATTGACCCCTCTTGCCCTTAGGAAGTAACGCCTATGCCCCCCGCCAAAAGCAAACGATGTTCGACTCACTCCACACCCACAGACAGATAAAACTTTAAAATCCGACCACCAACCGAGAAATGAAACACCAAAGATTCGAAAAAAAAACTTCAATTAAATGAAACATCCTTTCAACTCTTTTCGGCTCCTTTCGACTCTGAGTCGATAGAAGATTCAAAAAACTAACGAATCTCAACGATAGTATACAATCACCGAAACAGAGCGAAACACTGAATCAGTAAAGATTCGTTGCTGCACCAACTCAGTGACCAACTCACCCACACCCACTCATTTACTGTTTCAAATCATCTATCGACTCAGAGTCGTAAAGAGTCGAAAAGAGCCGAAAGGAGTCGTAAAGAGTCGAAAAGAGTTGAAAGAGTAAGGGAAAATCCCTGGGAACGGCAAAGGGAAAATAAGTTTTTCTTCCCTTCGCACTTAGAATGTATTTCCCTTGAGGGCTTGAGATTCGAATCAGTAGAGAGTGAGTGTAAAGACTGAGCCACTCAGTACCAAGATTCGAATCACTGATTCGACTCATCGAATCATTGGCCATCTCTATTATAAAGCAAAGCTATGCAAAATATATGGTGAATGCTACAACTATTAGCAAACATCTTAAATTAAAATACCTTTCACATTCAAAATTATTCAGTGTGATCTATTTCGTTATCATATTATCTAATCAGTCATGGTTAAGATCTGTCATTTGTCCTAAAATTATATTTTTTGTGACAAATTATTAAAATATTGCTATTCTTGGGTTAACTCAGCAGAAATTTTTAATAGCTTTATTTTGTTAAAATAAAACTATAAAATGTTTTGTCCAAATAAAACTCTTATAGTTGGTATTGTGTTAACTTCAAAGCTTGATAATAAAAGTTGTAACACGATTCCTTCCTCTTTATTTCTTCTGGTGTGAATATCGACAGTGAACGACGTCATTGTGTTATGGGATGTGTGAAGAAAACAATTGTCTTTCAAAAGGGCATTTTTTATTTCAATTTAAAAAAAAAGGACCTTCGCATAAGTCGACCAATCCACTTTAAAGGCCTTTTTTTACCAAAATTTTCCGACTTATACACGGGTACATACGGTATATCCTGTGTGTTCTGGTAGATATGTATGCGAATTTACGTCTCGTGTCAGTTATTCACGGTATACATGAAAATATGAATATGTATAATTAAGAAAAATTCCTACATTTATAAAATTTACCTGCTTTTACACGAGGAAGTTTGAATAATTAAGTCATTTGAAGTTATTTGGTAATAAGCTCCCGTTGAAGATCTCATAATTAACTCACATCGTTTTAAATCATAAATTGAATTGGCTTCATATCACTTTAATGCATTTTTATTTGATGCTGTACTAAAGGAACAAGTGATGACGTAAATAATAAATACATCATGTGTGAAACAAATCCCAATTTTTCAATTTTTTTTTAGCTGTCTAAAAATAAACTCTACATTTTAGCTATGCGGAACAAACTTATGATAAATAAGAAATAAAACATTGTATGGAGAATAAGATTGTTTAGCATTTCAATTATCTTTTTCTTAGAAAGCTTCATAGAAATGATTTTAAATGAGCCTTTGATTATCGAAACTGCATGAATCTGATCATTCGTAATTATTTACAGCCCTAATGATTCCCTTTGTAAATCCAGGCATTATAATGGAAATCATTATTATCTGTTATCAGATACACACATTGAGACAAACCGTTGTTGGTTGTCATAGATTTACGGCTGCAAAATTCTGGCAGATAGACGACAATTGCACCCAGAAATTGAGATTAATATCATGTAAGTGTCGTATGACCGCGAATTTCTGCAAATAATGGTGGCTCAATGTAATTTCAAATGCTATTGTACGCTGCTGAAATTTGAGTAAACTTGGCTATCCATTCAAAGCATAGCTTTTGATAGCACACTGCGGACTGGTTATAACGGACCTAGAAGCTAGGTCCCGATTGAAGTCTTATATTTATAATGTTATTTATAAATATAAGACTTCGATTAAAACGGTTAAAACGTACTTAACAAAAGTACGTACTTCGGCTATTACGTACTTTTTATACCAAAGCCAAAAATAAATTTTCGCTTTTCTTAAGAATTTTATTTCTTTGTTCTCGGAAATTTCAGTACCTTCAAAAACCCTCGTTGTCAGTTTTAAGATTCTCTAACGAGATGAATTGTGTATGAATGAGGGGAGCGATCTTTTATCTTTCCCCCCTGCCGATAGGGCTAAGAACAAGATCCTGTTTTTTATTTGTCATTCATCAATGTAAATGCCTCCTGAAAAGCCCTATCTATAATGATTCTGATGATAGTGAAGAAGAAACAGAGGAGCCTATACCCAGTATAGCCCGACGCATTAAATGCTGCATAAAAATTATCACGATTTTTTGAATGCCGCAGTGATGATGCAGAGACTCTACAAAAGTCTAGTATGGATATCTAAACCGGTATTTTTAAAGTAGCATCTGTCCATTTAAAACAAAAGAAAATTACAGATTATTTATCTCAAGAAGATATTGTAAGTAATGAAGAATTTTCTGTGCTTAGTTTAAATTTTAAAAAATCAGACCTGTTTAAAACACATATTACAATAAAATCATGAGCCCATTTTGTGTAGTATTGAATCTTACCGGCGGTACTGCTTATAACGTACTTCAGCTATCAGGTACTACTTTTTTAGGTCCCGTGAGAGTACATTATAAACGGTGTCTAATGTATAATTAAAACATTTACAAGGTGTAAGAATTCGCATTACTGCTGTGCAATATCCAAAAAATATTTAAAATTAGAATCGTCAACATACCCTCATATTATATTGCAGTAGTTAGGATAATATGCATATATAATTGCATTATTTTCGTAAACTGATAAATGATTTAATATTTTATTATTTATCAGCAAATCGATTATAATTAAGTGAACAAATCAGAGTATTTCAATGAAAAAATAAAATGTTCAAGTACAGCAACTGTAGAGAAATGAAAAAATATAATTTATTTTCTATACTTGAAACAACTGAGGGAAAGCCAAAAAAATTACGCCTGTAAAGACAATCATTAAAAACAATTACTTGAAACATAATATAGGCAATCCACTTTCAATGATTTTATGTTATTTAATTTAATATAATAAAAATATGACTGCAATTATACTGGTTAATTATTTCACTGTCTTTAATTACTATTATTAATAACATTATGCATGAAGCTTATTTTTATTATTTTTTTAAGATTTATAAAGGAAAACTCTCTGTAAAAATGTTCATAACTTAACCCTAACATATTGCATAATTATTTTATATTCCGTGTATAAACATCGTATAATTACAATTACCTATGTTTCAGTTACCGTGAAAATGCAGAAACATAATTATCTGGACTATCAGAAAAAGTGCAATTTCTTCAGCTGCAACGGAAAACTGGGAAATGCAATTTATAACATCATGGAACTAACTACCCCATTAGGCAAAAAAAAAAGTTTCTTTCTACGGGTCTAGAGAAAAATACACACATAATTAATTTTTTGTGTGACGAAATAATTTTTCTCATGTTCTTGAGTAGAATATTATAAATGTTACATTAAAAAAGTTCAGTATAAAAAATTTAATGCTTTAAATAAACACACACAAAAAAAAATTAGTAGGAAGAGCGTTATTTTTCTGCTGTTAAAAAACATTAAATTACGTCAAAAGTAAATTGTTTTAATAGTTATTTTACATTAACGTTTATATATATTCTCATCGCGTTAAAATATCTTGTTCGAACAGTTATAAGCAAAATTGTCCAATACATAAGTGGAGCTGCCATCATGTGTGAAACACAATATTGGTATTTTTTTGTGAAGACTACTACTTTGACTATAAATTTAGTTTAGTAAGAAATCTTAACATTTAGCCGAAAAAGTTTAATATTTACCAAATTAAAAGTGCTGTTCACCAGGGGCGTACCAAGGGGGGGGGATATCGGGATATATCCCCCCCCCCGAAATGTTTGGATTAGTGATGAAATTCCGTCTATTTATACACATATAAGTTCATATCCCCCCCCCCCGAAATACTTTCCTGGCAACGCGCCTGCTGTTCACAACAAATGGTTGGTTTTATTTCGTACATGTTGTCAGCCATGCATCGGCTACCATTATAGAAAAAAATAATAGAAATGTTAGAGACAGGTTAGTTTATATATATATATATATATATATATATATATTAGGGTGCTTCAAAAAAACTATTTTAAATTTCTCTGTTCTCACCCTGCCATTTTTTTACACTATTCATAAATATGACGTATGCAAAATTTCAGTTCAATCAAATAATATTTAGAGGTCGCGCAACGGAAATCAATTCTGTTGAAAATTGTCAAAATAGACAGACGAACACAAGCGTGTAATACCATTACCCAAAATAATAGGACATTCAAAATAGCATAATTTCAAATGGTCAACGACTCTGCAAGGTAAGTAATGTCCGATCAGTTAAAAGAATGCAATTTTCCCGCTTGTCCTGGTTTTGTTTGCAACCGTGTGTCCAGCTCCATCCCCCCCCCCCCCCGCCGTGTAGTTGCATCACCCACTCCAGCCATTTTCGGGTAAAAAACAGCTGCGAAGTCGGGTTATATGCTCTCTTTTCTTTTGTTTGCGATGTAGGAGTTAATCAGCTATCATTATTTGTTAAAATCGTTATATGTTGCATGTTCCGTTGTTTTGAAACTGTGCTTGAAGATGACATCTCCGTAAACCTCAGCCTGTGTGGAGACAAGAAACAGAACCATGAAATACTTGCTAGGAACATCAGCATAAAACAAAATTAAAGGTAGTAAGCTTCCATCTAATCGACAAGTTTTAAGTACATTTTTTCATCACCATAAAACACTGAAAAAGACTATCCGCTAGAGTGCACGAGCTGTGATAAGAGAAGTTACATTATTTTTGGTCAAAGGCTCGTATTCCCACTTGTGATGAACAACACTCAATTGTCAAGATTGAGAAACGTATCTATAAGTGGAGCGGACTAAAGAAAAGTAGCAAACGAAAGACTGAAACTCAGCGTTCTAATGAAATGGCATTCGTAGATAAATTAAATGACTTGTTCGATATCGCACATGCTGATGCTATGAGCATGATTACAGTTACTGAGGACAGAGGATTTCTTCTTAAACAGCGAGAAAAAAATTGACAAGGCTGCATGATGGAACTCGATACAACTCTTGCTAAAAAAGAACTCAGAGCTGAAAAAAAGAAAGAAGGCAGAGATGTCCAGAATCGAACGGGGAAAGCATCGGGTGAGCACGAGTGGTAGTATATGTACCATATTTGAATCTAATTTCGCAGACAATTTAACCACAATTAGCGACATATCTGACGAAGAAAGTGCCGATAGTGAAGATTACGTTAATTGTCAACGATTTTCTCAAAGGAGAAGAAGGACCACCAGTAAAAGTATGCCGTTAATTATCACTCCAAAACTAGCTTCCACTCTCGATAAGGCCAATATAAGTGACAGAAAAGCCACTTTGAGTGTAGCGGCTACCGTTGAAAGTATGGGTAAAAATGTAGACGGTTATATTCTTAGCCACTCGTCCATTAGACGGCAAAGACAAACTATACGTTCCGAACTTGCCATTAACGCACAAAAAACTTTCAGTCTACGGCTATAGCTCCCTTGATAGTGCACTGGGACGGAAAACTCATGCAAGCTCTATCTGGAAAAGCAAAAGAGGATCGTCTACCAGTATTAGTATCAGGACCAAACATTAATGATCAACTGTTGGGTGCTCCCAAACTGTCGTCAGGGACAGGAATTGTTATAGCAAATGCGGTTTCAGAACTGTTAGATAGATGGGCACTTACTGAGCTCGTACGAGATATGTGCTTTGATACGACATCGAGCAATACTGGTATTAAAATTGGAGGATGCTTGACACTGGAACGAAAGCTAGGAAAACAACTTTTGTATTTTGCTTGCCGACACCACATTCTGGAAATTGTGCTTTCTGCAGTATTTATGCAATGCATGATACCATCCATGCTTAGTGGACCTAGTGTACTGCTTTTTAAACTTTTTCAGGAGTCATGCTCATCGATAAAACACTCAAATTTTGAGCCAGGAGTGAGAGACGCTGATGTTTTGGCAGCCATTCAAAACGATAGGCAATCAGTAATGGAATTTGCGGAAAGCCAACTTCTGATACCACATGCAAGAGAAGACTACAGGGAAATGTTGGAGCTTGTAATAATTTTTCTAGGAGGAACACCTTCTCGTGGTATAAGCTTTTGTGCTCCAGGAGCTTTTCATCATGCCAGATGGATGTCGAAGATTCTTTATAGCTTCAAGCTGTGGATGTTTCGCAACCAGTTTAAACTTACAGCACGAGAAAGCAAAGGTATTCGTGATGTATGTATCTTCATTGTAAAAGAATATCTGATAGCTTGGTTTACAGCCCCTCTTCCTGTGCAAGCACCAAGAAAGATTTGAAACTTCTTTTAGCGTCTTGTAAAATACAAAGAGGAAAACCCAGAAATATCAGCTGTGGCTGTTGACAAACTCTCACGACATCTTTGGTACCTCAGCGAGCATCTCGTAGCACTAGCTTTCTTTGATACGAATGTTTCAGTGGAGAAAAAGCGAAAAATGGTAAAAGCCCTTCATGAGCGAAATGCTGAAGATGAACCACTGAAATGAGCAAGACTGCAAAAGAAAGAAATGTACGAATTGGTTACCAAGACATTGTCCAGTTTTGTTACGAAAAACACAGGCATGTTTTTTAGCCTACTATGCCTCGACAAGGAGTTCTTGCAAATCTATCCTGAGCATTGGGAACTTCAAAATAGTTACCAGCGAGAGTATTCATGAGAGTAGTGAACGACAATGCGGAGCGTGGTGTGGCCCTTATGCAAGCATTTCCTAACACTATTACTAAAGACGAGGAGTAGAAACAGTATCTTCTTCAGGTGATTCAGGAACACAGAAAGAAGTACCATGGTTGCAGAAAAATGAACTCTAGATTTTTGAAACATTTATTATTCTCCAGCTAATAATATTTATCAAAATTCATTTTATATCCTTCCCGTTTATTCGTACAAAAATGTTGATTAAATCAATCAATCATCTATTACTTCTACCTCAAAATAAGATTACGGCAAGTAAATTCAAAATCCGATTTTTTTTTTTGTGTTTTTGTATTTCTATTTCTATTACTCTTCTTTTTTAAGCCGTTGGAGAAAAAGAAACACTTATTTTAACTGAAAAACATGTACAAATTAGAAAACTAAATATATAAATAAATAATATACGTTATCTGCATCAGTAATTGACACTTTAAAAGCAATATAAAAATTTACTAGAAATTGCTGATTACCAAAAATGCCCTGAAACAAACATTTTGTTTAGAGTACATAAGTGAACTTTCAAAATTGGTGTACAGTATAATTTATTACAAATTATTGAAATTGTCTTAGCTTATATGTTGTCGTGGTGGCAACACCAGGAAATTTTGGCTGCAGTGATTCACACTTCGTGCTCCAGTAATTGGCACCGGCACATATGGGATGAGTCAAAAAAAAATGTTCATTGATTTATTAATAATTGTATGCTATTTATATGTTTGTGTTGTAAACCTTTTAAAAATTAACAGCAAAAGTATTATGTTAAAGGATGATATTTACTCACATTACATTATGTAAAAAAAAAAAAAAAAAAAAAAACTAGAAAGTATTACAGAACAATAATATTAATAAAATAATACCACTTTCATATAAGAAAGAAATCTTGAGTGGGATATTACCATAGCATATATAGGAAGATATACACGCCCGCGAAAACCGCGGGATGAGCAAATTTTGTGTTGCCCGTGGAATTCCCGGGATGATCAGTCAGAGCGTTAGCGTCCTTTAACATAGCTGTCAACCGGTCCCATTTAGTAGAAAGACTCAGCAGCACAGTTTTGAAGTACTCCATCTAAAGCACTTTGGGCATAACTTAAATTTAAATATCTACATAAAACTTAGTGGTGAGAAATGTTCAAATACAATCGGAACGATTGACAGTTATGCTTTAAAGTACAAATCTACATGACAGCTATCTCACTTGGGTAGAGGACTTTTTAAGGGGAGTTAAGGCTCGTTCGAGTTACATATGGAGTAAAACACCCCAGACGATTACAGCGACAGTTTCTCGTAATAGGGTAATAGTATGGGATGAATCAAACCTCTTTTCTAGATGATTTTGAAACCTTTAGTTTAATTCTTAATGGAACATTTTTCCGAATTTTGTGTTTAGATAGAAATGAAAACGTTAAGGCGCACTTAACTGTTCCATAAAGCTATTATTGTTGACATAAGAAGAGCACCTTGAAATCCTAACGAGAAACCTAAAACTATCCAGACGGCTTTGCCACATAACACTCAGAGAAAATCTGAAATGCTACGAGACGTTTCAGAGTGACACAGTAAAACCTCAATATAACGGTACTCGATAAAGCAAAGTATCCCTCTCTAATGACAAAAAGCTATCGTCCAAGGTATTTCCATAATATAATCTCCTCTCGATATAACGACACATCCCTCAAAAACTAAATTTTTTGGGGTCCCTTATGTATCGTTATATCGAGGTTTTACTGTATTTGAAGAAAAAATACTGAAAAACGCATGTCAAAGAAAAACCCGTTACGTGTCTGTCGATATAATCACTGAAAAAGAAAAATCCTACAGAATTCTAATAAGGAATTTTAATGCACGGTTAAAATCTTGCGGTATTGAAGAAACATGACTTAAGCAGATTAAAAATCCTACTATATAGTTACGCTGATCCCCGACTCACTGATACAAAGACTCTCTCACAATTCCGATCCAATCACTCTAAAACAAAACGTTTATCGGATTAATCTAAACAGATTAAAAAGTTATTGTCCAAAAACATTATAAAATACATACCGTTAGTACGATCGGCTTGAAATTTTCCCCTTTATTCTGAAGAAAAAAAATATATCTGTGTTATTTTAAAAATATGAAAATCCACCCTTTCTAATAACAATACACCCGTAACGGTTTTTCGCTATTTTTGGCTCCATTCTATTTCCGAGATTAAAAGAAAGCTTATAACTCACGTGAAAAAATTAGGTGTCGCAAGTAATATTGAAGTCAGGGTTATCATTCATTTCAAGGGAAAATTACGATTCCAGTTCGCGTAAAACAGCTTTTGAGATTACCTACTTTAACATATTTTCAAAAATGGATTGTTTTTCTCTACATGAGGCATTGACATATTAGATGACGTTCCCACCAAACAACGAAATCTTTCGAATGCAAAAAGTTTGTGCACAGTATGGAATTCCCATTTCGGTATATAATAAAAATCGATTATGAAGATATTTATTTGAAGTGGACCACGATAAAACATACTTTGTATATATTTTGTCAAATGATTTTTTTTTTCTGTCGCCCGTTGTAATTGCCAGAACGGGCTTTATCCTCTTGCAAATGATATATCTGCAAAAGTACTTATTGGAGCTATCTGAAATACTGAGTAATGCTTCATTTATGGCTATCCAAAACAAAAAATATATAGGTACCCAATGTATTCCATATTTTGTTCGAAAAGCGTGCGAAATATGGGATAAAAAGTTCTATTCTTTATTTTCAGATTTTTTTTTTTTTTTTTTTTTTTTTTTTTTTTGTACATTTTTCGTAATCTGATATACTGGGAAATTCTTCCTCCTCGCTTTATCTAACAGCCCATAAGAGAAAGAAAATTGAGCAAATTACTTTGCTCAAACAAAAATTTGCTTTTAGAAAAAAATTCTGTGATTTTGAACAGCAGATTTTTATCTTTTAATTAGTAACAGAAAAAGAAGGAGGACAATTAATGAGTTCTCTTTGCACATTATTTGTATTTTTAGTTTAGTTAAGAATATGAGAAAAATAATAAAAAAGTAAGAAAATCTGAAACACTTTCAGATTAGATTTTAAATATGCACTAAAGTGTTATATATTAAAAGCGTATCATAATTCATGCATCTTCCCTATTTTCCCTCCTCATTCCATTAATTTGGAAAGTGTATCATTATTCATAAAGAGTGCCCTATTTTTCTCAATTGTTCAATAAAACTCACTTTGGAATCGAAATACATCTTAAAATTGCCCTCTAAAAGTGCTTTACAATCTTCGGCAAGCATACTCTAACTTACTAAACTTCACCGTTTTAAATACGGTTGCCCTATTTGGAATCTGCATCATAATTTGTGAGTGTGCTGTGTTTGTATTTCCTGGGTTGATTTCTACTTTAAATGTCCCGACTCTCGCCATAGGGCGATGATAAAAACATATGCAGTTACCACGATAATTTTTTTGTATTTATGTGGTAACCGTAGTTTAGAATTAAAATGGCGATTTGAAACAGTATGTAAGTACAGCATTCCATTACTTTTTTACTTATTTTGTGTTGCCACTTACTGTAGTTTCGATAATTAAATGTCTTTAAATTCTTTAACTGGTGCTTTTATCCATAATTTGTTCAATTTAGTAGGTTGATTACTACTTTAATCTACCCACATACTTTGCAAGGTTGGTGATATCTATACATATTCAGTTACAATGACGACTTTCTGCATTTATGTGACAACAGTAATGTAAAAATGGCGGAATGTAACAACATGTAAGTACAGCATTATTTATTTGTTCATTTTTTTGGGAGGAAGTTGCCCATTAATGTAGTTTTAATAATTTAGTAGTTTATTCTTTGTAGGTAAGAATCTTCAAATTTATTAACTAGTGCGTTTATCGCTAATATGCTCGCTTTCGTTTTCACATTGTTCCTTTGGGAAGGCTGAAAATTGTACATAACTTCTAGAGACCCACGGCTGCAAAGCTCCACAAAGTGCGGCTATTTTTTAGGTTGGCGATAGTGGGGGACGTTAAAATAAGAATAACACTTTATTGTTCCATACAAGACATCTTTGGAATCAAAATCTATTTTAAAATCTAATACTGAAACTGTTTTACAATCTTCGCAAAGCGTATTCCAACTATACTTCACCATTTTACATACAGTTTGCAATGGGCATCATAATCCATGAGTGTGCTGTTTTTGCTTTTCTTGTTTCATAAAACACATATTTGGAATTGAACTCTATATTAAAATAACCTACTAACATTATTTTACAAGCTTCGCCAGGCATATTCCAGCTATAATTTTCTAGTGTCTAGCCAAATTCGAAAGATATCGTCAAGCTTGTTTCGGTTTTAAAGTTATTTTTTGGCAGCAAGCTTGGCGATCAATCATCAAAAATGGCAAACCTTGTGCTACTTTCAGGATTTTAATCCCCCCAACCCACCTCCGCGTTAGCCGGCAAGCACATTGAATAAGATCTCCTACCTGGAAGTTCATTTGAACAAAGTGGCGTAGACAAAAATCTGAGGGTGAACGAAGTAGAAACCTAGTGCTAAAAATTTACGATAGGCAAAAAATAAATAGAGAGTTTATGAAAACTGCTTCTTAAAAAAAATTCGCTATAGCTTAACTAATGCATCTTAGTAAAAACCGTTTCAGCACAGAAAAAAGAAACGACTTATGATGGTTCTAAGTTTTCGAGTACCACTGTGCTACCCGTCTACCTCTTACAGGCCAATGAAAATTTCCCTCCCTCTCCCAATGAGTAATTAGACATGGTATATCACAACTAAATAAGTATGTTGTCTGCTGCAAGAACCGTCGAAGAAAACTCGCAAAGGGGAGGGGGGGGGCAGAGCTATCGTGCGCCTTATACCGATCAAGTTACGGCCGATGCTCATAAGCTACGTGTTTTATGCGTTCAATGGACGACGGGACTGATACTGGAGAAAAATGTTTCGTTGCTCTCTCCATTGTGTTGGGGGACAGTGTTTTAAGTTTAACAGATTAATATTTTGTTGGTAGATCCCGACTGGCCATTAAAAGTAGTAAATTTCGCCAGAAAAATGTCGCCTTAACCCCTGTAGTGACGACAAGACGTGGCTAATCAGCAACGGCAATTATTCATTTTGTTGTTCGCGGGCCCTACCCATTAACATTTTAGTGTGTACAGAGTACAACTGCTGAATGCAATATTGAACCCATTTCACACCCACCGTGCAATATACAGTGTTCACAGCATACATCTTCGCATTTTAGAATGGCATTAAGCTTTCCAGATTAAGTAATTCCCATCCTTTTCCGTGAGGACTGTAGAAAAACCAACCTCAATTGCTATTTACAACTATTATCACTATTACCTGCTATTTACAATTTGAGCTTTCTTTTTTAAAACCAGACCAGCTATACATTGCCCGATACTCGCTTTGTCTGATATCTTAGAATATGTTTTATTTTTATAATGAGGATTTGTACCCATACGTCTGGGTGGTGTGGACAACTTATGAGAGCAGTTGACAGAATGAAAGCTGTACAAATTGCGGAGGGTTGGATTGTTCGTCTATGCTTCAGCATCACTTAAGGCCGACGCTGATTGCTGCTGCGTCTAACGTGACTGCAGTGGGTAAGAGGGCATTCTCGTAGCGAAATTTTACGACTTTTTAATAGCAATTCGGGGGTTACCGATAAAAGATTTCCGCACTAAACCGCAAACTCCGTCCCCTATAAAATGGAGAGAGCAACGGAAGATTTTTTTTCCCGTATCAGTATGCCGTCGTCCATTCAAATATGGTGGAACCTGCTAAAATGACCACTTTGGTAAAGAGATCGTCTGTCTATAGTGACAACTTTAATGCAATTTCGCTTTACTACCATCACACTTTACCACCTTTGTAAGGTGACCAGTTTTGTTCTTCCCAAGGGTAGTCTCATTAGACAGGTCCCACTGTACAAATAAAACTGGGAACACTGCTCCAGCCACTGTGGCGATAGCGAGTCGATAAATGTGCCTCTCCTACTGTTTAAAAATAAAAGCTCTATATCATTTTTGTAAATAGTGAAATTACGTTTAGTCCACAAGGATTCAATAAGTATTGGTGTAAATATTCTTGGTATATGTATATATATATAACATTACAAATCAGAAGCCCGCTAAAATACCACATTTCTAGAACTACACAGTTTTAATTCAGTTGGATCAAAGGAACCTGCTTTCAAAAGCTGCAATTACTACACGGTCCCTTGCAATTCCTTTGTAATTTTGGAGACGGTCCCCGCGTCCAGTCAATCTGGCGTCTTAAAAGCCATAACAAACTTTGAAAAACCGCAGCCCAGATTTTGGGATCCGCCAATAATTGCAACTTGCATGGATCATGTGACACAACCTCAAAAGTTAATAAAAGGGGCTGATGCAGCCCAGCAGCGACTTTTTCGCATGACAGCAACTGCCAAGGAAATATGTATCGAATCACCCAATAAAATAATGTAACCGCAGTTCGACCGATTGTTCCACTGACAATCATAGCGGCCCAAGGATTTTCACAGCTCGCTCCAGGGCTTTGCCGGTCAGCGAAGACTGGCCAGGATCCCACAATAACGGCCCTAAGCCAGGGTCCCGAGCCGCCTCGCCTAATGCCCAACCCCAAGAATGGGTATCAAACAGCCTCGCGTCCTCAGGCACACGACTACACCTTCCCGTAGCCGTTTAATGCTACACACAAGATTAACATTTCCCTTTACATTTTGGAAGGTGCCTGGTTCAAAACCAGTTCGCGTCCGCAGACCTAACTGTTCGGAGGTTTCCGTGCCTTCCTCCGAAACTTAGAGTAAATAGGGTTAGGCCCCTTAGAAAGACCCCCACGGAGTGCACCCCACCCATCGGCTTAGATTCCATGTGCAGATAATTGGCCGTAAACTTACAGCACGAAAACCAACCCTTTACACTTTACATTCTTAGGACTGTGAATAAATATATTTCTTGATATATTGGCGTGTTTAAAGATGTTACTCCTATTATCATTATATTATTTTATTATCCACAAAAAATTATTTTAAGTTACCTTAATAAAAGCTAGTAAAAACAAGTAATACAATAAAATTAGGTTTCATGAAAATCAAAATGAGTCAGTTGTTTCATTTTTCGTCTTCCCGTTATTCTTTCTTCCAATTTTCTCAAATGTGAAATGCGTCAGATTCCATTTTATGAATTTTTCTAGCTAACCAGCCGAAGCCTGAAAATTTTGCATTCCACATTTTTCTGCCAGAATAACAGCACTGCAGTAATTGCTTGATTTTATTTTATTTTGGTAATACGAACAATTATCTACATGAGGGATCTAGGCCGAGTACGGGGTGCCCTACGTGGGGGGGGGGAGGGAGCGGGTTCTAAGGGGTCTTAATCCGTATTTATGAGAAGTTTCGGCGAAAACTGCATAAGACTCCGAACAGCTAGATTGACGGACGCGCCCTGAGTTTGAACCAGGCACTATTCTTCTCCCAGTTGAGAGCGCTATGCGCTCAGACACTCGTCGGGCCTCAAGAAATTGGAGTTATGTGATATGTGATGTTATGTGGCAAGCCTATACTAGAGGCATCTGCATTCTGGGGCGGTTGCCTTGGTCGGAGGATTTTTTTAGAGGTTCTGACGCATATTCACGTTAAATCTGGAGAAAACCATCTGGAAAAACTCCAGATAGTTAGATCGAGAGTCGCGCGGTAGGCCCAAACACGGCCTTCACACTTCAACCATCTATCATGTCGAGTGTCTTATCAACTCGGCCATGTTGGGCCCAGAATTTAGAATGTTGGATGTTCTTGCTTCATGCAACCATTTGCATGCAGAAGTGCCTTGGCAAACTCTTCCAATCGGCCACATTGACTTTTCGGCCGTTTAGATTTGGATCCCAAACTAAATTTTTGCGCTGCTTCAAGAATTTTATCCTTGCTTCTAAAATACCTTTGAGAATACACTCAGGTAGTTGAGATTGTCTTGCGAATTGCACTTTTGACATTCCACGACACTTTTTTCCCCACTCTTAAAAAAAATTTCCCTTTTTCCTGTAGCGTAAGATGAAAAAAAACATCGATGTTAAACAGAAACGACCTCGTCTTTGAATAGAAATTTTTTACGTTGGAGTTGCTGGGACTCTGAAATATCGTCTTTAGAAAGAGATCGTCGTTAAACAGAGAGTCAACTGTATATACAGTGCTACTTTTTTAAATTTCAGTTCATGTGAATTTACAATTCTTTTAAAAACTTCCTTAATCCATAGTGTATTTCTAGCTCTGGGGAGGGGGGGGGCTCGAGCCCCACGAGCCCCCCCCCGTGGATCCGCCACTGCTCTTTCAACTCTTTTCGACTCTTTACGACTCTGAGTGGATAGATGATTTGAAACAGCAAATGAGTGGGTATGGGCGTGTTGGTCACTGAGTTGGTGCAGCAACGAATCTTTACTGATTCAGTGTTTCGCTCTGTTTCGGTGATTGTATACGATCGTTGAGATTCGTTAGTTTTTCGAATCTTCTATCGACTCAGAGTCGAAAGGAGTCGAAAAGATTTGAAAGGATGTTTCATTTAATTGAAGGTTTTTTTTTTCGAATCTTTGGTGTTTCATTTCTTTGTTGGTGGTCGGATTTAAAGTTTCATCTGTCTGTGGGTGTGGAGTGGGTCGAACATCGTTTGCTTTTGGCGGGGGGCATAGGCGTTACTTCCTAAGGGCAAGAGGGGTCAATACCCCCCCCCGAAAAAAAATTAAGAAAATTCAAGTATCAGAGCTATTTATAATAATGATATTTTCTACAATCGGAAACATTTTGTCACCCCATCCAAATATTACATGCCAATTTACGCCAATGCTCGTGGAAGAGCGGGGGGTGTGTCAAAGTTGTTTAAACCTTTTTCCCTCGGGGGGACTCCCTCCTTCCAACTTGTCTCGCTGATTTAATATTTGTTTAAAATTTAATGAAACATCCCTTTTCTACTTTTAACTTCAATATATGTCCCCCTGCCCCCATCCTCAAAAAAAAAAAAAAAAAAAAAGCGGACACGTTAAGTTTACATGGTTGGCAGGTTTTCATGTGAAGGGAAATAGAATGAAATAAAGTTAGGATTGTGCTTGTCACTTTTAATAAAGGATACAGGAGCGGTATTAAGCGCTCTCACAAAACGACTTTGTAGTAAGCAAAATAACATTTCGCTTTATTGCTGCAGATTTCGTTTAAGATATTTTTTTTACCTTGTTTGTCGTTTAAGGGGAATTATTTTATTTTCTTTCGTAATTCAGAGAAATACAAAATAGGGTCTAAAGCAGTGGCGTAGTTAGTGTTATTGACAGTGGCGTAGCCAGGATTTTATTTCGGGGTGGGCTGGGTATCAAATTTAAAGATAAAGTTCAATTGTAAACTAAGTAAAGGGTCCCATTTTTTGGGGGGGCAGCAGCCCCTCAGTAGGACTGGACCAAAAATCGATAAATATCGACATATCGGTTTTATTTCAACATCAAATATCCGATATTCCCATTTTCATTTCAGTGAAATCTCGAATTCGATAAAGGTCAAAAATACAGGCCGGCCAGGGGCGTAGCCAGAAATTTTTCATGGGGGGGTTATGACTACTGCAACTCATATATATGTATACGTGTGTGTGATAATGTAGTGAAGAATATACATTTTGTATGGCAAAAAATTCCTCATGGGGTGGATATGACCCCCCCTAACCCGCCCCTTGGCTACGCCTCTGAGGCCGGCGATAAGAAAATCTTGAGATCAATACCAGCTTATGATGCTTTTGCTACTGCTTTCTCTCCGTTGATGACGATGCCGGATCGCGGAAAAAACAGCTCCATGGTTTATTAGTCTAATTACCATAATTAATTAACATATATCTCGGAAACTATCCACCGGAGCGCGTTTTGATTGATTCTCGACCCCCCGTAGAATCAACACCCCACCGATACTTAATATTTCTAATGCTTTGACACCAAACTTAACCTTTTAATCTTACAGGCCCAGGGGGTCATACGAAGCTCCCCTATAATTTCAATTTGGGCATTTTAAACACTAGCCTACTCCGGCGGCATCTCCAAAGTCTGGAAACCATCCCAGAGCCAATTTCTACATGTTTGCAGTCCTTTTAAGCCTCAGTCATGGTTAATTAGTCTAATTACCATAATTAATTAAAGTATATCTCGGAAACTATCCATCGGAGCGCGTTTTTATTGATTCTCGACCCCCCCTAGACGTACACCCCATCGATACATAAAATTTCGAATACTTTGACACCAAACTTAACCTTTTAATCTTACAGGCCCAGGGGGTCATACGAAGCTCCCCTATAATTTCAATTTGGGCATTTTAAACACTAGCCTACTCCGGCGGCATCTCCAAAGTCTAGAAACCATCCCAGAGCCAATTTCTACATGTTTGCAGTCCTTTTAAGCCTCAGTCATGGTTAATTAGTCTAATTACCATAATTAATTAACGTATATCTCGGAAACTATCCATCGGAGCGCGTTTTTATTGATTCTCGACCCCCCCTAGACGTACACCCCATCGATACATAAAATTTCGAATACTTTGACACCAAACTTAACCTTTTAATCTTACAGGCCCAGGGGGTCATACGAAGCTCCCCTATAATTTCAATTTGGGCATTTTAAACACTAGCCTACTCCGGCGGCATCTCCAAAGTCTAGAAACCATCTCAGAGCCAATTTCTACATGTTTGCAGTCCTTTTAAGCCTCAGTCATGGTTAATTAGTCTAATTACCATAATTAATTAACGTATATCTCGGAAACTATCCATCGGAGCGCGTTTTTATTCGACCCCCCCTAGACTTACACCACATCGATACATAAAATTTCGAATACTTTGACACCAAACTTAACCTTTTAATCTTACAGGCCCAGGGGGTCATACGAAGCTCCCCTGTATTTTCATTTCGGGCAGTTTAAACACTAGTTTTACTCGAGCAAGGAGAGAGAGATGCTAACTGCCCGAGAACTCAGCGGAGAAGAAACCCGATGAATGGATGAAGGGTGTTTAAATAGTACGGCTTTCGGCGCAGAGAGAGGGAAAATTTCTTTAGTTGTTTTATTGATTCAAGATTCGAATCATCGAAGTTGTGAGTGAACTTAGATTCGAATCAGTTAAATGAGTGGAACCGCCCATCTCTATTAAGGACCTTTGTTTAAGCCCTAGTTTTAAAATTTATTTAAAAATATTACTTTTATAAAAAGTGGTTGTTTATATTTCACACATGTTGGCATTTATGATAAGCTTCTTAAAATGTCACCTCAACTAGTACAAAGTTCATTGACAAATAACTTTCTATTTCTCATAAAATGGTGCGTTTCTCCATTACCTGAACGATATTAACGATACGTAATGAAACTATATACTGAAAGGTAAAAACTAATGTTGAGTATTTCAATTTTTACTTACTATAAAATAATTGAGTATTCTCTTTGATACAATTAATATTTTTTACACGTTCTGTTGATTTTAGAACACTTCACCTCAACTAGTACAAAGTTCATTGACAAATAACTTTCTATTTCTCATAAAATGGTGCGTTTCTCCATTACCTGAACGATATTAACGATACGTAATGAAACTATATACTGAAAGGTAAAAACTAATGTTGAGTATTTCAATTTTTACTTACTATAAAATAATTGAGTATTCTCTTTGATACAATTAATATTTTTTACACGTTCTGTTGATTTTAGAACACTTTTGATACGGCCTTTCGTACTCAGTATATGAGAAATAATGAGGATTCTAAAAAAAGTACTTAACATGCATCTGCGGGCATTTTTAAATTCACTCTACCTTTTTTAATTTTAAAAAGTTTGAATGTTATAGTCAAGATCAAAAGTACTTCAGTCGGAAGAAAAATATGTAATATAGTCTCGGTAAACCCTACGGCACGATTTGTTCCTAAACTACACTTAAACAAAATTTATTGTGATTTTAAACAAAATTCCTGTTTGATTTCGAAAAATAGAAAATGCAGATTTGCTTTCAAAATACACTTCTCTTACAAAATGACCTGTTACCTAGAAAATATATTTTAAATTCTTTATTTTGGAACTATTGAACAATTAGTACTTACAAAAATCAAGATGGTACCTTTTGATTTTTACTAAATAAAGAAATACACATTTTACAAAATACTTGAATAATGAACCATAATATTAAAATAATCATTGAACATTTATATAACACTAGATGCAACTTCTTTAGAGCTGACAACAATCTATTTAGGAAACGAGAAAATATATCACAATTTAACATAGTTTAAAACCCGAGTAAAAAAACAATTTTTTACTAATGCGTTTTGTCTGATAAGACCTGGCAGTATCAAATGAAGGCAAAAATTTAGTTGTGTACCCTATCGGAAATATGGAAGCAAAAAGTTTTTTCACTAACTTCATAAAAATGTTTGAAAATATCCTTTTCTATACTGTTGTATTTTGGGTTAAATAGTGAACAAGGGTTCATTATAATGCAATCATTTTTTTTCTCCTTTTGAAGGAAAGGACATTGTTCAATTAATCTAATGAAAACTCGATTATCATTTTTACTATGGCTTATGTCTTGTATTCTCGGAGTACAGTAGAGACATACTTTACCATAATAATTATTATTACAGTAAAATTTAATAATAATTATTACACTACAGTGCAGTATTATTATTGTGCTGCACGTTATTATTATTACTGGATACTGTACATACAGTACAGTACTTAATTTCTTTCCCTCCCTCTCTTCTATTAATAATAAATTTCATGGACTTATAAATCTGTACTGTACTGTGCAGCATTATGTAGAATAACGCTGATTTTTTAATGCACTATTTATTCATTTCTGAATGGGGGAAACTATATATAGCTATAGGGTGGCTTAAATCAATTTAAGGGGTGTTTATAAGTGTGTAATATAACTATTTATGTATTTGAAATAGACATATATAATACCCTGTTTCACTAAGGGGAAATGTTCATTTACAAAAGATATCTTGGGATGCATTCCTTGCACAAGACTCCGATCTGTAATTATGTATTTTTAATGAGCGGACTATATAAACCAAATAAG
This sequence comes from Cheiracanthium punctorium, assembly GCA_038373885.1. Lineage (NCBI taxonomy): Eukaryota > Metazoa > Arthropoda > Arachnida > Araneae > Cheiracanthiidae > Cheiracanthium > Cheiracanthium punctorium. The sequence continues at coordinate 155,748 of JAWZYV010013228.1, read as the reverse complement.
GAAGTCCATTTCTTTCAAATTGTATCGGTAGTTCTAGAGATAACACTTACGAACAGTTACCAACTATTATGATTTTACCCGAAAGATTAGACACAACTTTTTTCGTTGGGTAGTTTGGTATTACCCAAACCCAAATTTTAATAAATTTTAGGGTGACATTAGAGGTAGTAATAAGTAATCTTCAGGGAAAAAATGTGCAAGTTTGCAGCTAAGCGAGGTAATTTTTCGTTAGGTTAAGCTTTATTTGTCAAGCTTCATCATATGGAAATGTGTCGTCATCTTATATACGATGATTTTCAAGAGACACATTTATTTATAAATGTTTTAAAACATGCAAGGTTATAATTACTATTTTGAATTCGCGTGATTTAAACTAAAAAACTTTAACCAATGGCAATGGTCGCTAAATTGTTGTGAAGTCGTTAATATTTCATTATTCTTCAATTCACATGAATATAAACTTAGCGTGATGTTATCTATAGCCCATGTCTGTCAGAGATAGTGTAGCCTTCTATTAGTCAAAGAATGTTTTTTTTTAATTAATTCAGTAGTTACAGATATTACCCGCTATATCTAAACAAAGTTTACCTCTTGATCATGTTAGTATAGATATCAGGGATTTTCAATTTAAATCCAAAATCTACAGTTAATTCAGTAATACGCAAATTACTTAGGTGCCAAATATTACTGAATATAATCAACCACCTTTTGTAAACGGCATTTTTATTATAAATTTAGTAAAATTTCGGAACGAAAAAAATTGGCTGGTTATTAGAATGTAAAAGTTGACGGTTTACAAAAAGTGGTTGATTATATTCCGAAATGCTTGGCACTTATGAATTAACTATTTCTAAAACATCAGAAGGTATTTTTTTTCAATTGCTTAATTGCTCAAAATTGTATGACCACTCAGTATCTAACTTTATAGCAATGATGTGTATTTGTTAACAAGATTTCTAAGAATGCAGAAATCACTTAATATATTTTAATTTTAGAAATGTAAATAAGGTTTTAATAATGTTTAAAATATCCAAGAAAATAACAAATAATTAAACTTAAGTTAAAATTTATCATAGCTTTATACTCATACGTACACCCAGACTCACACACATATATATATATGATATGTGTGCGTGTGTGTTTGTGTGTCCCTTTACTTTTCTTTTCTTTTTATTGCGCCATTGAAAATTTATAATTTTTTAGATTAAGATGCAATGAACATTCATTTTTAATTACAATTTCAATATTTTCAATGGAGCAAACAAATGGTAAAAGTAAAATGTTATTATATTTTGTTATAAAATACAAAGAAAGCATTTTTAATTAAAAACTTCAATATTTTGCACGGTCTAAAAAAAGTAAAACGTAATTGTATACTTTGAAACATGTATCCTCATACGTAATTGTATACTTTGAAATATGTATCCTCATAACAGAATAACTTTGTTGAATAGATGTAATTCTTCGCGACTGATCTCCTTTTATTATTAAACCTACTGAAGCGCGGGAAAAAAAGCTTCAATGAAAAATAAAAACTTTTGAGCATTTTTACCTGGAAAATATTCCACAATATCGAAAGTTCTAGATGGAGTTTTCTCGTTAAGAATAGCTATACGTGAAAAGAGAAGTATCTTGTTTCTTCTTGAATGTAAGGTACAAAATTACTAAAAGTTTTGATGCGAGAAGAGAATGTCCAAGTAGTAAGAATGAAAAACGTTACTGAGTTATATGTCAAGAAGCAAAGCTTTAAACTTGCTAATTAAAAATTATTCGAACGCATAAATTATAAACATTTCTTATATCTATTCATACAAAAGCCACGCCAATCGGTCGTGAAGTTGGAATTTCTTAGAAAGATAATTAAAATGTTGTACTCCTAAAATGATTCTAAGAAAATGCATAATTTTATAAATTAAACCAGTTTAGATCCAATAAAATGAAACTGACTATTTAAAGCGTAAGTTTGGCCCAAAATAAATTTACAGATGCAGATCATCCTACGAAACTGTAAGAATTCATAAAAGAAGAAAATTATAATATAGAAAGAACATTCATATAAAATGACATTCACAAATGCACAGTGTGCCCTCTAAAGTTAGTCCTCACTCCAATAATTTTTTAGCCGCAATATATAGTAAAATAGTTGGGGTCTAGGTATAGTAAAGTTGCCATGCGCGAAGTCAGAAAACCGATTACAGATCCAAATCAAACCCTGGATCTTAAGTTTGGAGTTGCGTTCTTATCTCAAAAACTGTACGACATACGGGAAAAAATTTAGTTGATAGTTGTTCCTCATCATCCGTTTAATGAAAAATGACACTTTAAGTAAAATAATGTTAAAAATAGAAAGCTTAAAATACATATTTGTTTGGTTCGCAACTCACAAAATTGTAACTTGACATAACGCTGAAAAAAAGACAAATGTTCAAAATCCAGAACTTCCCTTATCGTGGTACAATTATAGCGTACATGATTACTAGAGGATCCTTTTTAAAATCCTGGCTGATTCATGCTATCATTACAGATTTTTTTTAAAAAATAAGTAGACAATGCGGCTTGTGCAATACTTTTTCGCAAGCGCTCTAAAGTAAGCAGCTAGGTGGCGCTATGATCCGTTTCTTTGCGTAGCGCATGGCAACTCTATTATACCTAGACCTAACTTTCATGACTATAGCCTTTGACTTTGTGAAATTTTTGGGGTGATAATGCACTTAAGCGGGCACACTGTGTATATTTATCATTTAGGCAGAAAATGCATATTTAATACATATATCTTGAAGGTTCATTGTTTTATTTTAGGAAATTAATATATGTACCGTCGAATAAAATAGTCATCGTAAAAAGATAATTTAAATCTATTCATTTAGTAATAAAAAATAATTTGCATATTCCTACTTTACTTGCATTAAAATATTTTAAGTAACATGCAACTGAATAAAAGAACAACCATATTTGTTTCAAAATTAATTTTTTTTGTATAAATAAATATATAATTACCGTAGTCTTTCAGTAAGTTCCATAATGTTAAAATTATCCGGCTGCTTAATGTAGCTGTTGAGAGGTAAACGTAGGTACAGGATTTAGCATACGCGTCTTTCATACTGTGACTTGAACTGGAGGTGCATGCTCTTAATTGTTCGGAAAAATCCATGGTATATATATATCGGAAAAATCCATGGTATCGGAAAAATCCATGGTATTTTCTGGTTGTTTACAAGAAAACCATTTGCTCTTATTTTAAATATACTTTTCACTTATGTATTCATTAAATTTATAATAATTCATGTCGTAAGATACAGGGTGTCCCAAAAGATGAAAACGGGCTTTAATTCTTAATCTATTAGACATAAGTGGACAGTGTAAATTGACAAAATGTTCACAATAAAATCGGAAATCTCCGTTAAGAAAAACTTCATCTCGTTCATTTTCAAAAAGTTACACATTTTAAATTTGTTATATGGCCCCCATACAAAATCATTCCCAATTAGCACAGCTACCAAATTTCCCGATTTCTTCCGGAGATTTTCCACCACAATATTTAAATAGTTTTTACTTAAATAAATTTGAAGACATTGTTTTTGATAATGATTTGCTAAGTAAAAATTAGAAGTGAAAAATCTCCCAAATAAATCGGGAAGGTTGGATGCTATGCAATTAGTAAAGTTGCCCATTACACTAATGAGGTGTTGTACCAAATTTGAGTTTTTCATCGTACGAAGTCCCAGAGACATCTTTAAAGGAAGATGATGGGAGACTAAACATGATTTTCTATCTGAATGTTTATCCCTAGAGTGGAAAAAAACGATTTTCTTCGTCATTTCTATACGTTCCCTGAAATGTCATCATTCCACGTGATTTTTTCCCTTTGAGAGCAAGTCACTGTTATATTTATCTTCATACCTCTGACACTTTTTAACGCTGCAGGACGCGCGCCTTAAAATACGACCCGAGAACGCATATGGGGTGTCAGTACACTCCAAACGTATTGATTGGCACAAACACGAAAGAAATCTTTAAGATTCTAAAAATTAATCCAATTCATGATAATTAAACATTAAGAAAAATGATACCTTAAATGTTAAATTATTGTTAATAATTTTTAGTCTGATCACAAGCTCCATCTTCTGAAGAGTCTCATTCTTCCTCTGACTCAGACTGGCGATCACTAAACATGCCTTCATTATTTGAATCTTCTAATTCTTTATCTACAGTCTCCTTCTCTGAAGAAAACTTTTCTAACAACTTTTGAAGCCTTTCCATCTCTGGACCATACGTCAAACAAGGGAAAGAGAGTACAGAACGATTGGAGCAAGCCATGGTTTCCCACTAAATAATTCTAACTCAAGAGCACGCACGGAGTGTCCACACACACCAAATCGTTCTAAGAATCTAAAGAATGTTCAGCACTCGTCATCTTTTACCTGAACTGAAGAACGTGACCTTGCGAACAGTTAATCGTACACCTGAGGACCTGACTTTTAAGGAGGTTAAAAACGAGAAGTATTTTCGGACGAGGGAAGTCAGTCAAAACTCGCCGCGCGCGTCCTGTCGGATTAACTCAATTTTTATATGTCACCTCTTTAGTGTATGGGGCACATTTTACTAACTGGGAATTGTTTCGTACGGAATTCGTATAAAAATTTAAAAAGTGTAAATTTTTGAAAATTAACGAGAGGAATTTTGTCTTAACGGAGTATTATTTCCGACCTTATTTTGAATATTTTTTTCAATTTTCTCTGCCCATTCATCACTAATAGACAAAGAACTAAAGTCCATTACCACCTTTTTGGAACAGCCTGTATAATTTTTTATAAAGTTTAACTTTTATCTCTATCCATTAATATATTTAAAATGCGGTGATATAGCATTATGTAGAAGTTAACAGAACTAATGGTTTCTCTAATAATTTTTTTTTAAACTTTTAAAAATGTTACGAAAATATATGTAATTGTTATTTTAGAAAGTTAGAATTTTAGAGAAATGGAAAATTTAAAAAATAAGCAATAAATATTTGAATGGTTATTATTATTCTTACATAATGCGCTTTAAATTCTAGTGTCAAGGCCTTGTGGCTGGTTGTGTCAAATGATATTCACTGTAATAACTTCTGCCAGAGTTAGAAAGATTTATTTTTTATTTTTTTAAGGGCAGGCACTTGACGATTACGCGCTGTCCACTACAACTGCCCATAGGTATTGTGGCCATTTTGTTATAGTGGCACCCAGTGGGTGGCAAGCGTTACCCCTATAAAGGGACGGACAAGTTAACGTCTATGCCCAAGCCGGGATTCGATCCCGGTCCCAAGGCGTGGAAGAATGGTTCTTAAGACACAACATCACTTGGGCGGTGTTGGAAAGAACCTTTTTAACAGAAACTGTGTCTATTGGGTTGACAAGACACGAATCAGCGAACATTGGGCTTTCAGTATTATTATTGTAAAAGATAATTTTGGCTCATTCAGCACATTATGTGGCAAATAATTTTTGTAAATAAAACTACAATTCTGGAAAGAACGATATTTTGAAGAATAATGGCAGCCTAAAACTGTCTGGATATTTTGATTTGTCTGCAAAACGTTTGCCATGTAAAAAAATGGCCATAATTTCAATCAAAAAATGAAACCAATAAAAAAATATCATTGAAATTTATATGTGAAAAGCAGCTTGCAATTTCCCTAACTCCTTTCCCGTTCCGCAAACAGACAATTTGATTGCTTTTGTGAAAGATTATCCACCAAATCTTTTTTTTTAGCACCAGAGTGCTGTTAATTTCAACCTTGCTTTTTGTGTAGACACGATTTTGGTACAATTGGCGAGTCGAGTCACTTTTCAAATGTGTTTGCCAGATAATGTGAAGGTGTTAATAAAATGTTGAAAGTAACACAAGGTTTGCAGTTTTTGATAAATGATCGCTAAACTGGGTGCCAATAAATATATTTTGAGTATAGTCAGAAAACGCCTGGCGAATATTTTAAAATAGTTTTAGTAGGTAATTTAAATATAGATTTTAATTCCGAAGAAGTGTTTTATAGAACAGTGAAGACAAATACGGTACACATCATAGATTATGATACACTTTCCAAATGGTATTTATAAAGGTGAAGTGTAGTTTGACTATGCCTGCCGAAAATTGTTAAACAGTTTTGATAGGCGACTTTAATATAGATTTCTATTCCGAAGAAGTGTTTTATGGAACAAAGAAGGAAAACACGATACACTCATGGATTATGATGCTCATTCCAAACCGTATTTAAAATGTCTACGAGATATAGTTGGAATATGCCTATAGTTCGAATATGCCTGGTGAAGATTTTAAAACTGTGTCAGTAGGCAATTTTAAGATAGATTTGGATTCCAAAGATGTGCTTTATGGTTCAAGAAAGAGTTTATTCCTATTTTAACGCCCCTACTTTCGCCAACCTAAAAATTCCCCGCAGTTTGGCGAGCTTTGAAGTCATGGGTTTCTAGGAGTTATACACAAGTTTCAATGCACCCTAAACATCTACATGAAAACTAAAGTGAACAAATTAGTGATAAACGCACTAGTTAAGGAATTTGAAGACACTTAATTATTAAAACTACATTAATTGGCAACCCAAAATAAATAAAAATGTAGCGGAATGCTGTACTTATAGGTTGTTCCAAATCGCCATTTTAATTCCAAATTACGATTGCCACATAAATACAAAAAATCGTCATGGTTACAGTATATGTTTAATGATCGCCACCTTGGCGAGAGTCTGGGCGTTAAAGTAGAAATCAACCCAAGAAAGACAAATACGGCACACTCATGGATTATGATGCACATTCGAAACAATATTTAAAACGGTGAAGTATAGTTGTAATATACTTGGCGAAGATTGTTAAATAGTTTTAGTAGGCGATTTTAAGATAGATTTCGATTCCAAAGATGGATTTTATAAAACAAGGAAGAAAAATACTGTTCACTCATGAATAATGATATACTTTCCGACCTTATGGGATAAGGAAGAAAATAGGGACGACGCATAAATTATGATACGCTTTTAATATATAGCACTTTGGTGCGTATTTAAAATCTGAAAGGGTTCCAGATTTTTAGCACCAGAGTGCTATTAATTTCAACCTTGCTTTTTTATTTTAGATTAAAAATAATTGTAATGCTACAAAATGAACTGCTAGTATCAAAAACCGTCAGTGGAATTAAAATTATTTTATTGATTGCGGTTCAACTTCAAACTTCGCTATCAATATCATTAGGATGTATGAACTTGATGCGCATTCCTGTTCCATTTTTTAATTCTTCCTTTGTAATTAAGTTTCTAAATTACTATACTGATGCAATTTACTAACTTATGTGGTGGCAAACTTTGGTATTTTTCTGTTAGCAAGGTGCTAATTCCGCCAACTGTTTTTTCTGGGAAACGTCTAAAGACTACTTCTGAAACATTGTCTTTTCCACACCCAAAAAGGTGGAAATTATAATCCATATACAAAATAGTATTTAGATACAGAATTCAATATATACAAAAAAAGCAATATACTAAAAAGGGTACTTACGTATTATCCCGGCGGTCCGCCAAGACGAGCTATTTTTCGCCAAGAGAAATGCCGGACACAAGAAATTATAGATGGTTTGGAATACGATTGGCAACAGTTTACCAGCGCATTTGACGAAAAAATTGTTTGGCGGGAATGACCGCCGCGATAATACGTAAGTACCCAAAAAAGAAATTTGTGTGCTTATTAGTTACATAATGGGGAATTTCTGAAAACGTGTGGAATTGAATAAAAATACGAAATTAAATTAAACTTCCTAAATATGGAAAGGGATAAACAACTATGTACTGGAAATCACTTTGGGTTTATAAGCATTTTTCGCAGATCACAATTATTTGGCCATTTTTCACTTGCTCTCGGCTAATCGAAAAAAAAAAAAACCAAACCACTTACAGACAAAGAATTTAAAAAGTTCAATCATCATTTTTAGGTTCTATTATAACTGACTTCAATATGTTATCAGAGAATATGCGTTCAGAAATACTTCAATACACTTCATTAATGATATTATTTTCATTCCCTCTTAATTGCTAAGGTATTTCTTCAATAATATTTGTGGAGAAAATTTGCTTTGGCATACTGCCTGGCTGGAGATTATGAAGAAATTGTCGAATTGGCGCGTTTCTCAGTAGCGTCTCTTGGATAGCGACCTGCCCTGCTCGGTTCGTTTTTCCCTTGGAGGAACGAATACTTATATTATTCTCTCCTCCAAGGTTTTTCCACAGCTTTAAAACATAAAATTTACAACACTTCGAGCACTTATCGCAATCTAAAAAATGTCCCCAAGCACATTGCTAAAGCATATTTTAGTCATTGGCGTATCACCAAACTGGGTAATAATTCCAATTTTCCCAATTTTTTTTGTAATGTTATAACCCTATAGTACTGCTGAAACTAAGTGTTGTTATTTAAAAATTGACACAACAATGGAACCATCGCCCGACTTGGCATGAAATACTGCGTGCCAAATTACTTCTCTAATTTTTTACGGTGCATTAACATACTACACAAAAATTTTAACATTCGCACCAACAACTCCATACGAACTTTAACTGTGCCGAATTTCACGGTCATCCGTTCGAGCAGTGCGCTGCAAAAGGGAAACGAAGGTTTTGCTTAGCTTATTTATATATACATATAAGTAATGCTTGTAATAATACCGATCCTAGCGTATACTTCGAAAATGGGTTATTTGCCTAGTTCTTCCTAGTGTTATCCTAGTCCATGGTTTTATGAGTATTATTTATATATTTTTTCCTAGTGAGCAGCGCCATCTCTTGATGTACTTTGTAAATAATTTTGAAAATTGCTAAGAATAAATTCCCTGGTTACACTACGCAGAATGTAGCAAAACGTACATTTCTATCGAATTCTGTTTTACTTTAATAGAGTTTTCAAATCATGTGTACTTTTCTCGGACACCTGGTAAGTCTTCAGCGGTACTAACTAAATCTGACACAAAATTTGTTCAATAGTATATTTTCAGCGACTGCGGGGCGTTTTATATAAATAGGTAGAAAACTTAAGAGCGAGGGTAAAGTTCTATAGCCGTTTGTGAAAATAACAAATTGACAATATGGGTTTCATCATTTTGAATCTTGAAAACTAAGTAAAATGAATTAATTGTTTTCGCCATTCTTGTTAAATAGTTTTTTGTGACCAGAAACAGGTATAATTTAAAAAAAGAAGAAAGAACTTTTAAGTGATATTCATTTATCTCCCCTCCACGATTTTTAAAAAAATTTTGCAAAATGAAGATTTATACAGCTACTAACACCTACCGTTTTATCATTAGATTACTTACCATTATTCTTCTTAAACAATTTTATTAAGTAAAATGCTGTTTCACAGTTACTCAAATGTGCAAAACTTTCTGGTATGTATTTTTTAAACAAATGTAAAGTTTAGCAACTATGCAGTTGACTTGATCTTTAATAATTTGTAAACTATAAAAAAGAAGTATATTTGTCTTTAGCTAATATAATGTTCCCTTGATGAAACAATTTACTTGTGTACATGTATCACGCATTAATCATCAGAACACTTCAATTCCCCAAAGAAACGTCAAATCAACGTAATTAAAACATTCCAAACTCTTCTCTTAAATGTGAGAAACTTTACTCATCTTAATTTCTAGCAAGTTTTCTCTCCGCTTGATACTAGTCATTATCGTGTAATGAGCGCATTTAAAAATATGCGGCTTTTCGAGATGTGCGCATCAGCTTTTCAGGAAAACGTGATTAATTGAGGAGAGATCGCAACGTGAGCTTACAATGGCTGGGAAATATTAAATAATTTTCAGGCAAAACTTCGTATGGAAATGATGATAAGTTTTAATATTGATGCTTTAGCATAAAGCTTGGAATGAAAGAATTTATTCATGAAATGGCGGAATACTCCATTATAATCAAAGGAAGTCCTGGGGGTAATTTTATGACGGGATATAAAGTATTCAGCTCATGAGATTACGAAACTGTTTCTAGTGATAAATTATGGTCGTTTTAAAATAGAAAATATTGGAACGGTTTTAGATTCGCAGTTACATGTTTATTTTAATCCTAAATTATTCAATATGTCTTCAACCTCCTAGTTTAATCACTTTGAAGTAATCTTAAACGCGAATAAAAAATTATTATGTTAGAATGCAAATTTGTATAATATTTTGTGTATTTTTTGCACTCTCCTTTGCACTGAGTAGCAAGAGCGCAGATGACGCAAATAAAGAAATAGAAAAACACACATTATTATTTTTTTATACAGTTAGGTGGTTGTAATAAAGCGTGTTTAAAATTGCGTTCGTTTACTAATGCAAATTGCACTTGTATATCCGTATTCATTGGGGGAATGCTTGAGATATGATTTAATCAATGTCACCCATAATTTATTTCTTATATGTAAAAATTAATTAGCAAAAATAATTCAATTCAAAAGTTTTCTAATAGTAGAATTATAAAATTATGCCAATTTACATCTTGAAATAAAATAACTATAATATTGCTAAATACAAATGTCCAATCTCATTTTTTATTCTCTTAACATGCCTATCTTACACCCGAAAAGCACCTAAGACAAATGCAAATATAAATGCATATAAAAAATACATTTAATTTTCAAAATGTAAGCGCATGAAATATAACTATTGTATTATATTAATTTCTCATTCGAAACAAAATGTTAAATATTTAAATATGAACTTGATACAAAATAATTATTAAGCATAATATGTCAGAAATGTTTAACTGGGAATTTTGATGCAAAAAAGTACTCTGCAGTTCCTAATTAAATTTTAAACAATATTTTGACAAATCAGCAATCGTCATCCGAGAAATATTCCTTGATCTTCTTCTTCAATTAAAGACTTCCCTTTCATTTTTATGGACTTTTTATCATTTTTTCCTAATTCGTAAATAAGATTTCAGCTAAATAGAAATAACATTAATTAAGCAACTTGTTAAACTTAAAATTAAAAAAATAAAGTCTAAGACTTGATTATTTAGTGATTTTTATTCCTCTTAGAAGGTGTGAATGCTTTTACATCTGGAAGTAAAGTGTCTTCCAATGGAACAGTAGAAAAAGATATTAAGCATTTTGTTTTTTTAAACGGCACTGTAATGTTAATTCGATATTTTATGTTGTGATAAAATAAAAATACTTTCAAAATTATTCTGTAAATGATTAAAAAATCGATCTGTAAGTCACTGATAAGAAAAGCATTAAAGAACGCCTTGAGTATGAATAAATGTAAAGACGGCTATTTTCATTCGATTTGGAACGAGTCAGGAATGTATGGAAATTTCTAAAAAATGCTCTTGTTCTTTTAAAGGTGGTAATTATGAAATAGAAAATTTCAATTAATTGTCGGAGTACGCCTTAAGTATGCATAAATGTATAGAATGTTTTTTCGATTTTTATCCGATTTGGAACATGTCAGAAATGTATGGACATTTCTAAAAAATGCTCATGGTCATTTAAAGTTGGCAAAAAGGTTGGTTGAAATAGAAAACTTCAGTCAGTTGTAGAAGACTTCTGAAGATTTCTGAAACTTTGACGTCATCGTAAATTCCACTTAATTCTTTTTTTCTAAAGTAAAACTGTAAAAAAAATTAATTAATAAGAAACAATTGTTTGCAAAGCAGTTGTAATATGTTTATTTTTGTTTAAAAGTTGGGTTATTTATAAGATTATAATTTTATCTGAAGTTATTAAGGTAAATCATGAACTTGGATAAACACATCAAGCGAATTATAAACGTTTATTTCAGATAGCAAGTGAAAGGAAGGATTTTGTCCTGAAACTTAAGTGAAAATATGGGTATCAACTTGACATTTTATAAGTAGTGATATTTTAATTTATTGTAGTGCGAGCTTACATGGAACATCCAGTTAACAGGTTGATCCAAGAATATGCATGCTTATAACTTCAATACGCACACAGTCAATGTTTACAACTTCAATACGCACACAATTAACGAACTAATAAAAACTGCCCCAGTTTTTTTAGTTCACTCTCTGTAAAAAATGAAATTGAAGATAACGCGAATTTAAAATTATCAGTAATAAGTAAAAATGTTTCCCAACAAAGTTCACCTTTTTTACACTTTCGTTTAGATAGTGGCTTTCGTCATTATTCGTGAGTAAAGCAAATGAGATCATCTGTATCTATCTGCTTTAGAATAATCCATCATAAGATGAAACAAGTCCTAAATATTCATATTAGTAATTTCCAAAAGGAAAATCATATTCTTAAAAGCGAATATAAAAAGTTTTGTTCAGAGAGAAATTACTTGATATGAAGATGGATTCTTGAAGGATCAATAAGAGTACACGGTATTCAAAATTTTCGGTTTAAAGGTTGTAAATTGCGCTTCGACAGAGAAAATCGCGCTAATTAAATAGCATTCTAATAGTGGTGATAAAAAAGGTTCTGTTTATAAAAAGTGCTTAATTCCGTACATGTTGGCAGTTACTTTATGAAAGTAAAACTGTGATGACGTCATTCCTTGATGGCCTGGTCATGACGCCGAAGTTTCAGCTGTTAGGATTTCTTTATGCAGGAGGGGTTAGCTCAGGTTTCGTTTGGAGTGTGGTTCGAGATATCCTAGACAGACGTCAGTACTGTTTTCTTTTTTAAATTCTTACATTGTCCCTTCGTGGTTGCATCGGGATGTACTCATAATGGAAATTTTGGCCGCAAAGTGACCTCATATCAACGTCAGAATAACCACGTATGACTTAGTTTGGATTCTCACTTTAAGGTCGATTTTTAGTCAAGATGCTATTATAGAATATAATCTATTTAGTAACAGATTTAAAATTAATATCAGAGAAAATATCTTGATAAACAAAAGTTATCATGCATTCTCCAACACTTATTCAATACATTTTGACTCAGAATTATGTACTCACTTCATAAAAATCAACCGAAAAAGAGCTTCATGTATCTTTATGTGAAATCTGATGCGGTTTAATGCACAGGATATTTCAATAAACAAAAAAAAAGAAGAAGAAAAAGGAAGAAAATCTGAAACACATTCAGATTTTAAATATGCTCTAAAGTGCTATATATTAGAAGCGTATCATAATTTATGCGTCATTCCTGTTTTTCTTCCTTATTCCATTAACTTGGAAAGTTTATCATTATTCATGAGTGTGTCGTATTTTTCTTCCTTGCTCCATAAAACCCATCTTTGGAATCAAAATCTAAAAATCGCCTACTAAAACTATTTTACAATCTTCGCCAAGTATATTCCAACTATACTTCACCGTTTTAAATATTGTTTCAAATGGGCATCATAATCTAGGAGTGTGCCCAACTTGTAGGAATCAACAAATGTTCTGGTTCGATTCCTACTTTAACACCCCGACTCTCGCCAAGGTGGTGATATTTAAACATATGCAGTTACCATGACGTTTTTTTGTATTCATTTGGCAACCGTGATTTAGAATTAAAATCTCGACTTGGAACAACATGTATGTACAGAATTCCCTTATTTATTTATTTATTTTGGGTTGCCAATTAATGTAGTTTTAAAATTAATTGTCTTCAAATTCCTTAATTACTGCATTTATCGCTATTCTGTTCACTTTAGTTTTCATCTATTTCTTTTGGGAATCTCTTTCTTTCTCATAACTCATAGAGACTCATGACTGCAAAGTGCGGCAATTTTTTAGGTTGGCGAGAGTGGGGGCGTTAAAATAGGAATCAACTCTTTCTTGTACCATAAAATACATATTTGAAATCGAAATCCATTTTAAAATCACCTACTAAAACTGTTTCACAGCGTTCGCCGAGCATATTCCAATTATCCTTTACCATTTTAAGTACTGTTTGGAATGGAAAACATAATCCATGAGTGTGCAGTATGTTCCCTCCTTGTGACATAAAACACGTCTTCGGAATTGAAATCTATATTGAAATCGCTTGACAAAACTGTTTAACAATTTTCGCAAGGAATAGTTAAACTATACTACACCTTTATAAATACCATTTGAAAAGTGTATAATAATCTATGAGTGTACTGCATTTGTATTCTCTGTTCTATAAAACACTTCTTCGGAGGTGAAAGCTATATTGAAATCGCCTACTAAAACTATTTTAGAATATTCGATAGGCGTTTTCTAACTATATTCGTAATTAATTAGTAATAAATTGTCACGTTTTGGCATCAAATTTAGCAATCAATTATCAAAAATTGCAAACTTTGTGTAACTTTCAGCATTATATTAACGCCCGTCCTTTTCACGTTATCTGGCAAACACATTCGAAAAGATCTTCACCGTGACAGTTCATAACTGCAAACCTCTCTACAAGATCGCGTAGACAAATTCTGGGATTGAGCGAAATAACACCCTAGTGCTAAAAAAAAGTAAAAAAGAATTTAAAAAAAAAGAAAAAAGAAACCTGATGAATTTCAAAGATTTATGATTATTACATCTGAAAATTAAGTAAACTTTATTGTTTAGTTAATCACACCTTTAATTCATAGCAATAAAAAGAAAGATTCAACGAAAAATATCATGAAAGATTTTTAAATACTTAAACATTTAATTTATAGAAATAATTCTTTAAATGTTATAAATAAAATTTTAAAAGTATGTTTACTCTGCATTACACTGTTTTTAAATAGCGCATACTTTCAATGTTGAAAGCATTCAGAAATAATCTAACATGCATCAAAACGTCCTTAAAGGAACTTATACGGGCGAAAAATTTGGCCGTATTAATTAGATTATCTTTAATTTATATACTAGATAAAGGTGGTAAAGAAGTAAATTTAAAATTTTCTCAAACACTCTATTACATAAAACTAACCATTACTTTAGATTTCTCTATTTTCGAAAGAGTATTAAAAAAGTTAAGAAATTACGTTACTCTTCTTAAAGCTTCAATTACGTAATGTATGTTACACAGATAATCGGTGCGTTTTATTAATTAACTAAACGATTAAGCAATACGGAGTATAAAATATTCATGGATTTCTAAAAGCCCTTTCTTCCTAAATATGCTAATATTGTTTACTTCGATTTAGGTAAAGAGAAGCTGAAGGAAAAATAATTATCTTGCGGAGATTTTATGATTAGTAAATGAAAAATGTTCGAAAACATGAGTGTAAAGAAGTACACAATCAAACAGCATTTCCACAGAAGGTTTAAGAAATTATATCAGGTGAATTAAACTTTCTGTCACATTCTTTATACATAGTTGACCATATCTTCCAATTTTTTTAAAAAAAAAACTTTCCCCACCACTAATTTTTACTCAACAAGTACGTTTCACACTTCCTACTGACTGACTGAAGTTTTTGTTTAAAGGAGCTCCTGGGCGTTGCGTTTATATTTGGTGTATGACTTGTTAGAATTCCAAATTTGTAATATAAAATCAAACTGTTTGAAAAAAATGGTAAAAATTCTCTGATAAAATTTGAACAGTTGGCATGAATGTTATATTACAGTCAGAAGTGGATTAAATTTGATTCAATCACACCTTGTGCCCGGATTAAATTTCAAGGTTGAGCTTTGTTGTAAACTTGTCCGTCGTTCATCGCCCATTGTTTAACCCCATAATAAAATGGCAGACAATGGGTGACCTTAGTAGTGGCATGCTTGATAAGCAAGTGTGTTGCTGTGGGTTTCTCTAATTTAATGGGTGAGACAAGTACACTGGGGTATCGTGTTTGCAGACACATTACGTAAGCATTTCGGAATACGTAAATATGCCTTCCATCTAAACAAAATGCAGCCACTGAAGAAATTAAGGAGCCAATACAGCTGACTGATGACTTAAAAAAGCAGATGTGCTTGCTTTAAAATTTAAAACACGTCAGCGCTTTAGGAAAAATTAGAATGAAATATTAGAATGATGGGTTTAAAAAATTACATTACAGAAACGATTTTAGTGGCGAATAACTTATGTTAACGCATGTAAGAATGCTAGAAATATTGCCAAACCTATCGCTTTGTTTCATATTTTTCATTAACGTTGACATAACAAAATGTTGTATACGCGAGGTAGCTATAAAAGAAATCTCAGGATCTAACGAAATTAAATGCACGTGCAGTCATACACGGAAGAGAAAAAAAATGACCGTATCTCCTCACAAATGTATTAATGAGTAATAAAAAATGTATCTTGCCCTGTATAGCAACCTGCAAATCTGCGTCTCGTCTAGTAACTAAGCCATCTAACTATTCCATTTTTTATATAAAATTCAAATAAGATATTTTAGAAAATCACAATTGTTTATGCATAGCTGTCAACAACCACTTTTTGTAAACAACATTTAAAAAAATTCTGTTTTTGAAATACTTGATACTGAAATACTCCCACTTTCCGATGAAGAAATTTGAATTTTTTAAGAAATACGTTTATTAAAAACGATCTAGAAAAAAAAAGAGAGCACTAAATATACAATAATAAAGGTACTAATTTACAAAAATAGTATACAACCTTAAACTGATAATTATGAATAATAATAATATGACACTATACTGATAGTACGATAAAGCAGTAATGTACAAAGTTAAACTGATTCAAGGTCCGATTCAGTAACGGACGGGAGGAGGAGGGCGGGGCGTAGGCTTACATTCATCACCTGGACCAAACCAACGCCTACTAGATTTAGCCTTCCAAATCTCACGTCACCAGGCTTAGACGTCATCACTAGACCTACGAAATTAATGCTATCACAGTTTTAATTTTTTAAACTAAAACTATAAAAACTTCTGGTGAATGCTACAAATATTAGAAAATATCTTAAATTAAACATTAAAATTACTTTCTCATACAAAATTATTGAGTATGATTTGTATCATATTATCTAATTAGTCATGATTAAAAAACTGACATTTGTCGTAAAATTATATTTTTTATCGCAAGTTATTAAAATATCCCAATTCACGGGTAAATTCACCAGCAATTTTTAAGAGTTTTATTTTCTGATAATAAAACTTTTAAATGTATGTGTAGCGTTCATGTTAAGGCTTAATTTTTACAACTCCTATTCCACTTAAGTTGGATGCCATTTCAATTTCATAAAGCAAAGCTATTCAAAATATCTGGCGAATGCCACAACTATTAGCAGACATCTTAAATTAAAGTACCTTTCTCATGCAAAATTATTCAGTGTGATCTATTTCGTTATCATATTATCTAATTAGTCATGGTTAATATCTGTCATTTGTCCTAAAAGTATATTTTTTATGACAAATTATTAAAATATTGCTATTCTTGTGTTAACTCAGCAGAAATTTTTAATAGCTTTATTTTGTTAAAATAAAACTTTTATAGTTGGCCTTGTGTTGACTTCAAAGCTTGATAATAAAAGAGTTGTAACACGATTTCTTCCTCTTTATTTCTTCTGGTGTGAATATCGACAGTGAACGACGTCATTGTGTTATGGAATGTGTGAAGAAAACATTTGTCTTTCAAAAGGGCATTTTTGATTTCAATTTTCAAAAAAAAAAAGGACCTTCGCATAAGTCGACCAATCCACTTTAAAGGCCTTTTTTTACCAAAATTTTCCGACTTATACACGGGTACATACGGTATATCCTGTATGTTCTGGTAGATATGTATGGGAATTTACGTCTCGTGTCAGTTACTCACGGTATAGCTGAAAATCTGAATATGTATAATTAAGAAAAATTCCTACATTCATAAAATTTACCTGCTTTTACACGAGGAAGTTTGAATAATTAAGTCATTTGAAGTGATTTGGTAATAAGCTCCCGTTGAAGATCTCATAATTAACTCACACCGTTTTAAATCATAAGTTGAATTGGCTTCATGTCACTTTTATGCATTTTTATTTGATGCTGTACTAAAGGAACAAAACAAGTGATGACGTAAACAATACATCATGTGTGAAACAAATCCCCATTTTTCATTTTATTTTTAGCTGTCTAAAAATAAACTCTACATTTTAGCTATGCTGAACAAACTTATGATAAATAAGAAATAAAACATTGTATGGAGAAAAAGATTGTTTAGCATTTCAATTATCTTTTTCTTAGAAAGCTTCATAGAAAGGATTTTAAATGAGCCTTTGATTATCGAAACTGCATGAATCTGATCATTCGTAATTATTTACAGCCCTAATGATTCCCTTTGTAAATCCTGTCATTATAATGGAAATCATTATTATCTGTTATCAGATACACACATTGAGACAAATCGTTGTTGTATACTATGCATGCGTTGGTTGTCATAGATTTACGGCTGCAAAATCCTGGCAGATAGACGACAATTGCACCAGAAATTGAGATTAATATCATGTAAGTGTCGTATGAGCGCGAATTTCTGCAAATAATGGTGGCTCAATGTAATTTCAAATACTATTGTACGCTGCTGAAATTTGAGTAAACTTGGTTATCCATTCAAAGCATAGCTTTTGATAGCACACTGCGGACTGGTTATAACTGACCTAGAAGCTAGGTCCCGATTGAAGTCTTATATTTATAATGTTATTTATAAATATAAGACTTCCATTAAAACGGTTAAAACGTACTTAACAAAAGTACGTACTTCGGTTATAACGTACTTTTTATACCAAAGCCAAAAATAAATTTTCGTTTTCTTAAGAATTTTATTTCTTTGTTCTCGGAAATTTCAGTACCTTCAAAACCCCTCGTTGTCAGTTTTAAGATTCTCTAACGAGATGAATTGTGTATGAATGAGGGGAGCGATCTTTTATCTTTCCCCCCTGCTGATAGGGCTAAGAACAAGATCATGTTTTTTATTTGTCATTCATCAATGTAAAAGCCTCCTGAAAAGCCCTATCTATAATGATTCTGATGATTGTGAAGAAGAAACAGAGGAGCCTATACCCAACGCATTAAATGCTGCAAAAAAATTATCACGATTTTTTTAATGCCGCAGTGATGATGCAGAGACTCAACAAAAGTCTAGTATGGGTATCCAAACCGGTATTTTTAAAGTAGCATCTGTGCATTTAAAACAAAAGAAAATTACAGATTATTTATCTCAAAAAATATTGTAAGTAATGAAGAATTTTCTCTGTTTAGTTTAAATATTAAAATATCAGACCTGTTTAGAACACATATTACAATAAAATCAGGAGCCCATTTTGTGTAGTATTTAATCTTACCGGCGGTACTGCTTATAACGTACTTGGGCTAGCAGGTACTACTTTCTTAGGTCCCGTGAGAGTACATTATAACCGGTGTCTAATGTACAATTAAAACATTTACAAGGTCTAAGAATTCGCATTACTGCTGTGCAATATCCAAAAAAGTATTTAAAATTAGAATCGTCAACATACCCTCATATTATATTGCAGTAGTTAGGGTAATATGCATATATAATTGCATTATTTTCATAAACTGATAAATGATTTAATATTTAATTATTTATCAGCAAATCGATTATAATTACGTGAACAAATCAGAGTATTTCAATGAAAAAATAAAATGTTCAAGTATAGCAACTGTAGAGAAATGAAAAAATATAATTTATTTTCTATACTTGAAACAACTGAGGGAAAGCCAAAATAAATTACGCCTGTAAAGGCAATCATTAAAAACAATTACTTGAAACATAATATAGGCAATCCACTTTCCATGATTTTATGTTATTTAATTTAATATAATAAAAATATGACTGCAATTATACTGGTTAATTATTTCACTCTCTTTAATTACCATTATTAATAACATTATGCATGAAGCTTATTTTTATTATTTTTTTAAGATTTATAAAGGGAAACTCTCTGTAAAAATGTTCATAACTTAACCCTAACATATTGCATAATTAGTTTATATTTCGTGTATAAACATCGTATAATTACAATTACCTGTGTTTCAGTTACCGTGAAAATGCAGAAACATAATTATCTGGACTATCACAAAAAGTGAAATTTCTTCAGCTGCAACGGAAAACTGGGAAATGCAATTTATAACATCATGGAACTAACTACCCCATTAGGCAAAAAAAAAGTTCCTTTCTACGGGTCTAGAGAAAAATACACACATAATTAATTTTTTGTGTGACGAAATAATTTTTCTCATGTTCTTGAGTAGAATATTATAAATGTTACATTAAAAAAGTTCAGAATAAAAAATTTAATGCTTTAAATAAACACACAAAAAAAAATCAGTACAAAGAGCGTTATTTTTCTGCTGTTAAAAAACATTAAATTACGTGAAAAGTAAATTGTTTTAAAAGTTATTTTACATTAACGTTATATATATTCTCATCGCGTTAAAATATCTTGTTCGAACACTTATAAGCAAAATTGTCCAATGCATAAGTGGAGCTGCCACCATGTGTGAAACACAATAGTGTTTTTTTTTTTTTTGTGAAGACTACTACTTTGTCTATAAATTTAGCTTAGTAAGAAATCTTAACATTTAACCGAAAAAGTTTGATATTTACCAAATTAAAAGATACTGTTCACAACAAATGGTTGGTTTTATTTCGTACATGTTGTCAGCCATGCATCGGATACCATTATAGTCATTCCAAAAGTCAATTTAATCAGATCTTCATCTGTATTATAAGGATTTGCAGAATCGGTTAATGATCCCTCTGGCCAAGAATTTCATCAATCTTTCTGTTTTAGACAGCTCCAAGCTTTACAAAAGCATGCGGGAAAGCTTTTGATTAATTTTAAAAAATGACTTCTAAAATTTGTAACAATTTTAACAGCACGTAGCGCATCAAAAGAAAAATGATTTAATCTAAACATGATTAATAATACAGGGTATTTCGCAATTCCCTCCCGTGCTTGGAAGGCTTATAAAAATATATTACCAATACATCAACAAAGTTGACTTTATTGGATAAAGAAATGTTGCCAGTTTTGTTTCATAAATGTCCAATATATGAACCTTTCGTGATGCGGTAGATATCAAGTCTAAAATTAAAATATTCCCACACTTGAACAATCGCTTTAAAATAGTAAATGCGGTTGTGATTCTTTAGGGAGCCCGAATACACGATCGTTTATGTAACCCAATAAAAAATCGCATGGAGTTAGTTCCGGAGCGCGATGTCACCACTGAAGAAGGGGATTGTCGCCGTCAGAACCTCGATCAATCCAACGACGAGGAAAGTCGTTACTTGTGAAACAAAACTTGTAATATTTCTGTCTCCATTAAAGTCAATTTTGCATTGGTATTATATTATTTTTATAAGCCTTCTAAACCCTGAAGGGAATTGCGACACACCCTGTATAAGGTGAATAATGGCTTATACGCGATCAAACGAATTGAAAACTATGTGGACGTATTATGGAAGTTTCTACATTTACGGAGAAGATTTCGTGTGATAACGTTTGGAATTATTTATTGAACAGTAAGAAATAAAATTTGGATTTATTTTCAATATTATAAGTTAATGAAGATATATTGATGAGAAAAAGGTATTATTGACTAGTATAGAAGTATAGAAAACCGAGTTTTCAGCTCTGTTAGGTGCTGTTGTCACATAAGAATAATATGAACTACTCAAGATTCCTGTTTTACAATGCAATGAGATTTCACCGCTTGTTGATGTCTTGTGTACTCGCTATAGAACAAAGTATGCTTTTGATTTTCAGGAATTTATGTAGTTACGCTTTCAATATTTTAACGCACTATTATACATGTGACTTGGACATATATAATAGTGCGTTCTATAGACGTTATGCATAATGCACAATAAAAGAACTGTAGTATTTTGTACTGGGCTTATTTTTCAGATCGCATTATTTTACTCATCAATTTTTAGAGGTGCAGTTTCTTAGATGGTGTGTTAGGTATTATGATTTCATGCTGTCAACTAAAGAACGGGAAAACAATGTTCTATGTATCTTATGAAACCGAAAATTCTTCCTAGTACAACGAAGAGAAATTGGGATTCAGTGTTTTCTGTCAGCTCAACTTAACTGTACCGAAGCAGAAAAGGAAGATTATATCTGACACTAAAGTAAACAGACTTGAAACAGTAACGAACACAGCTTTTAAAATATAGTTTTATAGTTAAAAATAACTATGTTTTTTTATCAAATAAAATTACTTTTTCAAATGTAAAGCACCTATTCACTGTTACTCGGCTATTTCACATTCACCTCCATTTGTAACTTTAAAAAAAATATTTTTTCATAACACCGAAATAAATAGTGTTTTTCTTCACAAGTGATTTTATTACTATTATTTATAGTAATAAATATAGTAATAAATATAGTAATATAGTAAATATAGTAATATAGTAATAAATATAGTAATCGAGATGATTTGGGGGATTTTTTTGGAAAACTTTAAAACTCTCCAAGTGGGAAATTAAAGTCAAGTACAAAGCTGTCTGGAGAACCACTGTGTTGTAGTTAGGCCCACGCTGGGCTTATTAACAATAAAGAAAAGAGGTTCCGGTGACCTTTAAAGCTATATTTAGAAATGTAAATTGCAATCCAGAACATAGTTGTCAACTCTCGGTAGATTTTTTAATTCTAATCTCTACCATGCAATTTAATGTTGAAAATATCCAAATTTTGATTTTAAAATAGAACTGTTTTAAAAGATGATGTGAAAAATCTTCGATAAAATGGGAAGATTTGACAGCCACGCCATAATATCGCCCTCTTCTCCGAAAATTAAGTTATTCTCACGTATGTGAAGACATACATATACAAGTGAAAGCATTATAACAATTAGAAAACTTCACCGTATTTAGAATTTTTCTTTTTGTAATTACTTTACTTACTGTCATAGTTAATCATACACTAAATTTCAGAGACAAAGTTTGTCTGATTGAAGGAGGTAATCGCCGAAGTACCAGTTCAAAATGAAAAAAAAATTCTTTATGTGTTAGATAGCCTGTTTTGTGAGAAAGGATTTAGGCCAGATTAGAGGTGCACCTGATATCTCTATCAGGAGATATTTGAAAAATGAAAAGACCCGAAATCATATCCATATCCTACTGAGCATTATCCTTATACGGATCCTGAATCGCCAGAGCGAAAAAAAAAGTATTGAGATCTTTATCCGTTTTTTTTCAGCGGATCTTCCACTAATCTTTTAATGACATTTCATGATAAGTGAAAGAAATGAAAAAAGTCAAATTATTCGATAATATTAATTATTTTCCTTTTGTAACTAAATATAAAATTTATTACTTAATACACAATTCGTTATTTTTAAATAAAACTTATCAAGCACAGAAATCCTTTTCAGGAATATTTCGCACTGCAGTCAAAGACGATGCCTCGACGCCACGGCATAGAGCGAAAGGAGTGAGGATATGTACGTATATAAATATGTAGAAAATCTGTAAGTAGAATTTTCTGAAAAATACTCATGTGTTGGCTTGTAATTTTTGTGGCATTCTACGTGTTAAATTAATGCACTTTTAGTATTATTTGTCCTTACAAGGGAATGTCTTAAATCCTTCAGTAGACATAAAAATCATAGTATGTATGATTTTGATGTCTACTGAATGTCTGAGCTTTCCCTTCTTTACTCTAGAAACAACAGAATTGCCTGTTCCTAGAGCGACCCTGCTTCTAGATCGGGGTAGGACAGGGCCTTCTCTATTGTACTGAGTAGAATAGAGAAGGCCCTGGGTAGGATAAGGATGTCGTTATCCTCACTCACAATAGAGAACCGAACCTATCGGGTTTGCGGCCACTGATTCTACCTAGGAAGGTCCCCTAGCATTGAACTAGTTCAGAATGAGGGGAGACGTATGTAGAAATATTACATCAAATAAATAAAATTATTATGGAAATATAGTTATCTTTCTTCAAGGTATTGGCGTTGCCGAGATTTGCATTGAGGGGGAGGGGAGGGTAGAGTGCAGAACCAAAGTTGCTCAACAGGAAGATGCTTTCGACAATTTGGATGAAAACTCAGACCCGAATTTCTTATTTGTGCGTGCTGGCTTACCTTCTTTTATATGAAGTGAGTGACAGTTTCTGAGTGGTGTCTGTCATGAAATGACATGACAAAATTTTACTATAGGGATCGGCAATGCCTTTCAAGGCTACGTTTCCAGTTTCTCAGTTACAATCTTTTTTTTTGTTCAAACATTCAATAAATGGGGCCTCCATGTGAGGCGTGGTCACGTCAAGAAAAACAATTTTTTTCTTACAATGTAAATAATAAATTAAGAATATGTACATAGACTAAAATAAATGAGATAACAATATAAATGATTGCTGATGAAAAAATTTCAGAAACAAAATACACAAAAACAGTAATTAGAATAATAGTTGCAAAATTCCTATTCGTTATCTAAGAGTAGACCACCTTGGGTCTTTTACAGTTTACTTCTTCTCGGAAATCGTAATCTGGCAGCTCAGCCAATAGTTCGTTCGGACGTTACCTAAATTGGTGAAGAAATTTCCACCAGTCTAATGGACATTTTTTCTAAAGGAAGGGATGCCGAGATCTCGCCAAATAACAGTTATTAGTCAGGTACCTGCGTCCATGCCGAACTCGGCGAACAATTGCGTTGTGTTTTCGTGATAATATATATAGACTTGTTTTGGTGATATATCCCTGATTTGGCTGTCGTAAGTCGCTACAGGAAGCCCTATGCATTTTATATAATTTTGGCGGCTGAACTTACTTTTTAAAAGCAACTTCTCTAGTTTTTTTGTTGTTCCGACCATTTTCTTTCGGGCATCAAGTACCCGTGCTTTCCATGTCAGATGGGAGTCAATCATGATATTCATATATTTGCAGGTTCTGGTAAAATTAATTCTGTTGTTATGTATGTACAGGTTTTTAAACTGTTTTCTGATATTGGTAAAGTGAATTGCATTACATTTAGAGGGGTTAATTTTAATTTTCCATTTTTGAAACCAGATTGCTTTATTAAAAAATAAATACAAACGTTTTTTTTTTTCTTATTCTGTCCAAGACTCCCCCTTCAAGAAAATTGTAAGTCATACCAGAATTAATTCTACATTAATCTCACCATTGGAATGGATTTTAATTTAGATAATTCAAGGCAAATACTTCCCTGAGGAAACGCTAAGCTGGCTACCGTTTTAGAAAAAAAAAAGAATCCCATCCATTTATTTTTGAATGCGTTCAAGCAAATCCACTGTAACTTATACATTTATAAATATTAATTGTATATATTAAAACAATTAGTTTTTAAAATGCACTTTTATCTGAAATAATTTATATGGCAAATGATAATGTGTACGCAGACAGCATGATTAATTTTTATTAAATTGAGAAAAGATTATCAAATTCCCAAGGAAAATTCATTATAGATGCTTTTACAGACGAAGACATATTTCATCATATATTCTTGAAAAGCATAGATTAATTAAATATTCATCTATTAATTAGTATTCTGAAATCATATTAGGTAAGAAGCTGTTTTTAGAATTATATGAGTTAAATATTTTAAGGCATGCTCTAATAAAGATTGCAATGACAGATAAGTACTCAAAGGAAAATTAATGCAAGAATTTCGTCTGTCATGCAGAATATAAAAAAAGTGAATTTTTAAATATATATATATATATACTCTATGCACAAAAAGGTAATTTTCATTAATTTTACCAGCGTTGCGTATTATACTTCAACAAACTAATAAAAGCCAAACACGGAGTAAGTGTAACATTCTGTTTCAGTTCTGTAAATTCTAATTAACTATTTTTCAGAAGTTTTCATAATTCATTGGACTATTGCATTCTCTTTTGATAGTTACTTTAAAATAACTATTAGAAATTTTGATTTCAAGGGTTTTTTTTTTTTGTGTGTGTGTGTTTTTTTTTTTTTTTTTCCTGGGAGATGTGTGCAGGCATACGTGTTGCTGTACTCGCATATTTTGAAGGTAATAATGGAACCATTATGACATTTTATATAATTTTATTTGCATTTTTGTTCATTTGTGCACTATTTCTTTTTCAGTTATTCTATAACCGAAGCAATGTTGCCTTGGTTGGTATCTATGCGGTATATGATTGGTCAGCAGATGTGTGTAATTATGCACTTCAAATGTTCAATATAATGAGTAGTTCAATTGTTCAATTTAACTTAGATCTATGTTTTTCATATATATATTGACGAAATTTAACATTTGGCGAAATTTAACATTTGTAATGCTCTCTTGTAACGGAACTATGACATGAATCAAGTGTTGCCCAAAACTTCGCTGCGTAAAAGTTCACTACATCCGAAGATGATTCTATATTGTAATAGTAATAAATTCACGTAATTATTCATTGAAGAAACTTGTATTTATCTATATTTAAACTTATTTCATTTCAAGTAAAAGCCTTACATTAAGAAGTTAAGTTAAAAAGAGATGTGGGTCAACCATTCTAAGATAAATTTCAAGCCCCCTGCAAATATCCAGTGCACATATGTGCATGTTCAGCTAATGCGAAAATGATATTCAAGAATCGAATTCCAATACGTAAGGGGGATCATATTTCTTTTCTGAAAAGCATTTATAAAATTTTTCTTCCATCGCACGCGAATGCTACTGAATCAATTATTTGAACCTGAAGATTAAAAACTGAAAGTTTTCTGATGTTAAAGTGACTCTTTTTTATTTGAGTCATTCAATGAAATTTTTTTTATCAAGCTTCTAATTTTGCAGACATGAATATGCAATACTAAAAATAATGAAAGTAGAAAAAAATATCAATAAGGTAAACGAAAGAGGTGTTTGAATTTGTTTAAATTATTCTAAATTGACATTACTTACATAGTTTATCTTCTGATTTCTCTCTTATTTTCTTCACATCACTACCTATATTTATATATTATCTTTTTGGTAATTATAATCCTTACATCCTTATTGAAATATTTTTCACAAATCAAGATTTATATCTCAAAGTTAAGTTTCACAATTCTACTTTGTACATTGCAAAAATTAAAGGAATAAATGGAACATAAGAATCACTACAATCTATTAAAATATATTTCTCCTTCTTCACAACCTAGCGGTTGAATATAAACTTGTAACTATATAGGATCCTTGGATGTTGCCGGTTTATATCTCAACAACTGAAATTTTAAAAATTGTTTATTGTGCAAAAACCTATTTTAAACCGAAATAATTCGTTTTACAGTTTTGTACTTGATGTAAATACAGGTTCATCAGAATATGTGTATAGATTTGAAAAATTAATAATTCACGGAATAAAGTAGGTAGAGAGGTAAAAATTAACACACATGCTTGGAATGACATGGGGTTTTATTACAACCTAAAAAAAGAAAGGTTCAAAAAATGGATAACAGATGGCGCGCGATTGCAAAACGTCAGTGATGCTGCATGAGAATCGTGTATAAAAGGAGCTGTAATGAGAAAGGGCATCAGAT
Organism: Cheiracanthium punctorium; assembly: GCA_038373885.1. NCBI lineage: Eukaryota > Metazoa > Arthropoda > Arachnida > Araneae > Cheiracanthiidae > Cheiracanthium > Cheiracanthium punctorium. The sequence continues at coordinate 128,426 of JAWZYV010013228.1, read as the reverse complement.
GCATCAGTAATTGAAGCCTGTGAAGGCTACGAGAAAAGGCATTGTTAATGAAGCTGCATTATCAGAATGGGAAATCTGCTACTGTGTGAGTGGTTTGGTGATAATTGCGTGCTGAGCCGCCACTTTCGTCATGCTTTGCCTCACAGGACCCCAGATATCACATGTGATTATCGGCTCTGGCGTTACCTGAAGTCACAAGTCTACCACGATCGACGGACATCAAAAGGCATACTGAAAGACAACTTCCAACGCCAATGTCTCACCATAACTACGTGTATGTTGCACATTGCTGTTCACAACATTGGACCTCGTCTACTGCTATTGTTGAGGAATGGCGGTCGACATGTTGAGCATTTGTTCTGAAGAACACAGTCTTTGCTTTTTCATAGTTTGTTATGCCAGTTTTTACTTTTTCTATCGCATGAAGCGCCATCAGTCGGCCATTTTTTTACATATTCTTTTTTGAGGTTGTAATAAAACCCCATGTCATTCGAAGCATATGTCTCAATTTTTACCTCTCTACTTACATTATTTTGTGAATTATTAGTGTTCCGAATGTATACTCATATTCTGATCACCCTGTATTTATTAACTAAAATGTGTTCGTTGTAGAGTTCAATAATGAGGTTATTTATATATATATATATTTACAACTGTAAAATATATTTGTAGAATACCAGGATTTTACTAATGTGTTTGTAAACAGTTTAAGCTGAGAACTTTCAATGATCATCGACATTCTTGTAATACTGACAAAAAAAAAACCGCTGCAAGTGCAGTAATAACCAATAGCGCGTCTGCTGACGGACAAAATACAGTTTCGGGTTGCAGTATTAATTAAACATCACGTATTTTTCAGATTATTTAGAAATTATTTATTGCTCAATTTATTGTTAAAAAAATTAAATTTTTTGTAGGACACATAGCTTTAATTGGTAATTTTCAGGTCAACAACACGGTTTGCATAAAAGATACTTTGCCACAAAAAACATTATTTACATAAAATGTGGCCCAATTGTGGTTCATGCACCAAACGTGGTCTTTTCAGGGATCTGATGAGGCTCATTTCATGTTTGGGTCTACTTATTGTTTTTAGACAGACCGAAGAATTTCGAAGCATTTTCGTGACGGAAACATCTCATTTCGTATAATTTACGATGTCGCATCAAAATGAATTATTTGCATATTCCTAAAATCATTGTCAATCATAGATGCTAACTCTTCCGATTTTATTCGAAGATTTTTCACCACAATTTTCAAACAGTTTAATTTTATAGTAGACAGTCAAGATTATGCTGTTATCAGCTTGCTTTTCGCCAAGAGCAATAAACTCTTTCGAACCACCAGGTACGGACAGCACCACCTGGCAGCTGACGTCATTCTGAAAGATTTCTGTGTGGTATCTCTCTAGTACCAGATTTGAAACTCTCAAAGGAATTTTATAATAATATTAGGAATATCCCTGATGAGATTATAGCTGCCTTTCCTGACTACGAGCCTTCTGATCCTCTGCTTCGAAAGAGACCGAAGGCGATTCTTCATTCATTGCAGGCTTAGCCTCTCTCCTCACCTATCCTTACACACATGGTCGAGCAACCCATCCTGAGAAGTCCACTTAGGGCGGTATTCTCCAAACTTTAAACCCTGGAGTTAACCAACAAAGCGAGCTACTTCAAGGGTTAGAGAGAAAATGGTATTCACAACTCCAAAATCAGGGGTTACCCCAAGAATTGACCCTGACTCCAGGTGCAGATTCTAACCCCGCAATATCGGAGGGTTGACTCGGGTTTAAGCATGGCGGATTCGAGGGTTGTTTTTATAGGTTTGGAAAATCCCAAAAATTTGCTAATACTTGAACATTTTGCGCTTTAACAGACAGAAACTGCTGTGGAAACCACCCATCAAGCTATAAAAGTAGCCAAAATTGATAAAAAATCTTTGTACAATGTTTTCAAAAACTGTGGAGAATGACTGCTTTTTTTATGCCGTAGAGACTGCAGGCGTCATCTGTCGGACTTATCTTGGTTTGCTTTTCCATTCCCTCTTTTTTCTGATTTGAACGCTTTTTTTTAAATTATTTTTTATGTTGAAAATAACTAAGTATATTCTGATCTTTCCTATTCATTTTCTTGTCTGTATTATTCCACAGATGAGGAGCGATTTGGTCAGAGCACTTTGGATCTACTACGCCCTCGCTTTTTTTTTTTTTTTTTTTTTTTTTTTTTTTGTAAAAAGAGACGGGATAAAAATTTTTACATTGAAGAGATTAATCATTTAGGTGTAAAGGATGAAAAAAAAAAAAGTCTTGTTGAGGGGTTAATCGTTTTTGTCTGATTGTAGTGTACTGTACTTGGGAATAGCGAATTAACAATTTTTCACACAAATGTGAGAAAGAAACAATATGCTTCAGTATCAAAGAATTTTTTAAAGACGTACATATTCTATATAATATATAAAGTACCTCAAAAAGAAAAACATCAAAACTGCATAAATTAATTTTGTGTTAAAAAATATGAAAATTCCCAAATTTGAAAAGAGTACAACAGACATGAAATTTTATTTATAAAAAAATATTGGAAGTAATTTTGTATTAAATGTTTAATCAGTTTTATTTATTTATTTATTTATTTATTTTTTACAATAAAGGTAAATTAGTTTTCAAATTTTAATGCGCATTTTGCATAAAAACAAATTAAATATCATGAAGGCAGTGTGTGTGGTGGGAGCTGGGTTCGATCTCACGAACATTAAACCAGTTCACCCCCCTTCATGGAATCATTACTCTGACCAATCACAGGCGAGCTTTCAAAGCTGGGTGAGACAACTCCAGAGTCAAGTAACCCTGGGTGGAAATAAGTTGGTGAATACAGTTTCCGAGTTGTCTCCGAGACAAACCGGCAATGCAGGTTTCCCAACTCTCGGATCATGGCGGGCTACTCACAGTTTGGTGAATACGGCCCTTAGGTGAAGGGAGGAAGGGTCGACTACAGATACATCACACGACACAAGACTTTCTGCTTTGAAATTGCAGCATTTATAGCTGCTATTCGCCAACATCCGTCACATTTACATTCAATTCATTACATACTGGAAGTAAGCGCGCCGCGCAGGTACTCCGACAATCATGACCACTGTCAGTCAGTCAAGCTTAAATTGCTAAATAAAAATTAGTAATAAAAAATCTTCCGATAAAATCGCTCGAACCATCGACGAAAATCTGCCAAATATTTGAAAGATTAATTAAAAAATGTATGAATCCTGGACTTGCTCCGAACAAAAATTTTTAATTTTTGGCTCACGAGAGCAACATGCTGCGGTGCTGACACTTTAGTTACAACCTTTTGCCAACTAAGTCATGTGACCTGAGGGGTGTGGCCATCTTAATCCCACAGTAGCCACAGTAAGATGCCCACACCCCTAGGTCACATGACTTAACTGGCAAAAGGGTATGGTCAATATATAAGCAGTGCAGCCTGTCTTTTTCGTCAACCACTTTTTAATCTCATGTTCCCAGGTTATTACTTAACCTTATTTAAAGTTTACCCGCATTTTCCAAATCAGTTAACTTAATCACCCATGGTAATGAATACCGTATTTATTTCTTATGTGTACGTTAAAAATCTTATTAAAGAAATTCCTTTTTTTTACACTCTCCCCTTGTGTATTCTTCCTAGTGACCTAACTAAATCATTCGATTTTTCGCCAGTTATGGATAAATATGCAATTTTCAGTTCCTGGCTTTGACAACACCGTTTCTACTGCGGTTGTCAACAAAAGATATGTAAATAGACCTTTAAGAGAACTGTGTTTGCGTATTATACAAGATAAATATGTATTTTTAAGAAAAACACAAAATTCATCAAAATTATGTATACTGTAGAGTAATTCAACTGAAAAATAACTGTTGTTTAACATATTGAGCATTGAATATATATATATCGCCTTTTACAAATCAAGAGTCATTAATTTTTATCGGGTTTTTCGATTTTATTTCAAAAGTTTTGGTATCATTTTCCTCATTTTCACTAAATTTTGAGTAGGATAACATACATCGCTTCTATTTTCATATACCCTGTCCTAAACAATAGCGATACTTGCAATTAACATAACGAACAAGAAAGTTAGTATTGAACCGCTGGAAGGGAAATTTAACAAAAGAATGCGTAAATAAAGGTTTTCTGTCATAAATTGATTAGCCTATTCATATGCATAATGCCACAAAAATGTTAACAGCATTTTTCACGAAAAAAGTAATTAGGAAATCTAAAAAACTTATTTATTTCTCACATAGATAAAGAGATGAAATTTTTCGTCAGAATATTTTAATTTTTCTGTTCTCTGTATTAATTAATATTTTCAATGCGTCGTTGACAACATCCCATGTCATTAAAAAAAAATCTTTTCACCTAGGAAGTTATTTTTTCCTACTTTATTAAAAATAGGGAGGAACAGTTTTAGTTTGAAAACTCTTGTGCAGGACCACAAGGTCAATTTTTATGTTTTATTTTAATATCGCATATATATATATAGGATTAAATTAATTATTTTATAATCCTTCTTATACGTGAAATTAATTGCATTAATTATCTATCACCAATATGCAACTATTATAATATGCAACTACCATACATTACCATAATATAATGAAAGATAACAAAACTGGTATGAGACACACAATTTGCTAAAAATTGTATGAAAAAAATTCTTATCCAAAAGATAAATATCTAGCTAATTATTACAAAAAATCATTTAATATTAAAATATTGAATTTAAAATGAATATCATAGTTGAGGTATTGTGATTCAATCATTCTGTCTACTGCAGGTTCTTTTAAGTCATAATTAGTAAATGCTTTTACGCTGATACAAAACTAGAATTATTTCATTAAAATATTCATAGGTTTTAAAGCAAATGGAAATCATTGAAAGCCATTCAAAAGAATGTTTATATAAGGAAAATCTGGAAATTGTGTAATACTAGCTGCGTACCCGTTCTCCGCACGGTGGGAAACGCATATTTTCCTTAAACATATATAATTCGAATTAAACCCAGTAATTCGGAATCTCAAAACGTGAAAAAATACTTGAATCGTGACTAAAAGTTGACGTCATGAGTGCAAATTTTAGACGATTGCAACATGACACAAAAACTACGTCAATGTGACTGGCGATCAAAAAAGAAAGAACTTTATGGTATACAGACAAAACTCTTTTCTCTTTCGAAAAATGCCCGATTTCTACATCATGTAATTTTCTTTGTGAGGTTTAATTTATAGCATTAATATATAGTATACTAGCTGAAGTACCCGTTCTTCGCACGGGAATGAATGGACTTTTTGATATTACGATTTGTGGTGATTACTATTCATTGTAATAAACAGATATAGCAAAGTATATATCGCGTTATATTGTGTCCAATAATCATGCATACCGAATTGCAAGGCAATCGTTTGTACGGTGCAGAAGGCCATGCGGCGTAGCGCAATCTAGTGGCGAGTTTTAACATAACGGATACGGCGAAAATATTTTTCGCATTCAGATATCGATGTATACGAATTTTCATGACTATCGGCTGGACAGTCCTGAAGTTCATGTGTTGACGCGACATTTAGTGGCAAGTTATAAGAAAATGGATAGCGCCAAACTCTTCCCCGTGTTCAAATATCTATGTATACCTATTTTCATAGCGATCATTTGCACAGTCAAGAAGTGATACACTGCAGGGCCATCCAGTGGTTCAATAAAGTAATGATTTGCTACAGCGCCGTCAAGTGGCGAGTTATAGCAAAATGGATAACGCCAAAATATTCTCATTGTTCAAATAGCTAAGTATACTGATTTTCATAGCGACCGTGTTCAACTATCTATGTATACCAATTTTCATAACGATCATTTCCACAGTCAAGAAGTGATACACTGCAGGGCCATCTAGTAGTTAATTAAAGTAATGATTTGCTACAGCGCCGTCAAGTGGCGAGTTATAGCAAAATGGATAACGCCAAAATATTCTCATTGTTCAAATAGCTATGTATACTGATTTTCATAGCGACCGTTTGAATGGTCAAGAATTTGGCCTGCTGCAGCGTCATCTAGTGGCGAGTTAAAATAATAATGCATTGCAGTGTCATCTAGTGGTGAGTAACATCAAAAGGAACGCAGTTAGAATATATTCTTCGTGCTCAAATGTGTAAGTATAAAAAATTTTATTCCCATCGGTCGAACGGTATAGAAGTTGATGCTTTTCAGCGCCATTTAGCGGCAAGTTACAGCAAAATGGATAGTGAAAAATATTCTCCGTGTTCTAATATTCGCGTGTACCAAATTTCATCGAAATCCGTTGGGCGATATTCGCATAGCAAACGGCTAAACGGAATAGAATTCGACGTTCTGCTGCGCCACCTTGTGGCAAGTTAGAGAAAAACGGATAGCATAAAAAGCTTCTCGATGATAAAAGACTTAGGTGAACCAAATTTCATGGTGCAACGGTGCTCAACGGTGCTGGAGTTTTTCAACCTCATACACTCATACCAACATTCATTTTTATCTATAACCAGTGTCATTATATATCCCAGTCTCAAATAAAATCCAGTTTCAAATCTAAGCCTCGCCAAAGTGCCAACATACGCCATTTTGCAAGCGTTTTTTCAGGAAATCATTCGAAGCATTGACTTAGCAGCAATAATATATGGGAAATGGTTCGACCGCGAAAAAGTAAAGCAAGCCTTTATTTGAAAAGTTGAATCCCTTAATACAGCCGAATTTTTTAAAATTATCAACTATAAAGTGTTTTATTCTTCATTACTCCGATGTACTAAATGAGAAGAATTCAATTTTCTGAAATTTGGCGGAATTCCCCCAACTTAAATCAATGTACTCATTTGGCGAGAATTCTGGAGATAGATCAATTTAAATCCCTTAATAACTGCATTATTTCTTCACGGATCATTAAAATTTAACGCTGTATTCTAATAAAACCTTTGCACTTGTTTTCAAAAATCTATTTCCTTAAGCTCTCAATAAATTGCGCCAAGCCGAAATCTGTGCAAACCGCTAGAACTCACTTTCACAAAATCGGCATTTGAGCCATTTTATTTTTTCGCCAAACTAAAATAATTTACCTATTGGCCTCGGAAATCTTCAATTCTTATTGTTTTGCGTGTAAAGCATTACATTCCTGCTCTGATTTCCCATGCACACGATATTATATTTTTAAAAAAAATAACCTTAGGAATATAAACTAACAAAAAAAAATCATTATTATTCTTTTATTTTTACTTTGAGAATTTAAAACATTTTATTCGGCAAAATCGCCACACATGGCAACCATGATCCTTATTTCACACTTTTTTCACTACAGGGGTTACAATTACGGAAAGCTTTTTGCGTGAATAGCATAAAAAATCTCTTAAATTCCGGGAACGGGTGGACTTTCAAAGTTTTAAAGTGGACTACGATTTATTCTATATTATTTTACATATCTGTGCTAAATTTCAGGCCGATAGGTCCATTTTTGTGGATTTGTATACGAACGACATTTTATTCGGCAAAATCGCCACACATGGCAACTACGATCCTTATTTCACACTTTTTTTCACTACAGGGGTTACAATTACGGAAAGATTTTTGCGTGAAGAGCATAAAAAATCTCTTAAATTCCGGGAACGAGTGGACTTTCAAAGTTTTAAAGTGGACTATGAGTTATTCTATATTATTTTACATATCTGTACTAAATTTCAGGCCGATAGGTCCATTTTTGTGGATTTGTATACGAATCAAATCCACAAACAAACAAACAAACAAACAAACAAACAAACAAACAAACAGAATTTCATTTTTATTTATAAGATACCACATAAATAACATTACATGATGTTGACAATAATTTTATCTTGCATATTTCAAAGCGTGGACAATGCATTAGGGCAGTTATGTTACACACGACTTTATTAAATTTTACCTAAATTAATAAACCTACATGAAATAATGGATGCATCATTTACGTTTAAAAGCCAAAAATGTACCCTGCTCCGGTGAAAATCATGTCGCTTTTGTAAATGAAAACGTTCGTGATGTAACTTCTGAGAAAAAACTTATTACCCTTATTGAACTCTTAATGCAGTATCACACTTGTTACATAAAAGTGACTTTGATCTCACTGTCAATTCGCGATAAATAAATAACTAATTCCATTCTTCATTTTTTACAGATGCCAGTTGACCCCTTTATATCATGGGTCTACAACACGAATTCTTAGAACACGACGAAAACATTACGATCGTTTTCGTGTAACACGTTAAAAGAGACTCGTACAGCACGGTGAAATGAGACATATGTTCTGATATTATGACGCCTTAGCTCCTGTAATTAACATTCCTTCTGACTGGCAACACCAAACATCATTGCATTTTTACGGAGCGCGAATAAGTTTTGCCGCGATTATACCGCGCAATTCGCACTCCAGGTGGAGTATAGCGCAGGACCCGTACAACACGGATTCCTATAACACGGAACGTATCTACCGTGTTTGTGAATCTACTGTAGTTGCATAATGTCAAATTCAATAGTTAAGAAAATTCTGGGTTGCCGTATTTAGTAATATTTTATCTCACCTTGGTGGTCGAAATCTATTAAAACCAAATATCCGAACTGTATCAAAAGTAAAATTTACTAAAAGAAAAATTTTTAATTTTGTCTAACCCTCAGAACAACTTCGGAGTTTGCCATCTATGACAGTATTTCATGACGTGACAACTTATGCTTGCGTACAGTGACGTAGCCAAGGAGGGGATAGGGGGTCACAACTGTGATGGAGATCACATATCTAATTTAATAATCATTTACTTTGGCTTTCTTTAATGTAATCTATCCAAAATCAAGAATTCTAAATCACTTCTGTTTTCATTTTTCTGCCATTTCGGCTTTTAAATCTGTATTTTCGCTTTTCCCGTATGCACTATTCTTTTTGTTCATTCGTCTCTTCAGACCGGTGTGCTAAAAATAGATTATATTGCGTCCGTTTGCTACTGCAACGTATTTTTGATTCCCCTCCTTTGGCTTGGTGTTGGCGTTTTTATTATTTGTTGCCCTACCTCGTCTTTAAAATCATTTGCTCGCGATTACGTCATTTTAATTTCATTGGATTAACTTGTAGGGTTGCTCTGGAATTGGCGTTAGTGATTTCAGCCAAGTGTTTGTTCTCGCCAATGTGTAATTGTGTACTGGCGTAATTTTTAAGTCATTCCATCTTAATTTCACTGTCCATATAGAACGTAATTTTATTTTCGCTGAGCCACCACCGCCCGTTATAATAATGTTTCAATAGTATATGTTTAATAAAATAGTTTCAAGTATTTAACGTCTCTTTTTTATATTGCAACTAAGTGTATACCGTACCTGGTTTATTCATGTCACAACGCAACTTAATTTAAAACAGCCTAACTAAATAACTTCTTTACAACAACCCCCCAAGCGGAGTTTTTTGCCATACAAAATGCATATTCTTCACTCCCTTATCACACACACTTGTACATATATGTGAGTTGCAGTAGTCGTAACATTCCCATGAAAATTTTCTGGCTACTCCTGCTTAATCAATATACTTCAGGATCGGAATCTCCGCGGTAAACAAATGGTCTAAAAAATGTGACACCAGAAAATTCTGATTAACAGAATGGTGTTATACAAATACGCGCCGTACATACGCTCTTGCTTCCGGAGGAGCAAATACATTAAAGGGTATGTGCTGCTCCTGGTAATCTGCCAGCAAAAATGACATCCACACTCGAAGGAAATAAAATTAAAGGTATGTAGAATTGCACAAAAACTTCGATTATTTTTAAGGTGCAAGACTGTCACAGTTCTATTTGTTTCACAATTGATGCATTTTCACTTTTTCGATTCTTAAAAGCTCTAGAAATGAGTGGTTTCACATAATTGTAAAATTTAACAACTTAAGTAGCAACAATGGATTCCGTTGCTACGAAAACTATAGCAATGTTAAAAATAGAACATGAAATGAGTTATTCATGTTTACTTTGCTAGAACTGCCATATTGGCGAAATTAACACCGCCAGTCGATAGCAAATAGCTCAAACCAGAAATTAAACTTGACACTAAAGGTAATATGCAATACTCTGTTTGGCGGAATTTAAAAAACAAAATCTATGCATACGCTAGTGACATCGGCTCATCACAGTTGTGGAATGGAATTAATAATATGTACAGAGTTGCACTACATTTGAATATTTTTCGCCAACTTTGCTAAGAAATGTACTAAAGTAGGAATCAACAAACATTTCAATTCGTAAAGCAAAAAATATATTAGACAGTATTAATTACGCCTTTCTAACAGTTTCTAGTAAAAGAAACTTCCGTAGCGCTGCTTTAACAACTAAGAATCAATTATTTATTGCGCAGTACTTCGATCGCCAAAATGCCAACATACACCATTTTGCGAGATTTTTTTGTTTTCAGGGAAGCATTCGAAGCATTGATTTAACAGCAATCAAAATGGGAAACAATTATCTATCATTTATATGGTTCGATCGGCAAAATTTAATGCAGGCATATTATTGATAAGTAGCAGTTATTTCAATTATTATTAACTATAACGGGTTTTAACCACCGTTAACTACCATGTAGAAAATGCGAGAATTTCAATTTTCTGAAATTTGGCGGAATTCCTCCAACTTAAATCAGTTTACTTAATTTGGTGAAAATTCTATAGATCGTTTAAAATCGCCTTAATAACTGCATTATTTCTATATGAAACATCGAAGTATATCGCCGTAAAACTTATACTTGTTATTAAAAATACTATTTCGTTACGCTCTCAGTAATTTGCGCCAAGCCCAAAACTGTGCAAATCGGTAGGACCTACTACTTTCTCAAAATCGCCAAATCAGCCATTTTTTTTCCGCCAAACTAAAAAATATACATATTAGTCTCGGAAATCTCTCAATCCCTTATTCTTTTACACATAAAAAACATTGAATTCCTACTCTGATTTAACATGAACGCAATATTTTAATTAAAAAATAACTTTGTAGATAATCTAAACAGAAAAGAATCATTATTCTATTATTTTTACTGCAGGAGTCTAAATAATTTAATAAAATAGCCAAACATGGCAACCTCGATGCTTATTTCTCACTTTTTTGACTACAGGGGTTACAATCACGGAATTGCGGAGAGCAAAAATTAGCGTTTTTGATGGGGTTTTTTATCAATATCTCCTAAACTAATTAGAATTTCGAAATTTAAATTAGCGGAGGTTCTTTCTCGAAATTTTCCGAATTCGTGGATACCTCGTTCGAAACTCAACTCCCAGCCGTTTAGGAAGAGATGATGCTACACACACACACACACACACACACACAGACAGACAGACGCGCACAGATTTTAATAGAATAGACAATTCCAAAGATCTGTTGCATAATACGAAAGAGTAAAACTAATTACAAATCTTTGGATAAAAGCTGGCTTGGAATGCATTTTTGGATTGATGCAAAAAATAAATTCCAGTATTCACCATTTTCAGCACTCATCTTTGAAGTAAGAAAATGAAAGATACTATTTTTAATTGTATAAATCGTTGACGATTTTACGTTCTTAAGAATTATTCTCCAGTAAGAAAAATTGAAATTATTTTATTGCTTTATTGATGAAAGAAATTGTTTATCGTGTAGTTTAGTTTCATGGGACTTTTGGAAATAAATCAAAGAATTTTATGTGAATTAATATATGTAGCAGTTGCTTTGCGTCTAAGTACGTGTGTCTTTAATATTTAACATAATTTACCTTTGGGGGGGGAGGGCTTAAAAGGAAAATATTTCTTAAAACATGGTATTCAGCGCAGCCAATCTTCATTGATAAGTTATTTGAGTGTTTGTAAGATGTAACGTTCCGCATCGGCCTAGTCGCATAGCTCCGTTCCCATACGAATACGAAAATTTATGCAATGTTGGCATAGCCCTGCTGTGGAACTGCTAATGGGATCAGGTGCACATAAAATCTGTTCGTGCCTCCTGTGCCCTCCATGCTCAAATTCTATCTTTGTGGCTGCCGATTTCAAGTGCAAGGTATCTCTGGCCTTGCTTACAAATTAGGAGACCCCAAGAAAAGTCGGATTTCCCCAAATTGGGGCTCATTATAAAATAAAAGCCATCCTTTTCGCCCGTCACCTTCCTGTATGGAGCATCTGACATATATTCGCGGTTGCCAGAAAGCATAAGAAACAGCAAAGCTGTAATGCTCTTAAATTCTGCTTTAATTTCTACTTCAGAATGTCAAAAGTCAATTATCTTTACTTTTATATTATTTATTTAAATATCTCCATGGGGAGAAGAATTTTAAGAAAAGCCATGTACTATTTTAATCACTCACTGCTATCTCAGCTGGTTTCAGTAAGTTTGTTTTCCTACAGTCCTTTTCTCATGTATGTGTTCAGCAAACTTAATTTTTAAGTTTATGAAAATCTTAAAGTTATCACATAAGTTTCAGCATCAGTTAGCACATAATTATTTTAAGCTCTCCCCCCACCCCCACGCCCAAATAAAGTGTTAGTTTCAATAATATTTTCCAAAATTATTTGAAGTAGTAATAACCGGAAGCGAATGTAGCATTTAAGAATAAATTTACACCATTCTGCTTATAATACAATTTTTTATTTTTATTAACTTTGATTACTTCATTTTAGATTCTATCGAAAATGCCGAAGCTTTTCTACTTTTTTTCCCTAAAAGGTTCAGTGACTTTTGAAGATTGTCTAGTTAGTTTGGCAGATTTGATTTTTATAAAGTTCAGTAAAACGGAAACTTTTTGAATAAAGTTAATTATTAAATCAAAAATCCCAATCTGATGCTATCAACAAAACTGAGAGAAAAAAAAAATATCAGTTAGTCTGCTCTAATCTGATCTCCACTGCTATCAAATTAAGACTGGCATTTTCTTCAGAGTTTTATCATATTTCCCCAGCAGAAGTTATTTTTCAGGAATACTTAATTTATTTTCTTATTGAGAACAAATATTCTTTTTTTTTTAAATATTTATTAAAGTCTAAAATAATAAACTAACAATGGCGTCTTTCTTTCCATCATTTTATTTTATGAAGTTAATTTTGAATAGTTTAAAAGAATAGCTTAATTAATTTTTGAAAATCTTAAAATATTTAGATGAAACATAATATAATATTGCGTAGGAATAAATATTTTGAGGATGTGTCTTAATAGCACTGAATGTCAGTATAATTTACTAATCAGTATATCGGAATTTAGATGCAAAAAATATATATGGGTGTGTAAAACTACGTAAGGTTACAAGCCTAAAAAATCTGATGTGTCCAACACATGACTTCCTTGCACGTCCATTAGATCAAAAATATTTTCGACGCACTTCCTCTAAATTTATTTGTTTGAAAGAGATAAAATATCAATAATAGTAAGGTTTAGCGATTTCTAGCCAAATATTTCGATATCGCCAAGCTGAGTTCAATTTAAAAGATTTCCTTCTGACACTTTGTTTGGCGATATTTCACCAAAAGCCGACAAACTTGAGATAGTCAGCGAGATTTTGGGGATAGCCAAAGTAGTCATTGACCACAGACTTTCAATGAATTGAATGCATCTATACACCTCAATGTATTCAAAGTCATTTGGCTCACCATGTAAATAAATTCTCAGTCGATTGCTGTCAAAAAAAAAAAATTGAAAACAGTTAGATATTACAATAGTTCTAAATACAAAGTTAAAAAATCTACGGGTTAAAGTTTTAGAGTTATACAAAATAGGAAATAATTTTTGGCGCCAAATTTGGCGATATTTCGGCGAAACTCGTCAATGTCAACGACATTTGGCGAGAGTTTTAAGCATGAAACCAAACAATGACAGATTATCGCCAAATTTGGCGATATTTCGCCAAAACTCGCCAAGGTCGAGGACAGACGGCGAGATTTTGGGCATGTACCAAACAATGACTGTCTACAGTTGTATTATATTGAAGATGTCCATAGACATTAAGGTACTGAAATTCTTTTTGGTGGTCCTGTAAATAAACTCTCCAGTAGATTGGACCAAAAATCGAGATGCACAACTAGATGTTACAACATTCTTATATATGAAATTTCATAATAGTTTTTGAGATTTGAGAGTTAAATATGCACACACGTACACCAAAAGTCGCCAAGCGTGGCAACTTTTGGCATAGTTCTTGAGGGAGGCACGTGACCGTGGTCGGACCATTACCTAACTTATGTGGTAGGACGGTATTGTGCTTGAAATGGATGAATGCCCCTAAAATTGCTATTGACCGTAATGTATTGGAAATCTTTTGAGTGTTCCTGTAGCAGAACTATAAATGATAAAGACACTTTTTTTAATGGAGAAATTCATTTTCTAACTCTTTACAGCATATATCACTTCTGAGTCGTTTGAAATAGCCCAATACCTCTAAAAAACGCTTTGATGAATTTCGGCCCATAGAGCGTAATGTATTTCGAATCTTTTGGGCGGTCCTGTAGATAAACTATTCAGTCGAATGGAACCGAAAGGGGAGGTGCACAACTAGATGTTACAACAATCCTAAATATAAAGTTTCAACATTCAACGCCTAACAGTTTTTGAGATATGCGAGTTTAATGAATTTCGGCCCATTGAGTGTAATGTATTTCGAATGTTTTGGGCAGTCCTGTAGATAAACTATCCAGTCGAATGGAACCAAAAGGGGAGGTGCACAACTAGATGTTACAACTATCCGAAATATGAAGTTTCGACATTCTACGCCTAATAGCTTTTGAGTTAGGCGAGTTTAATGAATTTCGGCCCATAGAGCGTAATGTATTTCGAATTTTTGGGCGGTCCTGTACATAAACTATCCATTCGATTGCCACCAAAAGGGGAGGTGCACAACTAGATCATAGAACAATCCTAAATATCAAATCTCAACATTCTACGACCAACAGTTTTTGAGATATGCGAGTTACATACATACGTACGTACGTACGTACGTACAGACGGCATGGAAAAACTGGCCACAGTAGACTGGCCACTGGTCAAAATGAGTTGCAGACGCGTTAATATGATCGTGCATGCTAGCCTACGATGTGATGCACCGAAAAAAAATTTTTAATTAAATTTAGAGGTAGTCAAAATCGGTTTTTATGTCGAAATTTTGCCCCCAAAATTTTTCGGGATCACATTACTTCCTTATACTACGTACAAGGAAGTAAAAACGGTTATTGATAAAATATTGGATTTAAAGGATGAGAATTCGGTATAATAATTTCTCAAGGTGTAAAGCAAGAAATGGTAATGAAAATATTTGCACAGATATTTAATACTATTGGATGATGTGCAAAAGAGAACAGCATTGGTCTAAATAGGTTATGTCATAACCATTCACTGTTTCGTCTAATATGACCAACTCGTACAGCTATAAATCATCGCATTGAGTTCTCATATAGCTTATGAAGCTATTGATCAAGAAATATGGCTGTAGTCGAGACTCCGATGTGGAGATCTTGTGTACGTTATTCTTCGCGGTGTAAGCGCAGACGGGATCAGCATAGAGGACGATCGGACGATCGCTAGCCTTGTGTTGTAGATGGGGATTTTATTCTGAATCTTGTTTTTTGGGGTGAAGAAGAGGCAGCTTTGGGGAATTTGTTATTTCCTAAAACAAATGTTACTGTTTACAAAAAGCGGTCACTTATATTTCGTACATGTTGGCAGCTATGCGATGTATAGAATTGAGATCTGCTAGCCACAACATAAAAGGAATATCCAGTTCTTCCCAATAATCGACCTCTTTCTAACTGTAATTTTGAACATTAAAGTTTGACAGCTCGCTACCTGAAAAAATAATTCCAAACTGTGGTCGACTAAGATGACCACACCCCATACGTCGCATGGCTTTTAGAGGGCAAAAGGATGTGACCAAAATGTCAGTACTGCAGCCTGTCTTTCTCGTCATCCACGGGCCAAAAACTGGAAATGTTGACATTATCGTTGAATTTCTTGAAAAGATATTAATTTTACATATAGACTGTTTATAATTAGATAGTACAGAATTGCTAATTCTAACGCTTAAAATAAAAACTAAAATATCACTATGTTCAAAAATTCATTGTCATATACACTTCGTGACATTGAAAATGCAACACCAAGAAGACGTGGTCAGAAAATTATGAAAATTTCAGGGTAAATGCACCTTGCCGAGTTATGCTAATGATGTAAAATTTGCAGTTCGCCAGTGCACGTGGAAAAAGATAAACGGCAAGGAACCTATAGAACGGACAATTTTTGTGAAAGTATTGGTGCTAGAAAAACTGTCGTAGAAATTTGATTCTTGTCTCAGAGGACACGTGTAAGCAGAGAATGCCAGGCCGCCGTCAACGGAGGCAGTTCCAGCAGACCGACGTTTTTACGAGGGGCATGGTGATCGGACTGAGAAGTGCAGGTTGGTCCATTCAGCAAATCTCGGCAGACACACACCTGGACTGTACACCGGCTGTGGCGAAGATGGTTGGAACAAGGAAATGTGGCACGTTTAAGAGGTGCCATGCAGCCAGAGTGACGTCAGCACGTGTGGATCGACGCATCCACCGACAAGTGGTGGCGGCCCCGCAAGCTACTTCAACCTCCATTCTGCGACATGTTTAAGACACCTTGGATGTTCCTATATCGACCAGAACCATTTAAAGTAGATTGGTCGCTAGTGGCCTGCGCTCATGGCGTCCGTTAAGAAGATTGCCTTTGGGTCCACAACATAGACGACAACGATTGCAATGGTGCCAGGCTAGAGCGACGTGGACGACAGAATGGCACAGAGTGTAGTTCTCAGATGAGTCACGCTTCTGTTTCTCCAGTAATAGTCAACGCGTACGAGTGTGGCGTCGACGTGGAAACAGGTCCAATCTAGCAGCAATTGTAGAAAGCCCCACTGCACGACGACGTGGCAGCATGCTGTAGGGAGCACACCTGGTCACCTCTAGTTCGTATTCGGGGACTATGACGGCTCAACGGTATGTGGATGATGTGCTGCGGCCGGCGACACTCCCCTAACTTCAAACGGTTCCCAACGACCTGTATCAGCAGGATAACGGTCGCATCAGTCAACGTGCTCTGCAAGGTGTACAGGCGCTTCCTTGGCCTCCGTACTCTCCTGATCTGTCGCCATTCGAACACATTTTGGGTATGATTGAACGCCATTTGCAGACCCTGCCACTGGCCACCACCTCCTAGATAAAGAAGGCCTGAGAACAGAAACTGTTACGTCATCACTAGTCCACTAAAATGACGTCATCACCCATTTATTTTTAAAAGTAAAACTATTCAAAGTTTGTGGTGAATTTACTCCCGTACAAGACATTTTAATAATCTAAGATAGAAAATTTAATTTTACGACAAATGGGAAATTTTAACTATCACTAATTATATAATATGGTATAGAAATAGATCATAATAAATAATTTTTTTTATCAGAAAGGTATTTTATTTTTTATCTTTAACTTAAGATATTTTGTGAAATTTATATCATTCACCAGAAATTTGCAATAGTTTTACTTTGTGAAAAAAAAAATGTGATGACGTCATCTTAGACGACGTAGTGATGACGTAAAAAGTTCTGTTCTCGGGCCTTCTATGTCTAGGAGGTGGTGCACTGGCCCGTTCAGAAGACGAATTGTGACAAATGGTTGGCAGGGAATGGAGAAACATTCCTCAGGACACCATTGCTTGTTGCTTTTTGTATCTCCGTCCACGGTGGTCCGACAACCTACTAAGACGACGCTGCTCTCCCTCTGTATTATGCATATCATTTTGAAATAAAGATCACTTATTGTTTATTGCTGTCTCTCTCTGCTTGCCGCGTTTCAACACTTTCTGACCACTCCATAGGGGTGTGGCATTTTCAATGTCGGGCAGAGTATTTTCTCATCATGCGAATAATTATTGATATTTCAAAATACCTATGTATGCGGAAATCTAAATTTTAGACAGCTGAAAAAATTGTTAGAAAGCTATTCCATGGCTTTAAAATAAGTTTATTATTATAGTTTTTTTCTGAAAGTATAATTTATCCCAATTTTCATTTTCTAAGTAGGTAATGTTAATTTTCTTTTTAAAAACCATAAATAAATAAGTAGAAGTACTCAACTGCACTTCTTCTTTCCACACGAAAGTTTAAGTTTTGTGGCTACACTCTTTTAGTATATTCCTTCACATTTTAAATATTTTGGAGATTACAATTAGAATCTTAAGGTGTCAAATATCGGAAAAGTTGTCATTATATTATTTCTTTGAATAAAAACAAATTTGTTCTTGAAATTATTATTTCTTTAATTATTACAATAACTGTTGAAGAATATTTTAAAAAATATTTCTTTTTACAGAGCAAAATCCTGTAAGCGAAATCTCGATTACTATCACAATAACCTCCGAAATTGGAATGTAAAGAACTAATTTGCCAAACGCAATGCCCTTTCGCCATCAGATGGCGTGACTTTAGAAATTATGGCGTTGTTGGAATTCAGTTTTGGCATTTTCTTGAAGGACCATTTCAGTCTTTCCTGGTAGTCCGTGCATCGAACGCAAAGATCGATGTTCCAATTTTAAAACATCGGTGTTAGAAATACATTGGCCAAAAAACATGTTCAGCAGCTAAAATATAAAAATTGAATTAGGTTTTTAAAAAGCAATAATTTTAATGGAGAAGATTTACTTGACTTAGTCCCTGATGCTATTTTTCAGTACAATAATTTAAGCAAACTAATTTTTCTGAACAGATAATTAGTGCATGAGCAAAATATCGTTTCTTAACCTTTATGAAATAGTAGTTTTCTAATGAAGATATTTATATTTATCTTTTTTACACTGCACCCCCGGGTTGTTTAGCGTCTAGACAAGTTTAGTATCACACCACGGGTCCGGGTTCGATTCCAGGGATGGACTTGGGTGTCATTTCGTTTTTCCCTTCATAGGAGGAAAACTTGGTCCACCTCTAAGTTTCCTCCATAATAAAATAACCAGTAATTCCGACTTTGTAGCGGCCAATATGTATAAACGCCAAGTGCTCTCCATTAGAAGAAATAAAATATTATATTTTTTCTTAGGTGACGGTCACAGTAGTGTTAACTACCGTGATTAAAAGTATTCCCAATGCCCCTTTTAAAATAAATGTACTGCAGATAGAGTCTGTAAATTTATACGAAATTTTTTTTTTTTTTTAATTTTGCAAACATCAGATAACAGACAAAAATTTATTTCGTTTTTTCGATAGAAATTATTTAAATAAGAATTTTAACTAAGAATTTTAACTTTGTTGATTTCCGGAACGGCGAATCATATTGAGTCAATATTATACGTTTAAATCAACATTTGGAAAGTTATCTCAAACAAGTTTTAAATCAAATGTTTGATGCCGACCACATATCACGTTTACATAGTAATATAAAACCACTGTGTGCATGTAATATATGCCCCTTAAACTCCACGCCTGTTTTTCTGCATATCACTTCATGTGCTTTCTGACACACCTCAAAATGGATTAGTTACTGATAACGGATATAATCTTGCACAAGAGTTCGAAGTTAAAACTTAGGATCCTTCTTGTTGCCGTTATAGGTTTCGTTCTGAGTCAGCACTTTTATACCGAATCCCACGGGATGTTAGCAGATATAGGCTGTGAAATTGCTTGGCAAAGGGTTGGCACTGAATTCTCACAGTTTTATGGTTACCTGTGTTTTTTTTTTACTTTTGTAATTATTAAATGTTTATTGTGCCGATCAGTTTATGTAGAGGCTAAAGAACCATTCTATCACTTCTCTTGTCCTTGTTCGATTCCCGGATGGGCTTGGATGTTAACTTGTCCGTTCCTTCATTGGGGTTAACGCTGGCCGCGCTCTGGTTGCTCTCATAGAATGGAATAAAAAATGAAGTTCGGGCTTTAGTAATGGCGCAAATGGTTAATGAGCAAGTGTCCGCTCATTGGATAAAAAAAATGTTTAACGCCAGATGCTTCATTTTAATGTATTCAAATGTATATCTGATTTGAACTTTTTTTTAAGTCTCTTTCTGTCAGTATTTTTGATGTATTCGAAATCTCTCTGTATTTTTAAATACAATTTAAGGCGTAGTTTTCTATAAATAGGTGTAGTAAATCACAAGTTAAAGCCATATATTGTTTAGTCAATGATTGAGAAATAATGTAATGAAATCACATAAAATGGAATGAGTGTCCCGCTAACTGCTCTAAAGACTACGTATAAGAGTACCATATACGCTTTCAAAATAAAAGATAAAAAAGTCTTATAAATAAGGAAACTAGTGGAAATAAAATTTAATTCTGTAGATTTCCAGGTTTCAAAAGTTTGTAAAGATAATAAGATTATGGAAAATTATTTGTGGGCACACACGTGTATATATATATATATATATATTATTGTTATCATACTTTACACATTTTAAAATGCAAATTGCCACACTTAAAAATTGCATATGCTCTCCAACTTGGTACGCATGGTCAACGCCTCCTAAATACGGAAAGTCAAACTACTCCTACGTCACCAAACTTTTACATCATCACTAGATCTATTATAGTGAGGTCATCCCAGTGCGTTTCACAAAGTAAATCTATTTAAAATTTCTGGTGAATTCTGCAAATATTGGAAATTAAATATTAAAATACCTTTCTCATACAAAACTATTCATTATGATCGCTTTCCTTATCATATTATCTAATTAGTCATAGTTAAAAACTGTCATTTGTCTTAAAATTATATTTTTTATCTCAAATTATTAAAGGATAACTATTCATAGGTAAATTCGCCAGAAAATTTTAATAATTTTATTTGAGAATAAAACTTTTAAATGTAGCCTAGCGGTGGCGTCAACGCTTGGTGACGAAGTTTTAAGGCTTTGTATTTCTAGGAGGCATTGGTATGATAATGTTTCAGAAATGCTTCAGGAATGTCTCTTGTGCTCGCCAACACTTCTTAGATCAGAGACGGCCCGAGGAGCTTGCGGAGCCCCAGGCGAAGCGCAAGTGCGGGGCCTCTTCTCTATCATGTCTTATGAGATAGCAATAAAATGACCCAGGAGCCTCTATAAGCGCGGGGCCTTAGGCGATCGCCTACATTCGCGACCCCCTTGGGCCGACCCTGCTTAGTTATACAAAGCTCTCCAATTACCACGGCACCAAGTTTTGAAGTCATCATTGGATTTACATTTATCAGTTTTTTTTTTCCGCAGCATAAAGTTTACTGTAAAACAAAATAAAATTATTAAAAAATGCTGGTGAATTTCATGAATGGTGAATGGCATGAATAGCAATATTTTAAAAAGAGATAAAAAATATAATTTTTGCAAGTGGAAGTTTTTAACTATGGCTAATTAGATAATATGATAAGATCATAATGAATTGTTTTGTATGAGAAAGATATTTTAATTTTAATGTTTAGTTTAATGTATCTGATTATATTTTTAGCATTCACCAGAAATTTTAAATAGTTTTAATCTGTCAATGAAAAACTGTGATGACGTCAAAGCATGGTGACGAAGTTGTAATTCTTTCTATATAGCTGGTAGTGTGATAGCCAACACCCTCTAGATATAGAATGCCTTACAGCTTAAACACTAGCATACAGCTGAAGTCCGGACGTAATCACAGTTTTACTCTTCTAAAGTATATCTACTTTAATTTTATGATGAACTTAAATTTTTAAATGATTTAAGATAGAAAAATTAATTTTACGACGCATGACAATTTTTGGCCATCAATAATAGTATAATATGATGCAGAAGTAGATCATAATGAATTATTTTGTACCAAAAGAGTATTCTAATTTTTACATTTAATTTAATATATCTGCAAAAATTCGTAGTAACCAGCAGGAATTTTAAATAGTTTTACTTTTAGACCATACAGCTATTATGACGTCATATAAGAAGTTCTTTTGATGATCGCATTGCTTTAGTTAGTAGGCTTTCTACATCTAGAAGGTGTAGTGTTAGCCCACACAAATTTGTTATCAATAGAAAAGAAAGTTAGATTAATATGAAACAAACTGGCATCTTTTTTACGGTGTGCTAGTGCTTATTTAATAAAACAAAGTGTTATAGAAATATCTGAGAAGACCTACAATTAAGAGAATCAGAATAATAAAGAAAAGAAAAACATAAATATACGATTAAACAATACAGACTGTATTGGCTGGTACACTGCTTTCACTCTTTTTCAATTGTAAAAAAAGGAGTGTCCTATCAAACATTCGGTAGTGTTTAATTTTATATATGTGTGTACTTTTTATGAAGGTTTGTCTCATAGCAATCCATTCCCCTGTAGATTTTATTATTATTATTATTGTTGTTGTTGTTGTTGTGATCAGACTAAACTATAACTAATATTTCCATCAATATTTTTCTATGCTAGAATAATTGTTCTTGCATAAAAATAACATACGAAATAGCCAGGATTTATGCCATTAAAATTTGCATTCCATATGACGCCCATAAAGTAAAATAGCGGTTTAAAAGCTATTTCTGTTTATAAACACGCTCACACATGACACAAAGCACAGCTGTTCATTCTCTTCTCGAATGATTACAAGTAAAACATTCTCTCGAGGGGGAATTTTCTCCGTTGTTACCTGCATATTAATTATTATGTTATCGAAAAAATATGTTAACAAGACGGCAGAAAATCAATATGTTCCAGCAATTTATATTAACTCTAAAAATACACCTAAAAATTTTTAATGTCTTGTTTAAATTATGCAT
The DNA here is from genome assembly GCA_038373885.1 of Cheiracanthium punctorium. Classification (NCBI taxonomy): domain Eukaryota; kingdom Metazoa; phylum Arthropoda; class Arachnida; order Araneae; family Cheiracanthiidae; genus Cheiracanthium; species Cheiracanthium punctorium. The sequence goes on along the minus strand of JAWZYV010013228.1, from coordinate 105,658 downwards.
TTTTCTAAAATTTATGCTTCATTTAAAAAATAATAATAATAACTGGAGAATAACATTATTCATGCGAAATAAACGAAAGCTCTTGTCAGCGATGATCTATCATTACAATATCACAGCAGCCAACATGTATACGGATTATAACGAACCACTTTTTGTAAACATAACTTTTTTTCGTAAATAGTAATACACTAATAAATAAATAGTAATACACTTTTCAAGAACCGGTTGAATATATTATTAAAATTTTGTTCAAAAATGTTGATGTTTACAGAAGGTGGTTAACGATATTCCGCCCAAATATGCTATGCAATTTGTAAATCAAAGAAGGAAATTTACACGGATAAATGTGAAAGTTGTCGCCTCTTTTCGGATTAAATTCATTTGTTATGTTTCAATGACATTCTGCAAGCACTTTTCAAGATTAGCACTGTAGAGCATCCAATACCCGACAGAACTTGAGCCCAACTTCTGCCTCAACTTCAGCCCAACAAGCCACGGGCCAATATTTCCACATTGCCGGAGATAAAGTTATCCACCTAAGGAGTTCCATTGATACATTCATTCAATCGGTCAGTCACTTCGTGAGTGGATCGATGCAAAGAGCTGCCATTTTTAGAGGGGGGGGGGGGAGAGGCGACGTATTGACGAACTTGCCACCATGTAATGTAATAAAGTTGCCGCAAATAGAGAACCATTAAAACAGAAAAAAAACTTTTAACTCAAATTTAAATGAATAAAATAATATTTATTTTTCATTACTCGTTTGCATTTCATAGTACAAGTGGCTGTATTTAAATTTATCTTCCCCCGATGCACAGCCTTATACTGTTGAGCAGATTGCTACCAAAATTTATATATGGACTGCAGAACCAGATGCGCCCGGTGAAGTATTTTGTAGAATTTGATTTTAAATGTATCCTCTAGGTGGCGCTTTGTATGATGAAATCGGCATAGTAAATGACTCAAATTAGTTATTAAATGCTCAAAAACTCTTAAATGAATATTGCGCGTCCCTTTTGAATTACCTTTCCCACTGTTAAATTCGAAATTTTCTCATGCAAAAAATCACCTATTGGACATTACTTCAACATAAAATTCTTTATATCGTAAATTTACATCGCATCCTCCGAAGTGTATGATGCCCAAATATTTATCGCTTTGACCAAGTAGAACATCCTCCAAAGCAGTTTGAGAAGCCAAATTTGGCTAAAGCAGTATATTTAGCGCTGATAAATATCGATGGCGAAAATCATTTTCCAAATAAAATGCAAAAAAGAATTCTTCTTTTTTTTCAAATTTTTAATTTTTTAAGGATATTATAGAAGTTTAAAGAAAAGTTTTTGGTTTTTTTTTAAATTGAACAATCTTTTCTTATGAAAAATACACAAATGTATATATATCTTATTGCGCGAATCTTCCAGTGACGCTTGGCATTATAAATTTACATTTTTGCAAATTATGTATTGCTTTCCCTTCGTTATAACAAGGACTTAAGGTTGTTTTTTTTTCTGTGAGTGTACAACAGTTAAACATTTAGTGCACATGAACCTCTATTACACTGTTATTTAATGTCACTTACAATTACAAAAGTTTATACAAGTATAAACAGGGTAATCAGTTTAAAACAGTACCCTTTTGTGTGTGTTATCCACATCTATAGCATACGTAGCAAGACTTTCAAAATCTTTATTTAATATGTCTATATTAAGTATATCGAGTCAGTATAGAGTTTAGTATATCGAGTATGTTTTTTTTTTTCATTTTCTAAATACGAAAACTTGATTCTTAAAAGGAAATTCATGTGAAAATCATTAGTATTTTTTAATCAGATTCTGCGCAAATGATTTGAGCAAATAGTCTGCTTCTTTCAACAGTTCCATTTTTTGTAGTTTTGAAAAGTCATAGCATACGATTATGCGTAAGTTTTTCAGAGAAGTCCTGCAAACATAGATGAGCTAGAATAATTGAGCCATTTTATTTCAGATTATGACGAGAAAGCAGTTACGTCTACAGAATTTCTTGGCCATACCGTCAGTCAGTGAAGATAGTGACAGTTTGTCGGATGCTGGAAGGGACGTGGACATCGAGAAAAATCGGTCAACCATCAGCTATTTATCTGAATCTGTCATCTACGGGGAATTTCAAAATTCATCCCAAAGATATCATTGTTCATCTTCCTCCTACGAAGTTGTTCATAGAAGCAATCTAAAAATAGAAAAAAATGTGTCAATTATTAACAACTGATTATCTCTAACGCTGGAATGTAGGACAGACGAGGAGGCTTTTGCACATTTCAAATATCAAAAATTTTTAAATAAACGTTTTTGAATTTTCTGATATTTTTCATTAAATGCGAAATATTTTTGTGTTTTTTTTCAAATAAATCGCAAAATTTTCAAATTAAGTCTGGAATGTTCAATATGGAATTTAAGATGTAAATATTAGATACACAGACAAAGATATATTTATCAAAGTGGAGGAGAAGTGAGGCAAAAGGGCTAAAGTTATTGTTGAGCGGTCAATAATTCGCCTTATAAGCCATCATAGCTGCCAACCTTCCCGATTCCTTCGGGAGATTTCCTACCACTAATTTTTAACCTATCAATTCACACTTAAAAGAACGCCAAAATTACATACAAGAAAAGCTTTTAAAAATTGTGGTGAGAAATCTCCCGAAGAAATCGGGAAGGTTGGTAGCTATATAAGCCATTCCCATGTATCCGCACAGTGCTTGTCCCATAGCAAAAGTTAATTAAATTACGACTATCGCAAAACCGCATTATAAAGTTACCTTATATTTTTATAAATAAAGTATGTAATGTATTTAATTTTACTGGGACAAACAACATGCATTTCTCAAAATTTATTATAAACTGCACTTTTAATTTTTTGACATTCCTTTTGAATTAGAAAAATAGGAAAAATGTAATAGGAATTAGAATGAGCATTTTTCACCGCGTGCATTTGCGCTTTACACCAAATGGAAAAGTCTCTAAAGCACTTTTTACTGCCCTCACCACAGCAACATAAACAAATCATGGGATAAATAAACTGAATCTTCCGGTTTTCTTGCTTTATAAAATATTTTATCTTACAGAAAAACTTTCAACATCCGTAGGGACTGGAGACAAATTTCCGGCTCAAATCTTTATGCAAAGCCTTGGCTTATTTAAATGTTTATTTCTAAGTTTCTACTTTTTTTCTTCAAGGGGCAGAAAAGATAAATAGTTACTGCGCCGTTTCCGAGAAAGAATTAAATTAATTTCGTTTTTTGCAGACTTTTGATGCTTCAATCAGAAAAAAGAATTTTTGCTTTTTATTTTAGATTTTTCATTTTAATAAAATTAAGTATCTTCTAAGATTTAAATTCTGCTGTACATAAGTAACTGCGATGTTCTAAGTGATTTCGAAATTGATGATTTAGCGATACTGTTATGTATGCCAAGATTTCGATATTAATGTAAAGCGGTAACATATTTTATCTTAAATCACACTAAAAAGTTGCTGCCTCATCATAGCACGGTGGTTATATCACTGAAAATGGTAGACGGACGAAGTGTGAAGGTCCCAGGTTCGGGTCCCATCGCGCTTCCGTCGACCTAACCACGGAGTTTTCCGTGGTTTTCTCCGAAACTTAGCGTAAATACGGTTCCGGACCCTCTTAGAAAGACCCCCACGGAGGGCACCCAACCCTTCGGCCTAGAGCCCACGCGGAGCTAATCTGTCGTAATCCCACAAGCAAACAAAACTAAAGATGTGCTTAAATTTTAGAGGGAAAGTGTACGGTTTTGAGAAAATCAAAGAAAATTTCAACGTGAGAATTACCCTTCGTCTTGAATACGTCCCTTTTTTTGTTTTCAGTAAATGGGGATAATGGTGGATAGTTACTAGCAACATTTTTATCAATATATTAATTATTAAATATTTATTTAACAAAATAATCTGTTTGTTAATATGCAGAGAGAAAACATTAACTGCCTGTGGAAGGATTCCCTCCCCCCTCATGATACAGGGTGAGTGGGTTAGTTTAATTTTGTGGCGCCTTTCGATGATTGGAAGCGTGTTTCTGGGAGGGCCCCATCACAGGGATGGTCGAACATTTCCTCGATAAAGAAAAACAAGAACTGAAGCTTCGACATCATGAATAGTCATTTTGATTTCTTCCATGGCTGACGAGAAAGACAGGCTTTGGTGTGACATTTTAGTCCCACCTAAGTCATATGACCTAGAGGGTCTGGCCATTTTAATTCGAGATAGCCATAGTAAGGAAAGTATGGTAAAAAAAAAAAAAAAATTATTAAGATGTTCAAAAAAATCCATTTTCGAAAAAGCATTCCTCCCGTTGCTTTTCCGATTTCTCTCTCCCAATAGAGATTATACGAAATCTCAAACCTATCATTTAAAAGGACAGTTAAACTTTACAAGCCTTGAATTAGAAAAAAAAAAGTGAAATAGAAAAAAAAAACTATCCAAAATTTCATACAGGGTGAATCAACGTGTTGGAAATGCAAAGGATTATGGTGTAGACCAAGGTGATTCAGAATCACATAGCAATGGGGGATTGCAAACGTAGTCCCTCTAAAATTATTGTTGAAAGCGTAGGAGAAAATAATGGAAAGATTTGTCTAAATTCTCAACCGAATTCCATTCGACTGAGAAGTTAGACAAATCCTCCAAAGTGGTTATTAACGGGTTAATGAAGACGATATTACCAATACGAAAGTGCCATGTCTTATCTACCAACCGTCCCCTTTTTATTGGAATATTTTTCACCACTATTTTTAAACAGTTTTGTGCTAAATAAATAGATGGAGATACGTTTAAACAAAACTGTTAAAAAAAAATTGTGAGAGAAAAATGTACTGATAAAAAAAGAGCGGTTGGCGGATATGCCATGTGGTTCTGAATTGTCTTAGTCATGAATTAAAACTTCTTTACAATTGTTTATGTAGGCATTTTTTAATACACGTAATTATCTGAAATATTATCTGAGCCCACTGCCATAACGAGCTGAGAAAATCGGCATAAAAATCTCCACTAAATCCAATATCTTGCTATTGATACACACCATACAACAGTTTAACTATATTGATAAGCACAGTTTAAAATTTTACTAATACTAAAGAGCAGTACAGAATGTGCTTTAAGTTAAAATCTCCAATTTTAAATGAGAATATTTAACGTATAGCATTAAGATAAAAGGTTATAGACTCGCAGAAATGCTTAATCCAAAAATATAACAATTTTCTAGTAAACTTACGTCACTAGTTTAAACTACCTACCTCAAATTTTATACTGATATCTTCCCCATAGTCTTCAATGGACTCCAGAAAATTTTAATTTTTTTTAAATAAAAAATTCAATTTTGTGAGATTATCTAAAATTTAGAAATATATAGACGAACTCTCTTCTAAACTTGACTGAAACCTCGTATTATCTTTTTTAGGAAGAAAAGGAATTTGAAAAGATATTTTTTTTCTCTAAAAAGTGTGTGCGTTTTACTTTACGAAAGTTTACTTAATTACTTTTAGAAATTAGCTAACGTTTATGCCACAGTAGAGAGCTAAATAACAGCATCATTTGTATTTATTTATTTACTGTCATTTTTTTACTACGGAAATATGATTTAATTGGAATAAACGATTATGCTTAACGAAAAGTTTTGCATGAACATTTTAGCGAGATACTAGATTAATTATTCAAGGTACTATTCATATTTCTAGGTGCTATTTATAATTCTAAGGCACGCTAAGTGTGCGTTTGAATTTGTAAAATGCAAGAGGAGTTTACTCATTTTTCACGTTTTGCTTACTGAGATACAAAAGAGCTAAGGAAAAAATACCACAGTTTGCCACCACGTATGTTAGTATTGAAAGTTAATTGCTTCGTCATACAATACAGAAACCTAGGAAGCCACCTTTCTAAGGACCTAGGAAGCCACCTTTCTCTCTAGTGGCTCCTCACCTAGGAAGCCACCTTTCCTACAGAAACCACCTTTCTAAGTGTGCGTTTGAATTTGTAAAATGCAAGAGGAGTTAACTCATTTTTCACGTTTTGCTTACTGAGATACAAAAGAGCTAAGGAAAAAATACCACAGTTTGCCACCACGTAAGTTAGTATTGAAAGTTAATTGCATCGTCATACAATACAGAAACCTAGGAAGCATTACTCAATGAAAATAGAATGCGCATCAAGTTTATATATCATAATGCTACTGATCGCGAAGTTTGAACTGAAACCGCAGGCAATGAAGGAATTTTAATTCCACTTAGAACAATCATTCGATAAAAGTGCAAAATTTATTGAGGTAAGTGGTACGCCTCAGCAAGTAGCGTTCAATCATTCGACTGTTTAAGATTTTATAACTTCGAACATAATGGGCCTTTAGCCAAGGACGGCTCCAGGCTGAATTTTCGGAGTGGGACTCCTTTAGATTAACCTATATTGTTCAAAGCGCAAATTGAATGCGTGAAATGGTACGGGAACGTGTGAAATCCATGGTCGGTAGACGGAGATGGCCCCTATGACCCACTCGCTTCGCCTTTAGCAAAATAAGATAGAGTCTGATATAATATATGATATGAGTGGTCACTACAGACAGATGGTCTCTTAGCCAAAGTGGTCACTTTAGTAGGTTCCATTGTATATGGAATCTTGAGACATACTCTTTGACAGAAGAGCTTTATTCACGCTCAAGTACAAAAAAAATAATAATAATGCTTTATGGTCGAATTTCGACCACTGGCAGACAGCTAGTATATTGAATTATATTAATGGGAAAAAATAGTCGTCAAAGGTTATTTTAATCGTCTAGACCAGTGGTGTGCAAACTATTTTCCTTTGCGACCCCCCTATTTTGTGTAAACTTTTGTCGCGACACCTGGATAGACAGTAGACATCTTGTTTAATTGACAACGAAGTTACATAGAAATTCTTTCATAGATTTGCTCTTACAGGGTGATTTGAAAACAGTGTCGTGACGTCATCGATTGAAATAACGCCTTTATAAAACAGCGCACCAAAGTTATAAACCATCATAAAAATGTTATGAAAGTTTTAACATAATAAAAATCAGATATTGAATCAATGAATCAACACATACTTTTATAAAACAATATTTATGCGTATGGATTTAAATATTTTTTAATGAAAAAAACTTTAAAAAAAGTGTGTGCGTGTAATCTTTACGCGCGATTGAAGTAAAACTTCTTTGGCGTTTACGGTAAATATCACTGAAATTATTAAACTTAAAATAAATATCATATTATAATTTAATTATATTTATTATTCATGTACTTTACAAAGATTATATAAATGTTATATTCATATTATTCATTGGAAATAGGAACTTGAATGTCATCATAATATTTTATGTATGAAATTATAGGTTTGTGTTAACTATACTGTGAAACATAAATTTTACTCTCTAAATTTGCAAACTTTCTTGAAAATACAGCATCTATCGTTGTACCGAAACGCGTTGTTGATTGAAGTCGAGAAGTATTCATAGTTAGATCCAATTTTTCTTTTTAAAAATCAACTGACGGCTGAGATTCTTGGTAGCGAAAATCTCCAGTTAAAATCTCCAGTAAGAATCACCAGCCATTCATGATAATTATTTAGAATCCAGGAAGTGTCCATGTTGTAGTATTATTCTTTAACTGTTTTCTTATACCATTGTTCCATCGGGAGTTTGGGTTTGAATGGGAGGAATGTCCATGGTCTAGTATTATACTTTAACTCTGTTTTTTAACTGATGTTTTCCTCTGATTGTTGGGTTCGAATGCAGATAGTGTAAAAATTTATTTAGTGTTTTTCTATCACAGTATTCTTAAGCGTTTATTTCGTCTGCTGGTAGGTTTTCGAATTATTTATCTGTATCCGTGTTTTTAAACTGCAGGTTCTATCTATTGTTTGGGAATGACTGCAGCCAGAGTCCGTTTCTTTGTAGTGTTCCATCCCCGTGTTAAACCGTTGCTCCGTCTTGAGGTTGGGTTAGAATCCACGGAGTGACCATTTGTTATTCTTTTATTTTGATCTTAAACCCTTTGCAGCCAGTGTTTGTTTCTTTGTGGTGTTACATACCCGTGTTCTTAAACCGTTGTTCCGTCTAAATATCGTTTTAGCATCCAGGAAGTGTCCGGGTTGAACTATTATTCTTTCACTGTTTTCTTAAAATGTTTTCCCGTAGGGTTTGAATCGAGAGAATGTCTTTGTTGTGGTATTTTTCTTTAACTGTGTTCCTAAACTGGTATTTTCTTCTGTCGGTTGGTATCGAATGCACGTAGGGTCTGTTATTGCATTTTTCTATGGCAGTGTTCTTAAACCTTTGTTTTCCTCTGCAGTTTTTGCTCGAAGTATTATTCTGTATAAAAATTTACATTTGGCTCATTATATAAATAACTCAAAAACTCATGAGCAATATTAAAAGATTGCATGTTATTTAAGTACAGACAAACAATATTCATGTATCATGGCAACCAATCATGTCAAGTTTTTAATCATAATTCCATTAAATATTGTATTAATGCCGTTGAAAACATGTGAGTAAAGCAACGGAATGCACCATAGTGCCACTTTCTGTATTCGGTGCGTAGGCCTTGTTTATCGGTGGTGACGGGTTGGGTCGCCTCCAGTAACAACAGTGAGAGACAGTCAGCAGGATCGCCGCCTGTTCAGCGAAAGACTTCACACAGTGGCTCTGACAAGAGCCGGTCCACTTATCCACTGAACAGGGTCATCAGACAAGATCTTGCTTCAAAACAGGTAGGGAGTAATGCCGACGCGTAGGGAGCACAGTCGACGTTCTCAGAAACAAACGTCCGAGAGCTGTTCCGCAAATAATTAAACTTATAAATCTGGAAAAGCTTGTTAAGTGTGACGTCAATATTAAGTAAAAATCACTTGCAATAGCTAACTTTGTCACGCAAATGATTAACTTTTTTGACTCTCGGATATGAAATGTTGTTGAAAATAGCTAAAAATCACTTAAAAATGAGGGAACGGGTGGATTTTCAGATTTTTAAAGTAGCGCAGATTGTTTTCTATATTTTTATACATGATTATGGAAATTTTCAAGGGGATCGCACAAACGGTGTAGAAATTATCAGGTGTAGAAATTATCGAGATCGATATTTTGTTTTAATGGAAACTAATTTTGAAGATCACTATGCATGATCACTATACATGATCAATTTGCAGATCACTGTGCATGATAACGGGGTTTTGAAGCCCCGTGATAGCGATCGCGAATATCCCGCTTGTAAAATAATAATTGTCAGTTTCTTCTCTTGTATTATTTCCGTTCTTTGAAATGAATGATTGTAGATTTTTCATAAATTTGAATTTCTTAGAATTTGGCGACCCCCAAAAAATTTCTCACGACCCCTCCGGGAGTCGCGACCCCCGGTTTGCGGACCACTGGTCTAGACCACCAGGCGACCAGGTTTTTTTCGAAACCTGTTTTAAATTATTTTTGTTAATATGTACAAGATATGTACTGCATTTTATTATTATTAATGTTTAGGAAATATAACTTATTATACATATTTAAGTTTCGTCTTAGCTAGTTAAAGCTTGTTAATAATTTTATTAATCAAATGGGAATTCCATAGATCTCGGGAAATGGTTTTCCTCCTCGAAATACAAAAAAAAGCCAATTCAGTGAAGCCTTTCTTTTTTCTAAACTAATGTTAAGTAGCTTTATCTCATGCATGCTTATACAAGATTAACTCACTGTTTTTTCTAGTATTATGCACTTAATTGGTGGGTATGTTTCAAACTGATGTTTTCAAAACAAATGCTATAAATTTATTCTTAATGGTTTTATAAGTTTTTCTGGATGATTTTTGAACGTAATAATGAATAAAGCTGGCAAAACGAAAATTTAAATGAAAACTTGCGTTACGTTTTGTGTTCAACGTTTATTAGAAATCCCAATCATTTTCGCAGAAAAGCTCAAAATCAAAAGTAAGTGAGTAGTTCCATGTCAAAATTTTCCACGAGTCATAATATATAATGTCACCACATAATATTTATGCTATCGCTGGTATGAAAATAATAACTCAGTAACAGACAAAAAAAGATGCATAGGGCATTATTTAAGTTCACGCGAGCGACAAAGTGAACATATTTATGTGTACTGCATTAAAAGATAGCTCTTGAACTATACAACCAAGACGGGGTGGATGTGTAATACAAATATAAAATTCATAGATAAGACATTTCTTAATAAATTTTCTGGTTAAACTACAGAATTATGTACATAAATTTTGGGTCTAATTAAAGGTTGAAACTTTCATTAATCTAGATTAAAATATTATCGTCTAAAAACTTCATAAAAGTCACACCGTTGGTGCGATCGGCCTGAAAATTTTCATAATTATAAAAAAAAAAACCAGAATGGTGAAAACAATCTGTGCTACTTTAAAAATCTGAAAATCTACCGGCTCCCGAATTTTTGAGCAATTATTTGCTATTTCCATCTCTATTTAATATCCTAAAGTTAAAAAAAAAAACTCAGTCGCGTGAAAAAAATGGCGTCATATTAAAAAAATAAAATAAATCAAGATAATTTTTCTATATTACCCAGTTTCACTTTCTTTTCACGAAGAAAATTATTTCCTTTGCGTGAAGCTTTTGTATAAGACGGGCATTCCCACTAAACGAAATATTTTGAATGCGAAAAACTTCATCCCGTTTTTTCAAGATAATGTAATTAGTAAAAATTGAATATAAGTTAAGTTCATTTATTTTAAATGTACAAAGATTAATTGTATTATCTAAATACATATATTTGCCCTTTCTCTAGCCACCACTTGTGTTTTAAGCTGTCTTATTTTTTGAATTATATTTATGGCGCTTCTAGCAGAGTTAGTGCGTAAGGGTTCTGCTATATTGTTAGATAAAATTCACAGTTTGCAAAAAGTGGTTAGTTATACTTTGATATATTTGTCAGTTCTGCTTAGAGTGGTACATACACCTCTACCGAGCTTCTAGAAGATGCCTTGTAGTTGACTGTGTAGGACTTTTTACGACTGCGTCGCAGTAATACCCAGTTCGTCACCTAAGCTTTCCCAACTCCTCCTGGATATAGAAAGGTTTGCAACTCAGCTTTACGCCATCACTTAGGCCTACAAAAGAATACGGATCACAATTTAATTTTCACAAAAATAAATCTATTTAAAATTTCTGGTTTGTGCTAGAAATATTAGAAAGTATCTTAAATTATACATTAAAATTAAAATACCTTTCTCATACAAAATTATTCATTATAATCTATTTCCTTATCGTATTATCTAATTAGTCATAGTTAAAACATTTGTCGTAAAATTATATTTTTTCCTCAAATTAGTAAAATATTACTATTCATGGGTAAACTCACCGGATTTCAAAAATAGTTTTATTTTGTGAAAATAAAACTTTGAGATGCGTACGTAATGATGACGTCAAATCTTGGCACATAGGAGTTGTAAGGTTGTCTGTATCTAGGAGGCACTGACTTTCCTCTATGTTTGATTTCGATCGTTAACTCAAAGTAATCAGAAATAATAGTATTTAATATGTATCAAGAAAAAAATCCTCACGTAAATGCATACAGCGGAAAAATGCAGGGGGGAATTTTAGAAAATTTCCCTTCCATCAACCAGAGTGATTTTTTCAAAAGAAATGAAAAACTCTTCTTATCATTATTAATATAAAGCGTTGTTTGTCAAAACTGCCTTTCAGATATTTCCCCTTTATTCCAAAAAAATAGTTCGTATCGGTTACAGTCAAAATAATACCAGGTCTTTTTTCTTAATTTAAAGAAGGTAAATTTGTTTTAATTTTCGAGGGAAGGCGAAGTTTTATTATATCCACTGCTTGGTTCCGCCATGAATACCTTTACATGAAATACCTTGTGACAAGTAAATTAATTGTTTCTGGCTGTTTTCTTTCAATATACCTTTCCCTCGATGCCTTTACGGCATAAAATGAAATTTCCTGTGACAAATTGCTGCAAGAAATTACGTCTGAACGAGAGTTCCTTATCCTTCAATTTTGTGTATATTTTTTTAAAAGTTGAAAGAATCTCCTTTGAGTCAAAGGAATACATATAGCTAAAGAATAATTTTATAAAAAATATTTGTTATAAACCAGTAATATTTGCAATTCATTATTAAAAGGCTTTATTTCTACGGAAAGTTTCTTTTTTTTCCTTTCACGTTTAATTTCTTAAGTTATACAGTTCAGTACACCTCTAAAATAACAACATGTAACATAGACAACTTTTTATTTTGGGAAATTTTTTTTAATTGAGTTGTCATTCCAAATTTTCAAGTTTCTGTACCTATAACCGTAACCGTGAATGGCCCTTTGTTGCTGTTTACAGAATCTTAAGCCCATACTTCTGAATAACTAACTGTGAAAATTCATCTCGATCGGGTGAACATTTTTTTATGGCCACCCTGTACATTGCATTCAGGAATACATTGTATCCATGATATACAGGGTGGCCATAATTAAACTGACAGTGCTCACAATGTTCTGTAGCGCGATCTCTTTGCGAGAATTACGCCACATTTTGTAGGAAGATTAAACAAGACTGGGCACGAAGGATTCCTCGAAAAAAACTACACAGTTTCAAAAGTTAGTTCCAAAAGTCACCGCTAGGGGAATGTTTGGCACTATGTAATCAAAAATAGAGTGTTAACAAATGCAAATTAATACGGAATAAAATTACCTTTTATTATGCACATTTTCTGATTTAGTTCAAGTGCAATATGGCAACACTTTTAAAAAAGCATAAAATCTACATAAACACCGATAAAGTCTCGTGATCTGCAATATCAAGTTACGCTGAGCAGAAGAAGAAGTTCTTTATTCAAATTTCACGTTACATCCATTGGCACAGTGCCAGCTGCTTGGGTTTTAAAAGGCAATGTGTTACGTTTCGAATCAATCGGATTGAAAGTTTATGTGCAATGTCTCCTTCTTTAGTCGAGCGTGCGTTACTAGTCAAATTCTTTTACCTCAAAAAATGCAACGCGTCAGCCGCTCTTCGTTCTTTTAGAACGCACAAAAAAATGCATAAAAGTAACGGTCCATTTGTCAGTTAATGGGCTTAAAGCAATGGTTGCGACGTTTGAGAAAACAGGTTCTCTAAAGGTTCAGTCAGGCAGAGGACGAAAACCTGTACCACAGAATACAATCGAAGCAGTTTCCACGGCGATTGTCGACAGAGGACCAGACAATGCTGCCACCTCTAGCGCTCGTGGAGGAGCTCGGAACATGGATATGCCTTACAGTACGGTATGGAAAATCTTACGAAAGATTATCCACTTCTATCCGTACAAGATCAGCTGTGTACAGGAGTTACTGTACCCCGACCATGATAAGCGATTGACTTTTGCTCTCACCTTTCTTGCCAGAATGGAGGTGGATGATGCTTGGCCGTAGAAAATCCTATGGGGAGACGAGGCCCACTTTTACCTGAATGGAACTGACAATACCCAGAACTGCCGAATTTGGGATGACAAATCACCACATGCAGTCACAGCAATGCCCTTACATTCACCAAAGGTAACTGTTTGGTGTGGGTTCACAGCGGAATTTATCGTAGGTCCATTCTTCTATGAGAACATTACCCCGACAGGACCGGAAACCTGTTCTGTTACCGGAGAGAAATATCGCCACATGTAGAACAGCTTTGTCATTCCGGCATTTCAGCAAAGACAATGTGATAAATATGGTTCACTGCGTTTAGAATGTTAATAAACATTTACATAAAGAATGCTAAATTGCCAACAGAAAGATTGCACGAATTGTGACGTAAAAACGAACAAATAATTTTCATAATTTTTTTTTTCATAAGAGATATGTTAAACAAAAGCATGATGCCGGTGTGATTTTAATGTAGGAACTCGATATATTCCTGAGTAAAGCTTCTTATCTCCGCTTACGTCAGAATGCACGTCAGATAAAGGCGTTAAATTCATTAGAAATGAAGGAAAAAGTGTTTATAACTCGAAAATAAAAAGGTTATTTATGCACATGATGCTATAAAACTGATATTTTTTTCAGATTAAACACATGTAAAATATTCATTTGATCTATCTGCGCGTAATCCCCTCCCCCCTTTCTACAGTTTAACCCTTTCAAAGCGTTTTCGAAAAGAGAAACAAAAAGTAAGTGATGTTTTCACTCTACTAAGACTCGGAAACTGGAAATTTTTTTTTTCTCTTAAGGCAAAGTACTATATACAGGTTGTTCCAAGAAGGTGGTAACGGGCTTTAATTCTTTATTTATTACAGATAAGTGGGCAGTGTACATTGAATAAAATGTTCTAAATGAGGTGGAAATAAGACTCAGTAAGGAAAAATGCCTCTCGTTCATTTACAAAAAGGGACACTTTTTAAATTTGTGTACGACCCCCGTAGAAAAACATTCCCACTTAGTAAAATATGCCCCCCATACACTAATGAGGTGATTTCCCAATTTGAGCCAATTCTCAGTGATGTTGCGCCCAAGTTTAACTCTATTTCATATATTAACTGTAAGTATTTATTTAAAAACCAACATCCTCCACTTTTAATTAATTCCTACACTAACACATACACACACACAAAAAAATTAAAAATAATTTAAAGAAATTCTTTTAAAATAAAATATTTTAATTCATAGGTGACAATTTTCAATTTTTTAAAGCTTTTCACATCAAACTGTTCGGGTTTAGCGGGGGGGGGCTTTAGCCCCCTCCGTGGGTGCGCCTGTGTCCACTACATAGGCTCGGGCGCCCCAGCTGCAGACGTACTGGCGCCGACGTTTATCCGTTGGCACGCGTTCATTCTTTTATCCTCATTGCAGTGCAATTCAATTAATTTTCTAACAACCAGAAATTTTAAAGGGAAATTTAATATAAGTTAAAAGTATTTGTCTTAACATGTATAATAACCTCATTCGGGTGTCATAAGCGTTTAAAAAGCCTGACCATATCTTGGGTCGGGTAGATTTGAAGATAAGTGCGGCAGTTTTCCCAACTCAAAAATTTTTCACCCTAAAGCTCCAACTAAAGACACCTAAAATTCCTACAAGTACTGGGAAATTACCTCTGATAAAATATTATTGTTGTTAAAATACATAATTAATTATTATTACATAAATTACTTAATCAATTATAAATATTTTTATTAATGCACTCTATAACAAATAAATGGACGCGCCAAGAAGGAGGTGTCCGATTGAGACGAAAATTGGTGGATAGGAAGACAATGTACAGAATAGTAAATGATTAAAATTTCAGAACCATTGAATAATTTATTTCAGAGTTACAGTAACAAGTTCAATAAGGTGTTGACCCGCTGCTAGCCTGGATACAAGCTGCCACACGGCGTGGCATAGACCGATAAAGCTCCCGGATGGTCTCCTGCGGTATTTCCTGCCAAATTCGCTCCAATTGTCGAACGAGGTCATCAACAGTCCGTGCCAGATGCAATCGCCTTCCCATCATATCCCAGACATGCTCGATGGGAGAGAGATCTGGCAGGCCAAGGAAGAGTTTGACAAGCTTGCAGACAGTTTAGAGCAGTTTAGACAGTTACGAGCCGTATGTGGTCTGGCATTGTCCTGCTGAAAAACCAGCCCCGGGCACTGCAAAAGGAACGGTAGTAAAACAGGTCTTAGGATGTCGTCCACGTACCGCTGTGCAGTAAGTGTACCTCTAATGACGACCAAAAGGGGTCCGGCTGTCAAAGGAAATGGCACCCCAGAATATAATGCCTTGTTGAGGGCCGGTGTGTCGTGCAATAGTGAAAGCAGGTTCCCCCCTCTGCCCTGGTCGTCTCCAAACACGTCTTCGATGATCGTCAGGACACAGTTGGAAGCGGGATTCGTCGCTAAAGACTATATGTCTCCAGTCGGCATCATTCCAACCTGATCGAGCCCTGCACCACTGTAATCTGGCTTGGCAGTGTGCAGGCGTGAGTGGCAGGTGGCGTAACGGTCGGCGCGAGCGTAGATTTCGCTCTCTCAACCGTCTGTGATGACTATGTCATGACCATTCGGTCATGATGGACAGTTGTGTTTGGGTTGAATGTCTGATGGTTGATAGAGATGAAGAAGGCGCTGTGACAGCTGATCGGACCATCACTGTCCTCACG
Source organism: Cheiracanthium punctorium (assembly GCA_038373885.1). NCBI lineage: Eukaryota > Metazoa > Arthropoda > Arachnida > Araneae > Cheiracanthiidae > Cheiracanthium > Cheiracanthium punctorium. Next base: position 89,522 of record JAWZYV010013228.1, on the reverse strand, counting down.
ATCTGTTGTAGCCCTTGGTCGACCGCTACCATCCTGACGCTGCACTCTGCCATTTTCCACCCATCCTTGCCAGCATCTTCGAATCGTCGCATTGCTTCGACTCAAATGACAGCAATTCTCCGATTAGTCCAACCGGCCTCTTTCAATCCAATGATACGACCTCTGTCAAACTCTGACAATTGCTCGTAATGAGCGCGAATCCTGCAGCGAGGCATTTTTTAAGTTGTTGAAAGGTCATCTGAATCGCAATCAAACTGAAAGTTTTAACAACCGTTGAACAGTTCCGATGCGCTAGAGATCAAACTATTCATTCATTGGACACCAAATTTGAATATTTGCATATCTGTTCAAAACATTCATGCATACGAAATTTCAAAGCAATAAGATGATTGTTTCTTGGTGCGACGATTTTTTTGTTATAGAGTGTATAAATAATCAAATATCACCAAATTTATAATAAATTAAAAATTATAAATAATAAATATCATTTAGCAACATTTTTTTAATATTCCATATTCATCTATATATATAAAAATGAATATTTATGGGTGTGTATGACGTTGAAATTCCGTACATAAGTTTTTTGTCACGCAGAAGGTTTTATGCTATCCGTTTTCCTCTAGCTCGCCGCTAGGTGGCGTTGCAGAATGTCGAATTCTATTCAATCACTTGCTATGAAAATACCGTTCGACCTAACATGACAAAAATTGGTACGTATGGATATTTGAACACGGAGAATATTTTTAAACATTCCATTTTGCCATAACTTGCCGCTAGGTGCAGCTGCAGAGCGGCGAATTCTATTCCGTTGGACCGCTTCCTATGAAAATACCGTTCAATCGTTTTTCATGAAAATTAATACACATGAATATTTGAGGAAATAGAACACTTTTACATTATCCGTTTTGCTCTAATGTGCCGCTAGATGGCGCTGCAGAACGTCAAATTATATTCCGTGTAACCGCGTGCTTTGAAAATACTGTTTAACTTATTTTGATGAAAATTGGTACGTATGGATATTTGAACATGGAGAATATTTTTACACTATCTATTTTGCCATGCTTGCCGCTAGATGGCGCTTCAGGGAATCAACTTTTATACCGTTCGACTGATCGCTATAAAAATTTTATACTTGCACATTTGAGCATGGAGAATATACTCTAACTATTCATTTAGTTGTTTCTCACTACTAGATAGCACTGCAGCGCATTATTACTTTAATTCGCCATTATATGGCAATGCAACGCTCCAACTTCTTGACCGCACAATTGATCTCTATGAAAATTGATATACAGATACTTGAACATGGAAAATATTTTCGTGTTATCAATTCTGCTATAACGCGCAACATATAAAGACTGTTCAATTGATCGCCATGAAAACTGGTATAGATAGATGCTTGAACACGGCGAATATTTTGGCCTTCTCCATTTTGCTGCCATTAGATTTTACTTCAAGCCAATAACTTCAGGACCATTCAACTGATCGCCATGGAAAGTCGTATACATAGATGTTTGAATGGGAAGAATATTTTCGCCACATCCGTTTTGCTATAACTCGCCTTGTGTACCCTTCAACCGCTTGCTATGAAAATACCGTTTAACTGATTTCGATGAAAATTGGTACACACGGATATTTGAGCACAGAGAATACTGCTACGGTATCCATTTTGCTATGACTTGCCGTTACATAGCGATGCAGTGCAACAACTTCAAAAACGTTCGACTTTAAATATTGGTATACTTACACCTAGAAGCTGACAGAATATTTTTCTCGTATTCATTTCGCTGTAGCTCACCACTAGATGGCACTGCAGTACATTATTACTTAACTCGCCGCCTGCAGCAATCAACTTCTTGATCGGTCAACTGACAGCTCTGAAAATTGGTATACATGCATATTTGAACAGATTGGTATACATACATATTTGAATGCTTCCGCGTTATCCATTTTGCTATCACACGCCCATTGATGGCGCTGTAGCGTATTATTATTTTAATTCGGCACTAGATGGCGCTGCAGCGTATCTTGACCGTTAAATTGTTTGCTATGAAAATTTATACACAGACATTTGAACATGAGAATATTTTGATGCTATCCATTTTGCAGCAACTTTGACAGTAGAAGGCGCTGCGCCGAATCATCTTCTTCACCATTCAAACGATCGCCATGAAATTCTAAATCGATGATTACTGAGCGCAGATAATATTTGTGCGATATCCATTTTGCTATATCTATTTATTATGATAAATAGTAATTACAACAAACCCTAATATAAAAAATCTATTCATTTCCGTGCGAAGAACGGGGCCTGCAGCTAGTATTATCTAATACTTCAAGTATCGTATCATTATCTTCAGTTTCTGTTTTTTTAGAGTCACAAGGGGCCATGGCCCCCAGACTCGCTACGCTCGCTTTACGTATGAGGCATTCGGCCCCTAATAAGTCTTATTCGTAAAAAAGACATAATTTCAACAGACAAAACCCGAAGATTGGATCAGATAGAATGTTACTGAGCTACGCATTGCTTGTTTCTTGCGTGTTCATTGGTACATAAAAATTTAAACTTCACACTACAGTAGACCCCCTATCCCTCATAACACGGAATATATTTTGTTATGGGAATCCGTGTTGTACGGGTGCTGAGCTATACTCCACCTGGAGTGCGGACTCCGTTTATATTCGCTGTTAAAATTATTTGCACTCCTCAGAAACACTAATATTTAATGTTGCCATTCAAAAGTTATATTAATTAGGAGCTAAAGCGTAATAAAATCAGAACATCTGTTTCAGCTGTATTTTAATAATGTAAAAGCTATTGGGCACCTTGCGAATTTGCCACCCATGGCGATTTTTCATTATTTGGCGACTCGCATACATGTAAAGTTAATAAAAGCTACGGAACAGATAGGATAGCTTGCCACCAATGGCGACTTTTCCTTATTTGGCGATTTACACATGCTCACAACCTATAATTATTGTTCATTTAAGGTTACCGGAAAACCGTTATCCATATGTTTATTTACATAATCGTTTGCAAATTGACGTACTTAGCACCACGAATTACACCATCTCGTCGCGCTAGCAAATATCCAAAGTGTACTATAACTGCTATAATGGCATAGTTAACGCCCCCAAATATTTCTACTGCTAGAAAATAATCCAGCTGCACCGAACCGGCATTAAAATAATCTGCATTTTAGTTAATTTTCATTTTCAAGATATTAGTTATTCTGTTTTGGAAAAACGAATAATCGCTAATTATAAACTCCTGTTGTCTAAGCGAACTTACTATTTGAAAATTGTCAACTTTGTGTAACACATTTTGAGTTACTTATTTCATATAGTTTTTATTTTGGCGTAAAATGGGTGTATTTCTACTTCATGTTTGACAATATCACGCGATACTACGTACTTGGAAACGCCTTATTGCAAAGAAATGAATGATTTTATGCCAAATCTGGCAACCATTATGTTTATTTTTTCAGTTTTTTATTAATATCTTCTAAAATAATCCGATTTTCGAAATTTAAGTCAGCTTAGCAGGTTCCTGGGAATTTTTCGAATCTGTGGGCACCTTAGTCGAAACTCAATTCCCACGGTTTAGGAGGAGACAGGCCAACAAGCTTTGACAGCGCCAGCGGCCTTTATTTTTTTTAGAATAGAAAGATACATGTTTACACTGAATAATTTTAACATTTTCGTGGAGGTTGAAAGGTTGTCCAAGACCCACCATTCCGTTGCAGCGTGAACCAAAGCATTATCATGCTTTGTAACATCTCAATCGATAGTCTATTACGCAACTTATTCTTCACACTATTATAGATTGAACACGCACGTTCAGCACTTGCATTTGAAATAGGTACTGTAACAAATGCTAGCCCAGATTGAGAGACATTTTCAAAGCGCTTACAGCAAGCTGCGTCTAAATCATTCTATACTGTGTGTAATTAATGTATTTAAAGTCATTTGGCTGACCCTGTAAATAAATTACCCTGTCTATTGTAGTCAAAAAAGATATTAAAAACAGTTAGGCATTACAATAGTTCTAAATACAAAAGTTCAAAATTCTACGGGTTAAAGTTTTAGAGTCATATAAAATACGAAATAATTTTTGGCGCCAAATTTGGCGATATTTTGCCGAAACTCGCCAAGGTCGACGACAAATGTCAAGATTTTGGGCATGGACCAAACAATGACAGACTATCGCCAAATTTAGCGATATTTCGCCAAAACGCGCCAGGAAGATGATAAATGGTGATATTTTAGTCATGGACCAAATGACTGACTATCGCCAAATTTGGCGATATTTTGGCAAATCTCGCTAAGGTCGACGACAGACGGCGAGATTTTGGTACTGTTTACAGTTGTATTATATGGAAGATGTCCATAGACATTAAAATATTGAAATTCTTTTCGATGGTCTTGTAAATAAACTCCCAGGAGATTGGAACCAAAAATCGTGATGCACAACTACATGTTACAAGAATCTTATAATATGGAATTTCAACATTCTACGACTAATAGTTTTTGAGATTTGAGAGTTAAATACATACATGCGTACACCAAAAGTCCCCAAGCGTGGCGTAGTTCTTGAGGGAGGCACGTGACCGTGGACGGACCATTACCTAACTTATATGGTAGGACGGTACTGTGCTTGAAATGGATGAATGTCCCTAAAATTGCCATTGACCGTAATGTATTGGAAATCTTTTGAGTGTTCCTGTAGCAGAACAATAAATGATAAAGACACTTCTTTTAATGCAGAAATTCATTTTGTAACTCTTAACAGCATATATCCCTTTTGAGTCGTTTCAAATAGCCCAATACCTCTAAAATACGATTTAATGAATTTCGGCCCATAGAGCATAATGTATTTAGAATTTTTTAGGCGGCCCTGTAGATAAACTATACAGTCGAATGGAACTGAAAGGGGAGGTGAACAACTTGATGTTACAACAATACTAATATAAAATTTCAGCATTCTACGATAAACAGTTTTTGAGATATGCGAGTTTAATGAATTTCGGCCCATACAGCGTAATGTATTTCGAATGTTTTGGGCGGTCCTGTAGATAAACTATCGAGACGATTGAGACCAAAATGAGAGGTGCACAACTAGATCATAGAATAATCCTAAACATAAAATTTCAACATTCTACGTCCAATAGTTTTTGAAAAATGCGAGTTACATACATACATACATACGTGCATATACGTACGTATACACACGCATGTATGTACAGACGGCATGGGAAAACTGGCCAAAATCGACTCGCTGCTGGTCAAAATGAGTTGCAGACGCGTTTATATGATGGTGCATGCTAGCTTACAATGCGATGCATCGAAAAAATTCATAAAATTAAATATAGAGGTAGTCAAAATCGGTTTATTCGTCGAAATTTGCCCGCCGAAATTTTTTGGGGGATCACAAAATACTTCCTTCGGATCACATTACTTCCTTATACTAAATACAAGGCAGTTAAAACATGCATAAAGCTAACAAAATGTCAAAATATAAAAGAGCAGTTTTCATAAAGATTAATTTTGAGTTATATCATAGCAATAATTGTATACTATAGATCTGGAGAGCATTTGAAAGTTCTTCGATTGTAAACTGTAGTTTATGACAAACTGTGCATGTTGACAATAGAGATTCTGTCATTGCAGCATTGCATTAAATAACATCACCAATGTATTACTTGTAAGTTTAAATATAAAGTTTTTCATTTGATTCAGAGAAAATCATTTGATACTTTGAGAAATACATGTTTGAAAAAATTTGAAATCTCAAATCTCGTATAACTTGACTTGCTACAAGATTAAGAATTAGACTCAAACTTCAATCTCTTTACAAGAATGATGAATGAATTTGAATTTGATGAATGAATTGCTGAATAATGAAAAAATATATATATAAAAGTATTCTGAAGTTCTTAGAATAGTAGTTACTGCAAAATACATAACGATACATAGAGCATAAAAATTTAAATATCTCAAGAAGTGGTAGTTTTCCTGTGTAAACTACTGAATATAAACACTTAGGAACAAACTGCTGATGCATTGGAAAATAAGTAAATTCAGAGTAGCCTAAATTTATAGTTTGCCAGTCCCAAACTTATTATTATTATGGTTCCTTGCATTCCGTACGTTTTGGCAGCTACGAGTTGTGTATGCTTCCAAAATAAATGGTCTACGGATTTTCAAAATTTCGCATCTGATGAAATTTCGTTTTATCAGCCTCCAAAGTAACGAGGCAACACTCTATTCTATGACGGCGAAGCGAAACTAATTTAAAAAAAAACAGCCAGGCTTTTTGGTAATCCCAAAATTACACTTATCTACCTCTTAAAACGTTTTTTTTTTTCTTTTAACGAACGTTTCATTCTAGCGATAACGCATGAAATTGTTTCAGTGTGAAATACATTTGTAATGGGAAATAACAGATGATTTTTGTTATTCTGGTGTAAGTTCACACGCCTTTTGTGTTAAAACAATCAACATAGACCCATCTCCTCATTAGTGTACATTTTATGAACCATTTTCTTATGTCGAGTACATGTAATGCATCTGGAAATAAATGTGCTCTAAAATTCTTTAAAAATGATATTTTATAAAAGAAAAAGAACTTAAAGGATATCTTTCAAAATGAAAAAGAAAGCAATCTCATTCAAAACAACCAAGTATTCAAGTACACTCATGTCCATAAATTAAGGATAATGAAGTTCAGGCAAAGAAAGAGAAAGAAGCAAAAAAAATTTGACTTATTTGTAAAGTCTATTTATTAAACAAAAAGTAAAGAGCAAAAAAGATGCTATATGTTTGACATAATTAATAAAAATTGCAAGTTTTACTTCCTTGACCAAATTTCAAAAAAGAACCTATTTACAAAAAACAGTATAACATGGTTAGTAGGATGGTTAATACGGAGTATGTCTCCCGGACGATGCAATACAGGCCTGACTACGCCTAGGCATGCTGAGTATCAAATGATCAATCTGATCTTGGGGAATATTACACCACTCATCAAGCAATGCACTCCGAAGTTCCGGTAGACAGGTGGGAGGGGTTTGACGGGCTGCAATTCGTCGGCCAAGCATATCCCACACATGCTCTATTGGATTCAAGTCCGGTGAGTATGCTGGCCAATGCATACGGGTAATATCCTCCGATTGAAGGCATTCGTCTACAATGTTTGAACGGTGAGGACGGGCGTTGTCATCCATAAACACAAATTCAGCACCCATGGCCCCCCGAAACAAACGTACATGTTGTTCCAGAATGACATCCCGATAGATGTGGCCTGTCATCGTTACACTCTGAACATGCTGGTCAGTTCTGGAACCAAGAATAATTCCTCCCCAAACGAGCCATCCTGCACCACCGTAACGGTGTCTTTCAATGGTGTTCTCTTGGTGGTAACGGGTACCTGGCGCTCTCCAGATGAATGTCCGGCGAGAATCAGACTCCAAACTAAACCTGGACTAGTCGGAAAACATCACACAAGACCACTGTTGCGGTGTCCACAATGCATGCTCTCTACTCCAGGTTAATCGCAGGCGACAGTGAGTTGCGGTAAGTGGAACACATCTGACAGGCCTACGAGCATATAGACCAATGTGCCCTAAGCGTCTGTACCCGGTCTGCCTTGAAACTGTCGTACCGGTAGCTGAAGAGAGCTGACGAGATAGGTCTGATGCTGTACTCCGTCTGTTTCTTTTGGCAGTAACTGCCAAATAGCGGTCCTCATTCGGCGTTGTAACTTGGGGGCGACCTGTGCTTTAACGTCTACTCACATTACCATCATCTGGTACTGTGACCGAAAACATACATATCGAATCGTTGCCAAAGCCTGGAGATGACACTCTGGGCGATTCCAAGTTCCTCGGGTACCTCCAGCTGGGTACGTCCACATTCCAGTCGTCCGATAATTCTGCCACGTAGAACATCATCCAAATGCCTCCTTTGTGCCATAACAATGCGGTTTTTGCACTGAAAGGTTTTCACAGCGCATGTGAACAATTTTACTTCTTTGCCACCATTCCTTATATACCCCTCTCTTACACTCTCGTCATTGTGACGTACCATCCACGCCATCTGGTGGTTTCATGTAATTTGCATATTCTTCTTCAAGATATATGTGATCATTCCACAGGTGAAATTTTTATTTTAGAGATCAATTTCTGTGTGATTCTGAATTATCCTTAATTTATGGACATGAGTGTACATTCATGCTCTTCTTAAGCTGAAGGAAACTCTGAACTATTTTAACAAAGGTATAGCAGCCAACCGAATTGTTTGTATCGAAACATTTTTTATTGCGGATTTTTTACTGCAACGTAATCTTTAGTCCATGTGTTTTATTTCAAATAAAACTATTCATAAATAGTGGTGAAAAATTTTCCAATTAAAACGAAATGGTTGGCAATTATGATAAAGGGCAAGATGAGAAGTTCTTAAATAAATATTAATCACTGGGACCACTTGAGTTATGACTTAAAACTATTGTGAACTTATGCACTGCAACTTTTTCTGTTCCATGGAGAAAAGAGGGTATTTCATAAGCAGTGTTCCATTTTATACTGAGTTTAACTGAACCGTCAACAAGTAACATTAGTTTGCTGGTAATCATTTTCTATCGAAAAGCTAAAAGACCGTTCTAGAAACTCAAGCTTATTAATATTTATTCATTTCCACTCCACTCATCTTCGATTGCAGCGATGAAGTAGTAAAAAAATCTTATGTGACTAGTAGCCGGAGGTTAAAGCGACGATTTTTAGAGGTTTTGTATAACCTCGCCGTTTCTCTTCGTCAGCTTCGCATTTTTCAAATATTGAAATCAATTATTTTGTACGCAATTGTAATGGAAATGCACCTTAGCATTTGGCTTAGTGTTAGATTTCGGCTGGCAGTTAAATAATGTGCAATAAAATCAGTTTCAAAACTAATAATAATTTGTCAAAATTTTATAAATCTATAAAACATACATTATGAATCAAAGACCCATGACATCAGGATAACAAAACCTAACACGCACTAATGTGCATGAAAACAATTAATTTTTTAATGTAGTAAATTAATAAAATTTATAATGCTTCCTGAGTTATCAGAGGTGTTCATTGATACTTTCCCAATTTATGGGAGAACATGAAAAAGGAAAACAAAAAGCTATGATGAACTACTTTAAAGTACAGAATGTTTTTATTACAAGATATTTTTGCTGAAGTACACAACAAAGTAATGCGAATTAAACAACATTGATTGTAAATATGGCACATTAAGACGCAGAGGGACCAGGTTGAGTAGATTTTCACTTTTGTGGAGATTTTCAAATGAAATTTTGAGTTCCAGTAGAAATTGTCCATTTTTGAGTACATTATATCTTCTCAAAAATGCAATCTACTACATTTTCAACCGGACCTCAAAATTTGACTTACAATCTACTCAAAAAATAGAAATCTACTCAATCTGGTCACACTGAAGATAAAGTACATTCCAAAATTTTTTATTAATTGCAATTTAAAGAAAAGGAGTAGCAAATAAGATTTAGCAGTATTCTAGAGTAAAAATATCTGGTAATATAATTCAAAATATTTTAACTTTTATACCCTCATGAGTTATGGTATCGTTTCGTAACTGTCAACTCTCAATATTGTCCAAAGACGTTCTTACCACAATTTTTACGTTGTTCCACTTTTCATAACGGAATAATACTTTACTTCTACTTAGTTATTAAGAACGCATTACCCATATTGAACTAATTTTATATGAACGGAGTTGATTGCCTAGAGGCACTCTAGAGCCCAGCCACTCTGGGAAGCAAAATCCGAAGTTCAGATTTTAGGAAGCGCAAACGACAAGTAAAAGCTAGAGGTGAAAAATCTTTCGATATAACCAGAAAAGTTTGTAGCCAAGTCGCTTATTGTGTTTCTGTTTCAAAAATTGCTTCTTTTCATACGCCGCAACAGATTTTAAGAATATCAAAACCGTATAATACCAACGCCTCCTATACATAGAAAGCCTTACAACTCCTACGTTGCCAACCTTTGACGTCATCATTTAGCCATCATTTAAAAGTTGCACTTTCACAAAATAAAACTATTAAAAATTTCTGGTAAATACTTCAAATATTAGAAAATATCATATATTAAACATTAAAATTCAAATATCTTTCTCATACAAAATTATTCAATATGATCTATTTCCTTATCACATTATCTAATTAGTTATGGTTAAAAACTGCCATTTGTCGTAAAATTATATTTTTTTATCTCAAATTAATAAAATATTGCCAATGATGGGTAGATTCACCAGAAATTTTTAATAGCTTTATTTTGTCACAAAATTTTTAAATGTAAGCCTAATGATGACGTCAAAGCTTGGTAACGTAGCAGTTGTAAGGCTTTCTATATCTAGGAGGTGTTGATAGTACGATCTATAAAATCAAAGTATGACAGTCTTTGTGTCCCTAATTATAATTTTATCGCATTTGAGGTGACATTTTACAGAATGTTTCATAAGATAATTTTTGCGCTGTATTTCTTATGTGACTTGCTCGTAAACTGAACAGGATATTGATTATTTACAATAGTGCATATATAAAGTAAGTTGTCAGAGTTAACAAAAGAGGAATCTAGAATTATGGAAAGGTAACTTTTTATATTCCGATATTTTATTATTTAGATAGGGCTATTTTGCATTTTTATTACCGACTTGAAAAATGAGGATGTGTTACGTTCAACGCGTACACACACATATACTTATGTATGTACAGCATTAATTTTTGATCAAGTGGACCGATTTTAAATTTTTATTTTATTTTTGATAGTGTTATCATTCCGAAAATTAGAAAAAACCGTGTTTTTAAACCATTGCTTAAAAGGTTGCTAGGAATAGCGCTGGTCTTTATGACGAAAGTCGCCGAGGTTTGTCCCTTCTGGCGACTTACCGCCATGTTTAGCTTTGAAAAATAAGTTCTCAAAACTGAAGTACGCTTGCTGATATCTGCTATATTTGGCAAGAATTTGCCAAAATCTATTAACTTAAAATAATAATAATTTTTCGATATGGTGAAGTAATTTGAAGTCGGTTTTCTTCTTTAAAAAATACATACCTTTATTTGGAATTTCAAACAGATTTCACCTAACGTTAACACACATTTAACGACTTAGATAGGGCTTAATTATTTGTCTTATGATAGCATGAACCAAAAAAAGGGAAACAAAGTTAAATAATCATTTAAAAAAATTTCGCATCTCTTCTGTTTTGTCTTTTCAATGTGCTACATAATTTTTCATAAGTTCAATTCCTTTTTCTGAGAACATACCGGTATATTTCAACAACGAAATTGTAAATTATTCCCGTACAACATTTCCACACTTTTGATAAGCTCAGAAACGTATTTCATGGGACGAAAATGAAATAAATATACCCTCTGAAAAACAGCTACAAAAAAGAACTTCCTTCTCTTATCAAGAATATTCGGAGTTCATTTGTTTAGGTCGAGTCTCAACTAATAAGTCGCTGAATATGACAAAACACTCGTGCAGTCGTAAAAAAACGCAGTCTTATCAAAGGTGGCAAAAGTTTATATATGAAAGTAATGAAAGTAAAATATATTTGGGTATTTGATTACTACAGTGTTTGAATACAAATGTATAGTAAGAATATGCCTTATCACTCCCCCTCCCACTTCATGCAAACACCCAAACCTTAGAGATAAGAATATAGTATAAAGAATTATACATTCTAAAGCAGTGAGTTTTGGAAAGTGATGCTTTTAAATATCGTGTTTCATTTTTCATCGCAGTAAGGGAATTTTTAGAATGCAGGAAATATATATACACTTGAGAGTTTAGAAGAAAATTCATATTTCTAGATTTCATCATAGGGGATGACACTTCCAACTTTTAAGCTTTTTTTGGAAGATTATTTACCACAATATTTTATCGGTAATTTTATTTAAAAAAAAAAACAAATTTTTTGCAGCTTTTCGTTATTGTGGCGTATGATCTTCCAAGAAATTTATAGAACTCGTAGCTGTATGATCACCCGCTGATATGATTTGTTGCGGAATATTTTATCAAAGAAAATCGGTGTGGTTATATGAAAAGATGATTTGCGTACTGCGGTACTCCGTTCTACACTTCGAGGAGTAAAAGTATCTAGCAAATCTATTAGATGCAGTCTAAAAAATATTTTAATATCGACATCTTTATTTTTTTATATATGGAAAGTTAACTTCTGTAAAAAATGTTTTTTGTTTGGTGAAATATAATACGTCAAAAAAAAAAAAAAAAAAAAATGTACGTGTCGGATGATACCAGAAGTGCGTCCTTCTTCAAAAGTAAAGTCACAAATCTATACAAGGTAGTGAAGTGAATAATTGAAATAAGAGAGAAGAAGTAACACAAAAAAAGGAATAGGAAAAAAAATGAATTTAAACATGCGAGCAACGTAAAAGTAAGCAATTAACATAATAACACAGGAAAAGAACGTTAAAGCGTAAATACCTTTAAAAAGTATATTAATCTTTCTAGTTTTCATCCTGCCTTTACTCATATTGGCCTCTGTATAGTTTTGTGCTTTAATGAAGGAACAATGACCACTGCACTTTTCTTTTGGTCATGTTTCTGCGTAACGCGTGTTTAAAAAGAGAATATAGTCGAATCTCGTTTTAGCAAAGTCTGTTACTGCGAAAATCTCGCTCAGCTGATCTTGTAATTTATTTTAACTACTGACTTATATTTATTTTGCTTTAAACTACAAATTAGTCATGCGCTGGAATATTTAAAACTACCAAATATTTCAAACAACACCTTTGGGTTTCCCGGGAAAAATAGAGAAGTTCTTCTAAATTTTACCTGATTCTTTCACAACTGCCATTGAACAGCGAATAAATATTTATTCTCTTCTCATTATTTTTCCCTTGAAAGTTGCGACGAGAAACAGTTATTCTAAACGAGAGATTCATTAATATTAATTTACTTTTCACCCAGATTTGGATGGGTATGGAGATAAGGCGCCAAGAATCAACAAAACGCAAAACTTAATATCTTTACTAAATATAATTATCCACTTTTATGTAGTTTAATTATTGACTTAAAATCTAGAACCACTCCAAACCTTTCATTTAAAATATGTTAAACACTTTTGCTCTATACAAACATCGGTTAAATACGTTATTTAAAACAGGAGCTGGCAGACTTTTCTTGGGTAGAGGTTTTTACTGTAGCTTAAATTCTAAAATATTATTTATTTATACTTCTAAAAAACTTAAAAACAGGCTTGAACCACATGGTCGCCCAGTGCCATATCGTTAGTCGGAAAACATACCGAGAATTGGGAGCTACGTACTACGGTGCTTCAGCCAGTGAGCAGACCCACACTCCAGTTATGACTGCACTGCAATTTTGTTAATAATAAGGATCGTTTGACAACACATTTTATTTGATACCCGATACCGACACCTTACAGCTGTTCAATCTCCCGATGTCGATACTTAACCTATACCGACACTTGACATGTTTAGTGGTTAAGCTACAGCTCTATTAATTCTGCTTTTACAACAAGAGTACTCATCTTGAAGATTTCGGGGCCTTTACTGCATTTTTAAATTTAAAATATATAAAACTCATCTAATAATTTAACACAGCTGCCAACTCTTCTAACTTTAAAGAAAGATTTTCTATTATCAGGCCTTACCTGGCAACGTTGAAGTTCCAAATTTTAATTTAAATTAGTACTATTTAAAGCTTGTGGTGGGAAATCTTCCGGTGAAATCGTAAGCTTTAGTAGCTCTGACATAATGCGATGCTTATTTGTTATTAACGTAAAAAATACTACGTTTTCCATACCCGAAATTTGAGATAACTTAAATTTAAATATTAACAACTATCAATATTATGTTCAATATTTTTTCCAATTAATAGTTATTACACCTAAAAACAGAAAAATTAAGATATCCTATCTTCTTTCATTATTTGATAGACAATAAAATTATTAGTAAATTGACAGATTTGATGATATGTAATGCTCCAAAACTTAATTACTTAAACCAATCTATTCAAGATTTCGGGTATTGATAGTTTTTTAATTACCGTTGAAAAGTTTATAATTTTGGTATCCAAACGTTTACATTACAAAATAAAATAGTTTTGTCCGTTTTTTCATATTCCTTCCTTACACACAACTTCGACTATACCACTGACTGAAAATAAAGCATGAATGTCGGACAGCTATACCAAATTTTGGGCACCTGTGTTCCATGACTCACCAATACCATGTCCAAACAAAGTAAATCATGCCCAGGGCCTCGTGCTATTGGAATTGAAGCCTATAGAACGGATGAGCCGTACCCATAGGTTCGACTTAGATAATCACCCCCGCAAGAAATTTAAATTTTTATTAACTAAATGACAGTCATTCAGTAAAAAATTCTGCATTTTCCACAGTTTGAAAGCTTGCATTTTTTCCGTATGGCCGTGGGCCTTGAACACATCTCTCTATGCTTAAGGAAATTAAAGTAAGGGACCATCGGGAAATGACGCGGTGCTTGAAGTTGAGGAGGAAGGTTTCGTGAAAATGTAACGGATGGGACAAGAGAGGAGGACGGAGAAGCTATCAGGATGCATGACATCACACATTGTGATGAAAATAAAAATATTTAAAACAAGTAGATCACATTTCATTTTGAAATTAACAGAATCTGACGCCACTTTTTTTATAGGGGTTAAAATAAAACTTTAATATGATTCTTTTTTTTTCATTTATGTTTATTTCTTTCGAATAAAATTTGAAATATAATCTGTAACGCAATGTTTACTTTCTTCTTAACAAAACAAAACAAAAAAAACAGTGAATGTTTATGTAACATAAGGTTAATCATGTATATCGATTTCAACCTTTCGCAATCTTTTCCTGAAATTTTTAACGGTATCAAAGACTATTCCCATTACCACCATTTTGATATCAATATCATTCCGAATCCAAATTAAGTGATCTTTTTTAATCAATTTTTTAAATAAAAATATAAAACATGTCTTAGACTTAAAATCGATATCTCCACCTATGAATGAAAGCTAAAAATTTTCATCCCCTCAGATTATTCTGCTTTTCATACGAACTCAATACTTGGCGGCGCCTATTTGTGGAGAAAAGAACACAATGTTTGTTTGGGAAGACTGGGCATCCGATCAGTTCGAAATCTACCGCCGCGTGAAAATAGTTGGAATGAAGCGATGAGTCTCGTGAATACTACTAAAATTCCAGTGTCGAGTTGCGGCAGTGGTTTACTTTTATACAATGTAAATAAATCGAAAGCAATGTATCGACGAAAACAGACGGAGGTATAGAGAAAAGATACTTTGCAAATACTTAATTATATCAATGTGAAGGTACTGACACAAATGCAAAACACAACAAGGTACCTTACGAAAACAGACGGAGGTATAGAGAAAAGATACTTTGCAAATACTGAATGATACCAATGTGAAGGTACTGTCACAAATGCAAAAACACAACAAGGTACCTTTGCCTTACAGAATCAATAGATCACGTATTCAAATTACAAATAACGATACCCAATTTTGAAACTAGATCTCCTTGAGCTTATTGGATGATGACGAACTTCGCCCACGTTAAGTTTATAAGACTTTTTTTTAATTAAAATAATCTACTGTAAAATTCTGGTTGTAAAAATTGGTATCACTGTACTTTTTAAATTTTCTAAACACATACTTACATATAACGGGAAGAAAACACACACCACTAAGAAATTGAATATATCGATGAAGAATACGAAAGGCGGAGAAACGTCTACTCAGACGTGTATCAACGTCACCGTTGCAGTTACCAATTTATTGATGTCTACAAAAGAGACATCCTAGGAATCAGAACCTCCACAAAAAAGTGTTTTTTATTAAATTCCTATTTAAAAAAATCATCGCAAATCGAAATCAACATTTGAAGGTTCTGCTCCTAACAAAACAGCTTCATCGTATGGGAGTTTGGAGTTAATTACTATCTTGCAGTTTATGCATATATACATATATTTGAACTTTGCCAGTCTCGTTAGTTGTTATTGAATATTTAGTTTTCCACAAGCTTGAATAATTGGAACAACCTCTTTTTGCACAAAAACTTTCATTCCGATCGAATAAATCTGAGTTTAAAAAAAGAGTAGTTACGAGAGTTTTACGAGAGTTTAAAAAAAAAGTAGGTTTTCTCAAATGAAGAACGGGCACTTGAGCTAGTCATTCGAATTTAGAAAGAACATCGCTAGTATTCTTTCCTTTTTTTCGTTGCAAAAATGTTGGAGTTTAATTTTAAGTTAAAATAAAAATTGAATGTTAGTAAATTTCTGGTAAAATATGAGTTTTTAATCGAAAAATTCACCGTGCTGAAAAAGGGTAAGGTTATTCAAAGGTAGTAAGTATGAGTAATCTATAGAACTCATGTAAAAACAAAACGTAAGAGTAGTCGCAGCCAACATGGAAGGAATATAACAAACACCTCCTACATATAGAAAGCCTAACTAAGGCTTTGACGTCATTGCTAGACCTACGAAAGTGACATCATCGAAGTTTTATTTTCAGAAAATAAATCTGTTTAAAATTTCTGGTGAATGCTACAAATATTAGAAAATATCATAAATTAAACATTAAAATTAAAATACCTTTCTCATACAAAATTATTCATTCTGATCTATTTCCTTATCATCTTATCTTACTAGTCATGGTTAAAAACTGCCATTTGTCGTAAAATTATATTTTTTATCTCAAATTATTAAAATATTGATATTAAGGAGTAAACTGACCAGAAATTTTTGATAGTTTTATTTTGTGAAAATAAAAATTTTAAATGTACACCTAATGATGACGTGAGCTTGGTGCCGTAGGAGTCGATATAACTGGCCCGTTTCTCTAAAAATGTAATTTTTTGGAATAGTTTGTTAAATTATTGCCAGATATGTTTTTGGACATAAGGCGGCTTCCGTTAAGGCGCCCCCTCATGAGGGTTCTTCAGTTTGTCTCAGATATGTTTATATTCGGTACGCTCTAATCCAAATGGAAGTTAGCAAAAATTGGGAGTTACGACACTGTACCAAATACAACGTGATGTGGGTTGACCTGACTGTAATTTACCGTTAAAAACCTAACTCGCGCTAAATTCGAGGTCTGGATAATGGATTTTCTAAATGTTCAAGATGAAAAAGTTCCATATCGCGTTTTATTTGGGCTAATAAGGTAATTCCGTGTAAGTTGGGAAGTATGAATGTATATTATTTTACAAACTCAATTTAGCCATTTTCTCTCGTTTTCACGTTTTGTAAATAAAAAAAATGCGAAAAACAAATGGGTTTTACACAAAATTGCTTAAAGAAAATAATGCGAATAAATTTTTTCTGACTTAGTACATACAATTTTTAGCATATAAGTAAATAATAAAAGAAATAACACGCACGCGAAAGAACAAGAATATAAATGCAATTGGAAGTTTTGATTGTGATGCCAGTTAGTTCATTTATGTCAATGAGTTTTGTATTGATTATGCTAAATTCTTCCTTCACCTGTGACGAATAATGTAATTTCTCAGAAGTCCTAATAAGCTATAACTCGATTTTATTCAAAAGACAGAAAAAACCTTTTAATTATATTTTTTGATTTTCTAGAATGGAAGGATATAGAAAAATAAAATAAAACTTTAACCATGAAAAATAGTACAAGATATTCGAGATCTACTTTGCTTATTAAACAGCAATTTTTAAACTTTTATAACTATCTTTAATAAACACTTGATTTGAGGCGGCATTGTTTTCCACAGTTTCCCGAGAAAAGACAATAAATAAATAAAATGATAAAATAAATGAATAATTATATAAAATCTCGAAAATTCAAAATTTTATGAAACGTTTATGGCTGCCTTTGTTTCTTCACACCTTCTGACGTGCGGTGATTCGCCGTGAAATCCCATTATCTCGGCGCTTTCACTGCTAGTCGCAAAAAATAAATGGATAAATAATCTCAACACCCCAAAAGTACAGCCGTCGCCATCATTCCATTTAACTACCAAAAACATGGCGGTTAAATGGATCGATGGTAACGACTGCGCTATTTCAACATAGGGCAGTCCATCCAGTTGTTTTTTTTTTATACTGATGTGAAAATACTGAACTTCAGTAATTTTCAATTCTATCAAAGGGACTAGACTGAATAATAGACTGAAAAAAACACCATAAATACTATACTGAAGTTTGGTAAAGCTTTGTTCTGACTAGCTAACCTCTATGTTATAGTAACAGACTTAATTCACATGCAAATTCATTTCAAACATTTTGTATGGGAGAAAAACCGTTACAACTTTAAATATAAAAACTCCATTTATAACTGAAGAAGGTTTTCTTTTTCCCTCTTTCAATTTTCCAATTCTTTCATACATTTTAAGTTTCTTTCACCTCAGAAATAAACAGCGGGATCCTCTCACAACACATGGTACATCTGGAAAGGAAGATAAAATGCTTCTGGTCGATTTTTTTGATGGATTTAAAATTTTCGGAAACACCTCTCGATCCAAGAATATCGACATCCAATAGCTACTGGCATGTCAAGATTGCAAATATTATCGACGGTGAATAGAAAACAAACTGCTTGTCGAAAATAAATCAGGAATATTTATTCATGCGTTATATACCAGAAAGCTTCCGTTAGAACGGAAATTTCATTACCAAAAGCACTTAAAACAACTGGTGTTTTGTTTAAAAAATAAAATTTTCAATTGCATGTTCTATCGACTTATATCTGAGATGAAATCGGGCCCTTTTTTAAGCCGAGCCGATCACTTTTAATTCGAGCTTGCCAAAGCGATATTATATAAGTTGGAGCCTGAGCCCGAAATTTCAGTTAACAGATAAATAAAAGTTAATTACTTCATTGATATAATATTGTTTCGAAATAATAACTTAATTTGCTCTCGTATTGCATGCGCCGCCGTGAAACTAGTTTTACAGGCATTATAGCGAAGTCCTCCGGTAATGGTAAACCTGTGGAATTAACCCTGTAGTCTTGGCTACAAACTTGGCGATTGTCTTGGCGACTTGGCGACGGATTTGGCGACCTTGGCGACAAATGGTGGCTTCTAGAAAATTCATGTCTCGAGACCATTTTTTTTTTAATTGATAAGATTGTTCCAGAGGTTTCTCGGCAATTCTGCTGACGTCATCATCTCTATAAAAACGCTAGGATTTCTCTCCGGGGAGTTCAGTTGAGTGATAAGACTTTGAAGCTCACGGTTGATTCTGTGAAATGAATAGCGTTATTGTTGTGCTTGTTTATGATTTTAGTTAGCGCATGTTAAAGTTTCTTGTATTATTTTGAGCTCTTGAGCTGTAAGCCGTGAATAAAGTGTTATTTTTGTTTACTGTGCTGATTGGACTGCTTTAAAATACACCCACTTGGCGATTTTCGTAACAATATCATAAATTGTGCTGTTTGTGTATATTAAAGACAAATATAACGGAGCCCGAAGCTGATTGGCAGGAATCACACATCATACTCAAGTCTAGTACTCATCAAAATTCTAGAAGTGTTATTTTTGTTTACTGTTCTGATTGGACTGCTTTAAAATACACCCACTTGGCGATTTTCGTAACATTGGTGTCAGATGTGGGGTCTATATCTGTTTGAATGCCATTAACCAGAGCAGCCATGGAAGATAAAATGGAAAAGCTGTTTGCTATGATGTTAGATATGCGTTCCGGTCAAGACAGTCTGAAAGAAGATATGTCAAGGATGTCTTTGGGTCAAGACAGTCTGAAAGAAGATATGTCAAAGATGTCTTTCACACAGGAGAGTGTGGAAGAGAAGATCTGTTCGGGACTAGAGAGTCTACGAGAGAAAATGCGTTCAGGACAAGAAGAAATGAAGACTCAAATACAATCTGTGCATGAAAGAGTCGAGGGAGTGCGAAGCGAAGTGCAAGGACAGATCAGCGACGTACAAGAAAAAATCAAGGGAGTACGAAGCGATGTGCAAGAACAAATCGGCGATGTCAAAGGACAAATCAGCGATTTTGAAAAGAGACTTTCTGATCTTGAGAGGAAGCCAAGCAATATTTTGGGCAATGTGGAGAAATAATTAATTCTAGACCGACTGTAAAGCATTTAACATTTGACGGCCAAACATCTTGGACTCTTTTTAAGACTCAGTTTGACGTCGTGAGCTCTACAAATGGATGGACGGATAGCTTCAAGGCCAGTCAACTTGTGGCCTCTCTGCAAGGACCAGCTGCGGAGATTCTCCTAGGAATACCGATTGACAGGTTGAACGACCTACCGACCGTCGAAAAGGCTCTCGAATCTCGATTTGGAAATAGCCATCTTACCCAGTTTTATAGGACTGAATTGAAGGCAAGTCGACATAGGCCTGGAAAAAGTCTACAGGTATTAGCCGCCGATGTTGAACGATTAATGAGCCTAGCTTACGCGGAATGTCCCCTAAATGTTCGAGAAAGTTTAGCAGCCCAGTATTTCGTCGACGCTATCAGGGACGAAGACACACAACATTCTACGAGACTGGTAGACCCGAAAGATTTGAAGGCAGCTCTGGCTTATAGCATGAAATATGAAGCTGCAAGAACCGTTTCGAAAACACCCAGGCATGTAAGGTCTGTGGAAATAGAGGGAGACGCCGCCAAGGAAAAGAATGATAAACTGGATTCTGTACTCAAGGCACTCCAGGAATTATCGGATAGTCTCGCTGTTGGGAAAAGGGGCTCTCCCCGATGGAATCTGAACGTGACCTGTTGGAGATGTCACAAAAGGTGACACGTGCAAAGAGAATGCGACGTGACTTCTCCCAAACAGGAAAACTAGGTCTTAGGCGTCTTGCGGGGCGGAGGCTGCCTTTCCTGAATAAAGCCCCTGAAGAGAAATTGGAAATTTCCGTACTTTGCGGAGGAGAAACTGGACTTTATGTTGAAGAAACTATTTGTGGTATCCCTTGTTTGATGCTAGTGGATAGAGTGCGAATGTCACTCTTCCAAAATCGGACTTCGCCATGAAACTGAAGGAATAATTGCTCTACACGTCTCCAAGCGCCTCTATTAAGACCGCTACCGGTGAAAAGACATAGATATAATTAAAACTGGATGTATCCATTGAATGTGGATCCAAGAAATTCCGGCACAGGGTCTACGTGGCTAACATCACTGGCCCTTGTATCCTTGGACTGGATTTCCTTCAAAAATTTAACTTTACCGTATTTCGACTTAGAGAAGAACGAAATACGGACAGGAGGGGTGGAAATTCCCTTGTTTTCAGGAAGCGAACAGTGTTCAAAATCATGTTCTATATTCGCGAGAGAGAAGACGACTATACCAGCGAGATCTGAATTTTTTATCCAAGGGGTTCCAGAAGCCTCTGGACATTTCCGGTATGTCGTAACGAACTTTCCTAGCCAGTTCTCCTTAAAAGGGGTCTTGGTGGCCGCCGCACTCGTGGATTTAAGAGGGGAAGCTATACCTATTCGAGTGTTGAATTTGGACAATAAACCCGAGACTGTAGAAAAAGGGGCCGTTATTGCGACGTGTGAACCAGTGGTGGATATCGTCGCCCGTCCTCAAGTATATTCTAATAGTCATCATTTTCAACTAATGCTGGAGAAACTTGAAGGACTTAGTAAGGAACACCGAATAACAGTGCAAAAATCATTCCAGGAATTCCAAAACTTATTCTCCACCGGTGACGCTGATGTGGGCCACTGTAATGTGACACAACATAAAATTAATACAGGTGATCATCCACCAATCAAGCAGTATCCAAGACGTTTGCCTCTTGCAAAGAAAGAGGAAGCTGAACGCCTGATTAAAGAAATGGTGGATGGTGGGATAATAGAGGAATCGTCGGGGCCTTGGGCCTCACCTATCGTTCTTGTTAAAAAGAAGGACGGATCGACACGTTTCTGTGTCGACTATCGGAAACTGAACGATATTACGAGGAAAGACTGCTATCCCCCTCCCGCGAATAGATGACACTTTAGATGCTTTGAATGGAAGCCAATGGTTCTCTACGTTGGACTTAAAGAGCGGGTATTGGCAAGTCGAAATCCGACCTGAAGATAAGGAAAAGACAGCTTTTACCATCGGACAAGGCCTCTGGCACTTTAAGGTAATGCCTTTCGGTTTTGTAATGCCCTCGCTACTTTTGAAAGACTAATGAAAACTGTATTACGTGGACTTTCGTCTGAGGCCTGCTTAGTATATTTAGATAACATTATTTAGTGGGAAAAACGTTTGAAGAACATTTAAATAATATTCGTAAAGTGTTTCTTAGATTGCAAAATGATAACCTTAAACTAAACCCGAAGAAATGCAAATTTTTACGTAAGGAAGTTACTTATCTTGGTCACGTTATTTCTGCAGACGGAGTTAAGACTGATCCACAAAAAGTTAAAGCATTTGTCGATTGGTCTCGTCCGGAAACGGTACATGAACTGCGAAGTTTTCTCGGACTGTGCACCTATTTTCGCCGTTTTGTAAGAGATTTCTCAACAATAGCGAGACCTTTACATAAATTGACTGAAGCCCAAGCAAGTTTTAATTGGACAGAGGAATGCAAGAAATCGTTCATTAGTTTAAAGCAGGCGTTAACGACGTCTCCTATTTTGACATATCCCCGGACTGTCAAAGACTTTATCTTGGATAAAGATGCCAGTAATGAAGGGATAGGAGCCGCGCTTTTGCAGAGAACAGAAAATAGTGAAAGTGTCATAGCTTACTTCAGCAAGAGCTTGGGTAAGCCGGAGAGGAATTATTGTGTCACTCGTAAGGAATTACTGGCTATTGTTAAATCTATTGAGCATTTCCATCACTACCTCTATGGACGGAAATTTCTTCTCCGGACTGATCATGCTTCCTTGAGATGGCTTTTGAATTTTAAAGAACCTGAGGGTCAGAGAGTTCGCTGGATCCAACGGCTGCAGGAGTATGAGTTCGAAATCGAACATCGCAAAGGAACTTCGCACGGAAATGCAGACGCTCTCTCCAGGCAACCTTGTAAAGAGGACTGTAAATACTGCGTGAACGCCGAGAAAAAGTACGGTACGGAGACGGATACTTTCGTGAAGGTTTTGACTGCAGCGACTGTGGATCGGTGGGCTTCGAGTGAAGTACAGAGGTCACAGTTAGAAGATTAATCGGGACCAATTTTGGAGAAGAAACTAAATTTCGCGGATCGACCGTCTTGGCAAGAGATCGCGCCAGAGAGTCCCGCTACAAAGCGATACTGGGCTCTTTGGGATTCTTTACATCTAAGGACGGTGTTTTATATCGGAAATGGGAGAGCGATGATGGAAGATCAAGCCGATGGCAATTAATTCTCCCACGTAGTAGAATTCCAGAGGTTCTGCGGGAGATTCATGATAGTGCAAGTGGAGGGCATTTTGGAGTGATGAAGACATTAAATAAAACCAGGGAGCGATTTTATTGGGATAGACTTCGTGCCGATGTTGAAAAATGGTGTAGAGAATGCCACAATTGCATGGCCCGGAAAGGACCTAAAATAAAAACCAAGGGTCGTTTGCAGCGCTATAACGTTGGCGCGCCTTTCGAAAGAGTAGCTTTAGATATCCTAGGCCCCCTGCCTACAACATCGAAAGGCAATCGATACGTCTTAGTCCTGATGGATTACTTTACCAAATGGCCAGAAGCGATTGCCATCCCGAATCAGGAAGCTTCAACAGTAGCTGAAGAACTCGTTAGAAACTGGATCGCTTATTACGGAGTGCCTTTGATGTTACATTCGGATCAAGGTACAAATTTTAATTCAGCACTATTTTCGCAACTCTGCGAATATTTGGGAATCGTGAAGACTCGAACAACACCGTTACATCCCGAGTCCGATGGCATGGTCGAGAGGCACAATCGAACAATTTTGAATCATCTTTCAATATTTGTTTCGAAGAATCAAACCGACTGGGATTCATATTTGCCACTGTTCCTCCTGGCTTACAGAAGTGCGGTTCATGAGACGACCGGATATTCTCCATCAGAGATGATGTTCGGCCGTCCTCTTCGATTACCCAGTGATATTACTTTTGGACGACCATGTGATACGACCTCCTCACTGAATGATTACATGAGTAATTTAGAAGCACGATTAGAAAGAGTTCATTCGTTTGCCAGAGAGCGAATCAATTTGGCGAGTGACCGAATGAAGATTCGTTACGACGCCAATGCAACGAATCACCAATTTAAGAAGGGTGATCAAGTTTGGCTGTATAACCCGAAACGAAGGAGAGGTCTGAGTCCTAAGTTGCAACAGAACTGGGAAGGACCTTATACAGTTGTCAAGAAATTGAACGATGTTATCTACAGAGTTCAGAAGTCGCCAAATTCAAAACCGAAAGTCATCCACATTAATCGTTTAGCTCCATATAGTGCTACTGATAAAATGCTGTGTGATAAGACTGCCGGGTCGTCAGTTCTTTTAAAGAGGGGAACAGTATTGCGAAATAATAACTTAATTTGCTCTCGTATTGCATGCGCCGCCGTGAAACTAGTTTTACAGGCATTATAGCGAAGTCCTCAGGTAATGGTAAACCTGTGGAAGTAACCCTGCAGTCTTGGCGACAAACTTGGCGACTTGGCGACGGATTTGGTGACCTTGGCGACAAATGGTGGCTTCTAGAAAATTCATGCCTCCAGGCCTTTTTTTTAAATTCGATAAGATTGTTCCAGAAGTTTCTCCGCAATTCTGGTGACGTCATCATCTCTATAAAAACGCTAGGATTTCTCTCCGGGGAGTTCAGTTGAGTGATAGACTTTGAAGCGCACGGTTGATTCTGTGAAATGAATAGCGTTATTGTTGTGCTTGTTTATGATTTTAGTTAGCGCATGTTAAAGTTTCTTGTATTATTTTGAGCTATTGAGCGGCGAGCCGTGAATAAAGTGTTATTTTTGTTTACTGTGCTGATTGGACTGCTTTAAAATACACCCACTTGGTGATTTTCGTAACAATATCATAAATTGTGCCGTTTGTGTAAATTAAAGACAAATATAACGGAGCCCGAAGCTGATTGGCCGGAATCACACATCATACTCAAGTCTAGTACTCATTAAAATTCTAGTCTTTATTCTAGTCTTTTTAGCGCCAATTTATGCATATATATGTATGTGCACGTATTTCCATTATGCTCTTTATCAAAAATTTTCCCACGCCGTGCCGTGCCGCCGCCGGGTTCCTGAGGTCGTCACGCTGCCGCAGCAAACTTTCGTTCGGTGCAGACCTCTACTTGCCACCAATGGCGACTCTTCATTATTTGGCGATTTACACAAGCTAATATCCCATATTTACTGCTCATGTAAGGTTACCGGGAAAACAGTTATCTATATATTCATATACATAATCCTTTTCAGATTGGCGTATTTAGCACCACGAAATATACCATCTCGTCACGCTGTCAAGTATCCAATCTGTACTATAACTGCTATAATGGCATGGTTAACGCCGCCAAATATTAATATTGGTAGCAAATACCCATGCTGAACCTAACCGGCTTTGAAGTAATCTGCATTTTAATTATTTTTCATTTTCAAGATACTGGGTTCTAACATTTTGGAACTCGCGGTTTAGATTCGCCCTGCTTGGAGAGATACCATTTTGCCAGAATGTTACTAATGCCAATATGGCGCTTTTAAAATCTTACATTTAGTTATTCTGTTGTGGAAAAACGAATAAACGCGAATTATAAACTCCTGTTGTCTAAGAGAACTTACTATTTGAAAATTGTCACTTTGTGTACCACACTTTGAGTGATTTATTTCATATACTTTTTAATTTGGCGTAAAATTGGTTTAATTCTACTTCATGATTGACAATTTCACGCGATTCTACACACTTGGAACTGCTTTGTTGAAAAGGCATGAATGATGTTATGCTCGCGAAAATTGCCAAATCTGGCAATCATTATGTTTATTTTTTCAGTGTTTTATTAATATCTACTAAAATAATTCGATTTTCGAAATTCAACTCAGCTTATCAGGTTCCCCGGAATTTTCCGAATCCGTGGACACCTTTGTCGAAACTCAAATTCCCCGGTATCGGAGGAGATAGAAGAACAAGCTTCTCATAGCGGCGTGAACAGCAGCAACCGTTACCTTTTTTTTTTTTAGAATAGAGAGATTACTCGTGATAAATTTCAGTCAAGTCAGTAATTGTGAAATATGAGTAGGCAAGGGGGGGGGGACCAGATCTCGATGTCTACCCAGATTCCCCTCGTCGACAAGCGGTGGGTACGTTGCTAGACTGAGTTCGGTCGTGTCGGGTGAGAGTTAAAGCTCTCATAGGGGGCCATTTTCTGTTATGTGTGGTCATATATAATCAGGAAGCTCGGCTACCATCTGATTACGTAGACAGCCGACTTTTTCATGAAAGCGTTTGGATAGTTTTAAGACTTGCGAAGTGAATTCATTCTTAAATCAGAGCCTTATTATCGCCTGGGCAAATCGGGACTTTGCCCCCCCCCCGGCTCGAGAGGGTCCCCAATATTAAATGTTGTTCTGAAATCTTCTTTTTTATATCAAAATTTTATGAAAAATAAAACAAATTTCATAGATGGGGGCCCCCAAACTCATCAATGCCAGGGCCCTGTTGGTCACAATCTGGATCTGCTTAAATCCTTTCTAACGATTTTATTCATTACCACAGTAGGTCCGAATCTGATTGTACGAAGTCTTGATTCCAATGTGGAAATCCTGTTGAAGTTTTTCTTCGCTACGTACGCACATAACGTAAGGGCCGATCGAACTAACGAGCTCCTGGTATTACAGAATGCTTTTTGAACTCCGGAACGCATGCGAATTAGAAAAATTTTAATTTCATAACATAAAACTGTTTAAAATTTTATCCTTCATAAATTCATTATCTAGTATGATAACGGAATAAATCATAATGAATTATTTTATATTGGTAATACATTTTAATTATCTCTAATTTTATATATTTTCTAATATTTAAAGCATTCACGAAAAAATTTAAAAAGTTTTATCTCATGAAAATAATAATTTAGATTGCATCATAATTAAAAGGTAGTCGACTATTTTCCTTTCAAAGGCTGACGCCATTTCGACCGTTTGCCGTTAGCCGATGGTCGTCCTATTTGTAAATCAGTGATTGCAAGGGAAGTTTGTTTATTTGAATAAACAGGTCTTCACATTACCACATTCAACATGCATACAGTTCCTAAAACGTAAATCGTCTATATTCAGCGTAGACCGTTAAAACTTCTTATTAAAAGTGAATAAAGCCGAAGGGAAATGTGCAATATATTCGGGAATAAATGTACGTAGTATACATTAGTTCCCACTAAAAATTTCGAGGGGAAAGAAAAACAAACATGGAGCAGGCAATACGTAATATAAATTTAAGGATGTTATCTTAGCAATAACACAGTGAAGTTTTGTATTTCTTCAGATAATAAATAAAGAAATATCAAAGCTGACTGGTTTAGAAAACAACTATCTACTTCTTTTAAATAGTAATTTTTTATTTACAATTTAGCATATACTTTTAAGTCAGTGGCAATTAACGGTGCTAGTCTAATCAATGTACTTTACATGCATTATTAACTAGTTAATTGTTCTTCAGGATTGATGGCAGCAAGGGCAAATACTATACATATATCAGAAAATCACTTAGATTCATGGAAATAATACGCAAATTTAGTTCAATTCCATTTCAGTTTGGAATATCAGTTAGATTACATTAAGTTTTCGCTAAGTCAATAGAGGTGACTGGATGTTTTTTGATTTTTGGCTGAGCACCCTATACAGTTTCCGGAGCATCCTGCATAAATCCGAGTGAAGGTGCTATCATAGCACCACCTCCTAGACATATAATGCCGGGGAACAGAAACTTTACATGATCACAAGGTCCACCAAAATGACGTCATCACACATTTTATTTCACAAAGTATTCACAGTTTGTGGTGAATTTACCCCACCCCCACTCCCCGCATAAAACATTTTACTGCTTTAAGACATATAATTTAATTTTACGACAAATAGGAAATTTTAATTATCACTGATTATATAATATAGAAATAGATCATAATAGATTATTTCTTATTTTACGACAAATGGGAAATTTTAACTATCACTAATTATATAGTATAATATAGAAATAGATCATAATAGATTATTTTTTATCAGAAAGGTATTTCAACTTTTATCTTAAGATATTTTCTAAATTTCGTAACAGAAATTTTAAATAGTGTCACTTTCTGAAATGAAAACTGTGATGGTATCATCTTAGAAGACCTAGTGATGACGTAACAACTTCTGTTTTCAGGCCTTCTATGTCTAGGAGGTGTTGGTTATAGGCTGAAGCAAGGATGTGTCTTTCGCGGAGCACTTGCTTCTTTCATTCGCATTTCATACTGCTCCGCAGAGCACAAGAAACTGTATTAGATGCATGAAAGCCTTAATAGAAACAATCCTATCTTAGTGTAAGAAAGAATGACGAAATAAATAAAGGAAGTAGTTGCGTTACTCATACTTAAAACTACTTATACCTAAAATACACCATACTCACGCATATGTACCGCGTTTTTTGAGCTGTTTGACCGGGGTACTTTTTAAACTATTGATGTTAGTACCCTTTTCTTTCTAATGGCGGGCCTAGATGCCTTGGAAGCATTGGCCACTATTAAGGTCGGAGTTGTTGGTCACTTTATAATGGGGACACCTAGTAGGTGGACCAACATTGCCCCTATGAAGGGACGGACTGAATGACAGCCGAGCCCAATCGGGATCGAACCCTGACCGCCGGGAGTTGAACCAATACCTCCTACATATAGAAAGCCTAACAACTGAAACTTTGACGTCATCACTAGACCTACAACTCATGACGTCATCACAGTTTTACTTTCGGAAAGTAAACCTATGTAAAATTTCTGGTGAATGCTACAAATATTAGAAAATATCTTAAATATAAAATTAAAATTAAAATACCTTTCTCATACAAAATTATTCATTCCGATCTGTTTCCTTATCATATTATCTAATTAGTCACGGTTAAAAACAGCCATTCGTCATAAAATTATATTTTTTATCTCAAATTATTAAAATATTGTTATTCATGAGTAAATCCACCAGAACATTTTTATAGTTTTATTTTGTGAAAATAAAACTTTTAATTGTAGGCCTGATGATGACGTCAAAGCTTGGTGACGTAGTAGTTGTTAGGCCTTCTTTATCTAGGAGGTGTTGGTTGAACCCGAAACCGTAGTACGGTGCTTTATACACCATACCATCTGGTCAGCCATTGGTAACTTACTTATAATATTTTTTTTTCTCGTGAGATGGAGTTACTCTTAATCATATAAGAGAATTGACTAAATGAGTGTTTGAATACTTGACCAAATAATTTTTTTAAACTCCCCTATTTACAATAAATTTAAGTTGCACAAATTAGTTACATTAGTTTGGCGTTGAAAAGTTATTTCCTAGGGAAATTATTATTTTTATTAGACATAATATTTACTGAGATCTTGAAAATTCAATGGTGAACTATTTTTGCGAATTATTGTTTTTTCGGAGCTTAAAATTTTGATGAAAAATCATTTGGGTTGGTTGGGGAGTTGCGAACGAGTGAGTGTAAACATTCTTCTTCTTTTCTTTCCCGTGTATGATGCGAGTGCTTTACTTTTCATCTCACGCCTCACAATTCGTATTTCGGAAGATTTTAAACCAATAATAGGAGCATTTTACTTTCATAAATTATGAAAGTTCAATGAAATCGTACAAAGCGTCTACCAGATACTTATACCAGGTTCTAAGAACCAGAAACTAAGAAACAGAAATCGATTTAAAAAACCGTCTAACTGCGTTTCACTATCTTTTTATTTTAAAAAACAAATCGAAACAAAATGAAACATTAACTTTAAAATTCATTGTATCCAACAATTCCTAATTCGACAACATTTAGGAGACATTTTATTTATATATTTATTTTTAGGTTGGCATCAATAGCGTCGGCATCGCCCATTAAATGTTACTGTATTCTAATTTGAGTATAACTGTTTACAAAAAGTAGTAAAATGTTGTAGTAACTCCCTCAACGACATGATGGCTAGCTGACGCAACACCACCTAGATATGCAACGTCTGAAAACAGAAACTTTCGTGTCATCACTAGGCCGACTAAAATGACGAAAGCACGCATGTAAATTCACAAAGTAAAACTATTCAACGTTTGTGGTGTATTTACCCCCGCATAAAACAATTTTAATGTTTTATGCGTTTTATTTATAAAAACAAAGATAAAAGTTTATAGGAGAAATATAAGAAATATAAGAAAATTAGTTTTACGATAAATAGTAAATTTTAAGTATCACTAATTATGCAACATGATATAGAAGTAGAACATAATAAATTATTTTTTATCAGAAAGGTATTTTAATTTTTATCTTCAACTGAAAACAGTTTCTAAAATTTCTATCATTCACCAGAAATTTTAAATAGCTTTACTTTGTGAAACTGAAACTGTGATGACAGCGGTTTAGAAGATATTGTTGACGTAAAAGTTTCTGCTCTCAGGCCTTCTATATCCAGGAGTTGTTGGCTGACGACTGCCCTGAGCTGGTCCTCACTCCGATTAATCCGACCGTACTCGTGCCGACTTTGCCCCGACTCATCCCCCACATTATATACAAATGCACAGTAAATCCATACCGTTTTGCTCTTTTTTAATAATGGATACAGCATCGCAACAGTATTGTAATTTTTTTATTGAAGATAACAATACATATGGTCTGGTTTGAGTTCAGAGATTGCTTATTTTACTATAAATCAGTATTTTTCTCTATTTTCTATTGCACTTTTTGTGTTCCACCATACCTGTAGTCCCAAAGGTGAGAAAGTATTGAAATTCTTGGTATTTCGGAATTATTGCCAGATACACAAGTGATAATACATTGTTGCTCAGATCTTCACATTATTTCTTACTGTTCTGAAACACGGAGCTATTGCTTTTACTTTGCAATTAATTTATATTTCCGTAATTTAAATTTTGCTCTTTAGCTACTAGCCACAACTAGAAAAAAAATTTCAAGGCCAGTAACTCCGTGAACTTACACATATGGAGTTTCATGTGCTAGCAATTTGGGGTTAACTATAGGCAGATAAATATAACTTAATTTCCATTAAATGAAATGGTTTTTGTTAAACTGAATTATGAATTACTGGAAATTATAAATAAAAATACTGTTTATTGACACTAAAATTAATAATAGATATAATAGGTGTAACACATAGTAAACAATCTTAAAAATCAAAATATTTAATTCTGCACTAATTTAATGACATGGTCTCTCAATGTTATTTAATTTCTATATGAAATGGTTTTCGTTAAACTAATAACAAATTCCTGGAAATTATAAAAAAAAATACTGTTTCTTGAACACTAAATATAATAATACGTGTGAACAAATAGTAAGCAATCTTAAAGCTCAAAAGATTTGACTACATTTATTTAATGACATGGTCTCTCAATGTTATTATTCTTCCTAACGAGTTTAACGTAATTATTCTCAGATGTAGAGGCTAGATTGTCTTTAAGGCGGCATGTAACCGTTAACATGGCCGATAATTCTGCTTCCGGGTACGTACGTAACTATTTAACTTAAAGACACTAACGCACATAAAGATTTTGTTGTGCTTAAGCTTGCGTGAAGCAGACACTCCTTGTATGAATTACTTTGTCAAGTTTATTCAAAGGGGAAAACTGGTGTTATCTTTTAATTAAATGGCGACAAATTTGAACTACGGCAAAGCAAAGGGCTAGGATGATTTGTAATACTAGACGCAACTGTTGTTCCTAAGGCATTGCGTTTAGAATTGTAGATAAAACTTTTTGCTAAAATTTTGATAAAAATGAAAATACCGATTCATCATAAAAAGTGTCTTGTTTTACGTTTTTTTTCGTCATAATACATATTAATTGTTGTAATTTAAAAATTGCTTTTTTGTAGTATTGTACTTTTTTAGCCTAAAATAAATAAATAAATAAAATAAAAAATCTCAAATAAAGAAAAAGTGCCTGTGATTGAATAAATTTCAAAGAAAAAAAAACTTTTTGCTAAAAATTAGCTTAACACTGCAAGTGACATGTTAATATATGCAAGGTTTGGGTTTCTCTTCTAGGAGATATTGGACTAAACTCATCTCTGAAAGTCTAGTATGTCCGATTCTCCTTTTTACTCATATCTCTTTCAAAGTGAAAATTAGCCCTGTTATAGCTCCATCATCGCCCAGGTGGTGTGGTGGCTAAAGATCTATTCTATTACGAGTCCGGGCTCGAATGCTGGCTTGGGCGTAATTGTTAACTTATCCGTCCCTTCATAGGAGTAACTATGGCCGTCCATTGGGTGCTCCCATAATATAATGGCCAGTGATTTGGGCCTTAGTTGTGGCGAATGCTTGATGAGCAAGTGCCCGCCCATTGAATATGTATATGTATTTAAACATTCATATGTATAAATACTGCTGTCCTTTCTAGATATAATGAGAACGGATCTGTGAAATGGAAAAGAAATGAAAATTGAAAACCTTTATTTTTTTCTTAAAATTGGACCATTGCGCAAGAACGTTTTTTATGCCTGCGCAGACGTCTCGTTGAATCTTCAGCGGTACCCGAATTCAGTGGCCCAACTCCCGGTCCGTGGAAGAAATGGTATCGGGCCGCCAAAAGGACACTGAGTAATTTACATTTTCCTTACTGTGGTTATATCTCTCGGGTCTCGATTTTGTTGGCTTTGTGATTTTTGTTTAATTTATACCTTTGTAACAGAAGAAATTTTGTAATTATTTTAAATTAGTTTATTGTTTAATGAACATTGATCCTTAATGTCATTTCCGTCAACCTATCTGTGGAAAGCAGGGTTTTCTGCGGTGGCAGCAACCAAAACAAAACAAAACAATGGAATGAACTATACACAGACATTATTATATATTAACACTATATATACATAAGCAACACACGTCAGGTGTCATTGTTTCTTATTAATGCCAGATGGAGCATCAGCTTGTAACAACGATACAAGCTGAGAGTTCTCATTGATATAGCTTTCTACTGAGTTAAAATGTTAAATCACTTTGTATTCACTTTTTGCGTAACTGTATTTTATTTTGAAGTCATGTTTCATACACAATTGCATTTTACTTTTTTGTATCAAAGCAAAATATAAGCAACCAATCCGTCTGTTAAAAGTGAGCCTTGGTATATCATATTACACAATCATTCCCGAGACTATTGCAGTTTATTCTCTGAGTGCCCTGTACTTGCGATGAACGTAAATTTTAAATGTATAAAAAGACATTTTGAAAATAATGGTGGGTAATCTTCCGGAAAAACCCTACAAGTTGGTAGTTATTCCTTAATGTGATATCTGCACATCGAAAACGAAACTGAATAGCTCTATAATCTACGTTAAATACATCGTTTGACTTATATAGCGTTGCCAGGCGTCCGGATAAAGCCGGACATAGTTAGGCTTTTTGATTGCGTGTCCGGCCAAACTTAACGGTGTCTGGCTTTTGTTAGGCTTTTTACTGGTGACTTAGGCTGATTAGTAATAAAGTACTTGAACTGATTTGGCATTCCATGTTATTTATATCTCATTAGAATTTAACAAGATTCATGGTAATAATCAAGAACGCTTGACTCTACATACAATTTTTTTGTCGTACGTATAAATACTGAGACAAAATCCTCAATATTGTAGGCTGTCCGGGTATTTGGTTTTGCGACCTGGCAACCCTAGACTTATAGCATAAGTCATGAAAGTTTGGCCGCCAAGTTTCTCTCTGCACATGGCGCTCTATTTTTCTCCTACATTGGCAGTGGATATTAAATTAAAAAGTTATGTAAAATTAACATTTCGGTGTTTGCTCATGTTATTTGGCATTTAACAAAACCATAAATGTCCTATAACATTTCAAAAAGTATAAGTGTTGAACCTATTGGAAAATAACGCGAATTTTGCTATTCGGACAGTGCACATTACCCATGGAAAAAAGGGAATGTGGCAGCTTCGTGCACACGGCAGAGCGTTTTAGGTGAACACGTGGACATAACGAGTAATATTTTCTTTGGGCTTCATCGGGTCCAGGAACGAAATCAAGTTACAAATAATTACTGCGTCAAAATTTAACTAATGATAGGTCTGTGATACGAAGTTTACGAAACAAATTGCATACATCAAAATTGCTGGTAAGCGTTTAAATTAATACAGGTATTAAAATAAATAAAACTTGGTGAAAAAACACACATAAAATTATACTTATGTGAAGGTACGATCGTTTCGACCGAAAATTTCTTCAGTCTTCACCAGTCATAACACTTTGTCGTTTTTTTCTGCAATACTTAGGTATTACCTTGTGTTGGCGAA
Organism: Cheiracanthium punctorium; assembly: GCA_038373885.1. NCBI lineage: Eukaryota > Metazoa > Arthropoda > Arachnida > Araneae > Cheiracanthiidae > Cheiracanthium > Cheiracanthium punctorium. The sequence goes on along the minus strand of JAWZYV010013228.1, from coordinate 55,081 downwards.
GTTTCGATGTAAGACAAATTAAACTCGCTGAGTGTGAAGTCGGGCAACGAGCAGTCTCCTGTGAGACATCGATCCGTTAGCAGCGTCGATTCGCATTTAAGGATTTTGGAGTTGTGTGTGCACCATTCGGCACCAAAATATATTTTGGCCGCCTGACAGTTTAGTTTTATTCTATATGCATCAGTCAATATTATATGCAGCAAAAAGTGTGCATTCTGTGCTTCGTTTCTATACAACAAGCAAACAAATTTGAAATTCGTTTGTAAGTTGAAAAAAATCAGCAGTTAATATGCTAAAGTCCCCGACCATCATGATTGGTGTAGTGAGATCTGGGTCGTATTCAAGTACAATCTTTTTTTATTGAAGTAAAACTTCTTTAGTCGCGACTAGGGAGTAACTCAGATTTTTTTTTTTTTCTGGCGGAAGTAACGCTTAGTAAAGGAAGTGACGTATATGTCATATACTCCACGGCAAGCGCGCCTGAAAAAGAAGAACCGCGGAAAATCCTACATTTTCGACCGCTTGCTCCTTTCGCCGACTTCATTGTTGAAATTGCATTATCATAATTATCATTATTTAGTTTTTCTTGAGATGGCAACGTTATCCACAAAATATGTATTTGAATATCTCCTTTTGCCGATGGCAACTAGTTGTAAAATTCTATACTCTCTGAGGAGTTTTTGAAGATTTCCGTTGGGAAATAACTTTTGACTTAAATTGTTTTTAAGAGGTCTAACGCTTATTTTCTTGATTGTGTATCATTAGATTGTGGCTAGTACTTATTTTCAGACATAGAATTATTACTGCCGTGGTGGTATTTGATGAACATACAAATGCCAAACGCGTTTTAAAAGAAACGACTTGGTGCAGTGATTAATATTTGTCGTCCGCTTACTAGAGAGCTGGGTTAGTATTTTGACTAACTCTTGATACGACACTCATCGTGTAAAAATACGGGGAACCTGTTAAGGAAAGAAACGGCGATTTCTTGCCGTTTCTTTGAGACATCTAGGGATGGACGCGAGACGACTTTTTGCGAGACGAGACAGAGATTTACAGCTTCTTTGCGAGACGAGACAGACATTTTTAACATTAAGGGTTTTGCAGGTACATCCAACATACTATTTTACATGTAATCCCAACCTCACAGGAGGTTGTCGATAATCCTTATTTTTAGATGAATTATATACAAGGTTTTGAAAAAGCACAAAGAAATGGAACCTGTCTGCAATCGAACCGGAAAAGTAGTTGGAAACGTCAGTTTAAGAACACTTCCTGGATTCTAACCCAACTTCAAGACAGATCAATGGTTTAAGAACAAGGAGATGGAACACCACAATTAAAGGGACAGTGGCTGCAAATGTACCTAAACAGCACAGGGAAATTTTCGTTTAAGAACACTCTTGAGGATCATACTTCGATCCCTCAAAGGTAAATTTATAGGAGGGGACACTTCGCTTTGGAAGTTGGTTAACGCCATTGTTGCAAACAATGGCCATACGCACACTGGGTAACTGCGCATCTCAGGTTGCTTATATTTCCATCGAGGCGAAGTAAATGGAGATCGTTGAATTATCAAAACTTCAAAAAATTAAATGCATAGACTTATGAGCGTGATATATAGTAATTACTGGTTTCAGATGTGTTTTAATTACATAATTGTCTTATAATACTATTTCGTAGTGAATATAGGCAATAGTTTCGAAGTGAAGTGATATTATTTGTCAAATGCCAGTTGCATTGGCCATTAGGCCATTAAACTCTATTATGTATGTCGTGTCTGTTATTATATTGCCCAAAAGATGTATTTTAAGAAATGTTAGTACGTAAGAAACGGACCCTGGCTGCAATCAATCCCAAACAATGAACAGAACCTGCAGTTTAAAAACATGGATACATAATAATAATTCGAAACCTACTAGCAGACGAAATTAACGCTTAAGAACACTGTGATAGAAAAACACAACAAAAATTACACTACCTGCATTCGAACCCCACAAACAGAGGAAAACATCAATTAAAGAACAGTTAAAGCATAATACTAGACTACTGAAACCCCCCCCCCAATTAGACCCAACCTCCAGACGGAACAATGGTATACGAAAACAGTTAAAGAATAATACTACAACATGGACACTTCCTGGATTCTAAGTAATTATCATGAATGACCGATGATTCTTACTGGAGATTTTAATGTTAATATTCGCTCTCAAGAATCTCAGTCGTTAGTTGATTTTTTAAAAGAAAAATTTGATCTAACTATGAATACTTCTCGACTTCAATCAGCAACGCGTTTCGGTACAACGATAGATGCTGTATTTTCAAGAAAATTAGCAAATTTAGAGAGTTAAATTTATGTTTCACATTATAATTACCACAAACCTTTAATTTCATACATAAAAATTATGATGACACCCAAGTACCTATTTCCAATGAATAATATGAATATAACATTCATATAATCTTTGTAAAGTACATGAATAATAAATATAATTAAATTATAATATGATATTTATTTTAAGTTTAATCATTTCAGTGATATGTGTCGTAAGTTGAAGTTTTACTTTAATCGCGCATAAAGATTACACGCACACACTTTTTTTTATCTTCCCGGCATCGCTTCATTCTGTCATATGGTGTTTAACGGGTATCACTGGATTACTCTTGAGAAGCCAATCGTAAATGTTATCTGTATGTTTATTTGGATTTTCGACGTGTGCCGACATTCCATTTTTATTATTATTTTTTAAAATTTTAACACTATATATATACAGTATAACTATTTCACTCTAATGATTTATCGATGCAATCGATAAATCTTGACGAGAGCTAACGATTAAAACTCAAACGAACTTCCTGGCTTGCCCCAGTCAAAATTTATGCTAAACGGACATTTATGGTAGACAGAGAAACGACCGCATAATGGCGGCTTTTCTCCCTCCGCAACGAATTCTTTTATCTTTTAGCTATCGTTTGTTGTAGTTAAATTTTGGATATAGATGATAGATATGTAGCTGCAACATCAAGCTCTATTCCTCGATTTTATAATCGCTAGTTTTAGGAATTGCCTCACACCATGCATGCAAATTTAAAAACGTACTCACGTCATAAAAAGAAAGAAATAACTCCTTCCATTTTACATGTATTAATTAATTGTTAACCTTTAACAATGCAAATCAATGTTTACCAAGACAAGAAAAGGTTAAAGGAAAGGAAAATAATTCTAAATATCATTAAACATATAGGGACATGATTTTGCTACCTTTTTGAAAACCTTTATATTTACTTTAGCTTTATGAGCTAGTAAAAATGTATATACAACCAAAAATTAATAAGATTTTGAAAAGTAAAGCCTTAAGTAAATTCCCACCTTCACACTTAAATGCAAAAATAGGTAGTTTCTCTCACTGTTTCATAAACAGAAAATGCAAGAAGAATCATAAATCAAGTTTACGTTGATTCCACTTCATGCACAGAACGGATTTCTCGGAGCACGAGCTACCACCTTATCTGTTACCGATATCGAAAAGCAATTACTTTAATCATTAGCTTCAAACACAACCGATTACATCTTAGAATTCGTAACATTTCAATTACACACTGGCTGATTTAATGAATTCTCAGTGCGGAAAATCAAATTTCACTTTTCAGAACGAAAGCATGTAAAATAAAAAATGGTTTTTTCGTTTCGTTCTCCTGTTTCTGTGTGTTTTCTTTAAAATAGTTTTTTCGGTAATTTGCTTCTTTAATTTTGCAAGAAAACTAAAACGATACATTCTGTTTTATTTGTTTCAGTGCATGGATAAAATATTTTTCCGTAAAAGGAAAATCACAATTTTGTTCGTTGGAATACATGTTTCTGGATTTACTCTCACGTACTGGTGTAGATAAATAAAATTACAAACCTCAAAATTAGGCATCATTGAATGCATACCCGGCCTACTGTAATCAATTCGGAACAGAAATATATTATTATAAAACTGCCCGACGAGTGGCTGAGCGCATAGCGCTCTAGAACTGGGAGACCGAAGCTGCCTTGTTAAAAACCAGATCGCGTCCGTTGACCTAATAGTTCGGAGTTTTCCTTGGTTTCCTCCGAAACATAGGGTAAATATAAGTTAGGAACCCTTGGAATGGACCTCCCTCCCCCCCCTCCCACGGAGGGCACCCCACCCCTAGCAACGCCTCCTAGACATAGAAAGCCTTACAACTCTTACGTCACCAACCTTTAACGTCATCATTTATCCTACACTGAAAAGTTTTATTTTCATAAAATAAAACTATTAAAAATTTCTGGTAAACACTACAAATATTAGAAAATATCTTATATTAAGCATTAAAATTAGAGAAATATCTTTCTCATACAAAATTATTCAGTATGATCTATTTCCTTATCACAATGTCTAATTAGTTATGGTTAAAAACTGCCATTTGTTGTAAAATTATTTTTTTATCTCATTATTAAAATATTGCCAATCATGGGTCAATTCACCAGAAATTTTTAATTTATTTATTTTATCACAATCAAACTCTTAAATAAAGGCCAAATGATGATCTAAAGCTTGGTGACGTAGCTGTTGTAAGGCTTTGCTATATCTAGGAGGTGTTGCCCATAGACCCAGATCCCTCGTGTAGATAATTGCCCTAAATCCCACAGCGGAACTCAAAATTAACTACCAACAAATACGAAATGTAACTAACCACTTTTCTAAATAAAATTCTTTTATAATATTTTTGAATAACGCTTTTGTCTTGTGCTACTACCAGTCAAAAATTGCTGTTTGCAAATGTTGTAAATTATGATCCTTACATGTTGAAAGCTTTGTTAGCACGGAGGAGAAATATGGAGCCCAATAACACTAGTCAACAAATTTAAACTTTTTTTCTGCCTCTGGTTTGTAAATAGGTGGATTTACTTAATTTCGGAGTGCTGAATTCACTGGCAAAATCAATTTATGTCTATCACGTCACATTTCCAAGAGGCACAGGAAAATCAGAAGCAATACCGGCAAAATTTGATAGAATTGAAACTAACTAGAAATTCACATTAAGAACTTAATAATTCAATATTATTTTATATGTATACATTGGTACTTATATGTATACACATGCCAACATAGATATCATCTTTTTTTCCTGTCCAAAATGCCCTTCCCACTTGGTTTGAATGAGGTCCAAGCCGCTAACTCGATATTTGTCAGTCTGATATCAAACGATGGATTCGCTGAACAGTTTTTCTATCTGTGGTCCAATAAATATACCTTCTTTTAACTTTGCTTCACTCAGTTTGAGAAACTTTTCTTTCAAATGATTGAAGACCTGATCTCATTTATACAGAGCTTTAACAAAGTTCTTCATAAAACCCAACTTGACATGAATCGGAGGCAAAATGATTTTACTGGGCTCAGCCAGTAGAGTATTTTTTACATTTTCTTTTACAGTGATTTCCTTTTAAGCCACTTTACTGTATAGTGGCCAAAGTTTCATAAGTTTCTTTCACGTCTACTGCATGAGCCAGAGGCACAGATGGAAAAGTATTGCCATTTTGCAGTAGTACTGCTTTCAATCTGGTTTTCCTAGAGTCAATAAAGAGTGACTATTCCTGATGGTTATGCTGTACGCCTAATTGCATCAGCAGACATCTCTAGATACACACATTGAATTCTGCATGCCGAAATATTGAGCGAATGAAGTACCTTTTGATCTCAAACAGGAAATTTTTGTACCGCGAGCTACAAGGTTTCATTGTTGCAGTCGCGACTCCAAAAGTTTAGCTTGCTGTTTTGAAAATTTTAGATCGCGAACCAAATTGTTCGATTACTTTTGATTAAAAAGCCGAGGCGAAAAATCTTGAGAATGAGGGGGAATATTTCCTACAGGTTCTTGATCAGCATCTTCATATTCACTTGACATTGTTTCTGATTCTATATCTTGCAGATTACAGGCAGGAACAGGCAACCTTTCATTATGTCACCGGCAAATGCACTGAAGATACATTTTATACTTAATTTTATACCTAGTTTTGATAGAGAATGCCCTGCAATATTCGTGAGAGAGAAGTTATAGGCTGAAAAATGATCCTTAGGCTAACTCCACAGGCACAACTCCACCATAGGAATTGGGAATTGCATAGCTCGTCATTTTCCTTTCAGTCACTCGGTTAAAATAGTAGTGCATGTTATGCACGAATATAAGACGCAAAAGTTTTATCTTGATCACCAAAAGGACTATCGAAATATAATTTATAGGCCTTCTTAATCAAATGAGTATTTTTGTTTTGGGGCTTTTGGGGTGAATTTCTCATAGACATAACAAAAATTATCGGGGTGGTTAAGACAACAACTATGTTTACTAATTGTTATTTTTAATAAATATAAGTTTTAAATATATGTATAAGGCAATTTTAAAATAAAAATACCTCTCAATAGAAACACTCACTTATTAAAAAAAAAAACTCTATACATTCTTAGGTTGAGATAAATACGATAGTAATTGCTCCATGCAAGTTTCAACATTCACTAGATCATAATGTTTATTTCGCACTACTGGATTACCAGTCCATCTAATGAATAATACTTGCCTGTGTAACATCTGACATCAAGTGACAATTTGTAGATCTTATAGCACTCTTTTACCAAACTTTAGAAAAAAAATTAAACATTAAACATTAAAATAAAAGAACAGAAAGTAGTGAAATTAAAAAAAAGATAAATAAAAATCCTAAAAAACTCAAAAATCTTACGTGCTAGAGCATTTTGACAGGTAGATTCGGATTCTAACACAAAATACATACTAATTGATGTATCACATCCCAGAGGCAAAATTGCTGTTGAGTAGTGTAATTCAAAATAGGTGAACTAGCTAATATGCAGATTGTATAAAAAGCTGTATAATAAAGATGACATCTCTAAGTAAAATGCATCCTCTTTAACAGTATGGTGGCTTGTTATAAGGCTTGTACAGCAGTGCGCGGGAGCCACACACTATGAAACTTTCACGACATTTAAAACTTTATGATTAAACCAGTTCTGATATACCCTATGCAATAAATAACAATGTATCTTCCATTCATTGTTGTGTTGCTATATGCTTTCTCCCTAATAATATATTTCTGGGCAAGCAGGGGCGTAGCCAAGGGGGGGGGGTAAGGGGGTCATAACCCCCCCATGAGAAATTTTTTGCCATACAAAATGTATATTCTTCACTACATTATCACACATATGTATACATATATATGAGTTGAAGTAGTCGTTACCCCCCCCCCCACATGAAAAATTTCTGGCTACGCCCCTGTGGGCAAGGTAATTTCAATAAAGAGTATTTCTTCAGTTACTACAGATTTTGTGTGTAACCTCAATTTTGGACTAAGTGTATATAATATAGGGAATATCAAGAAATGTAATTTTCCGAAAGAAATCTGTAAAAACAAATTACGTGAAAGTGTAATGAAAGAATTACAAATTTAGTTACCCTGGACACACGAAGTCAACTGAGCATAATCAGCGTTTTCGTAGAGGGCCAGAACTTCACCGTATTATCTGCGCTATAGCGTAACAGCCAACTCTTCTAATTTTAACAGAAAATTCACCACCACCATTTTTAAAATGTTTTATTTTAAACAATGTTTGTACCTTAGGTTCTAGCAGTCTAAATAATCAGTTTCTGTATAGTTATCCATTCGTTATGTAACTGAGATTAAATAATATTAATAATGATGGGTACCTGGCATTTTAGTATCTATCTATATATATGTTACAGTTAAAACCCGAATTAACTAGGGAAAACGCGTTCTGACTGAGTGCGTTAGGGAAAACCCGAATTAACTAGGCAAAACGCGTTCTGACTGACAGCGCTAGGCAAAACCCGAATTAACTAGGGAAAACCCGTTTTATTCGAGTAGCGGTAGCACGTTTTCGAGGGGCCCCTACAGCGGAGGCCCCCTAAAGCGATGGCCAGATCCACTGATTTTTTTCAGGTCTCGCAAAGAGCCAGAGTTAGCGTATTTTCAAGGGGGGTCCCTACAGTGGTGGCAGGACCCCATGTTTTCCCGTGTGTATTCCGGAATGTTAATGCTTTATCCACTAAAAATTGTATCTCTCTCCCCCTTCGAAAATATACTAACGGCCCTCTGCGAGACACAAAAAACATCAGTGTGTCCGGCCACCGCTGTAGGGGGGACCCCTCGAAGATATTCTAACGCCGGCCTCTTGAGAGACCCCAAAAAAAAAACACTGGGTCCGGCCATAGCTTTAGGGGTCCCCTCGAATATATGCTAACGTTGGCCCTTTGGAAGACCCAAAAAAACATCAGTGGGTCCGGCCACCGCTGTAGGGGGCCCCCTGGAAAATATACTAACACTGGCCCTCTGCGAGACCCAAAAAAACATCAGTGGGTCCGCCCATCGATTTAGGGGGGGGCCCCCTCGAAAATATGCTAACGCTATCCCTTGCGAGACCCCCAAAAACATCACTGGGTTCGGCCATAGCTTTAGGGAGCCCCCTCGAATATATCCTAAAGCCGGCTCTTTGCGAGACCGAAAAAAATATCAGTGGGTCTGGCCATCGCTGTAGGGGCCCCCCGAAAATATGCTTACACTGTCCCCTTGAGAGACCCAAAAAACACATTACTGCTTCCGGCCATCGCTTTAGAATGCCATCGAAATATGCTAAAGCTGGCCCTTTTCGAGACACCCCCAAAAAAATCAGTGGGTCCGGCCATCGCTGTAGGGGCCCCCTGGATAATATGCCTCCGCTGTAGGGGGCCCCTGGAAAATATGCCTCCACTGTAGGGGCCCCTCGAAAACGTACTTCCGCTACTCGAATAAAATGGGCTTTTCCTAGTTAATTCGGGTTTTGCCTAGCGCTATCAGTCAGAACGCGTTTTCCCTAGTTAATTCGGGTTTTGCCTAACGCTCTCAGTCAGAACGCGTTTTCCCTAGTTAATTCGGGTTTTGACTGATTTCGGGTTTTCACTGTAACATATATATATATTTCAGTTTTCATTTTTATTACTTACCCCCACCGCCTAAAAAAAAAAAAAAAAAAAAAAAAAACTGAAATAGAAAAAAAAAAGCAGATGAATTATGGAGAATTCCTTTACTTCGTTTTCATGTATTGTGAGAAGGTCAAAGAAATTTTCAATTTATTTTGGTTTACAAAAGAGGATATAACAAATGGTTCGAACTTTTAAAAAGAAAAATATTTAAAACACAAAGGCATTGGATGCATTGTTGCAAAAAAATTTATGGAGGTATTAATCAAAGATTTCTTCGTAAATGGAATATGAGCACCAATATCAACCAAAATGAAAGGAGGCATCGAGAAATGCATATATATATATATATATATATATATATATATATATATATATATATAAATCTCCTCTGAAAAATAAGGTTAAATTAGGAACTCGGAAAAAACTCGTACGGCTGAACTCGTAAAACGTAAACAAATAATGTCTGGGGAGGGGGGGGAGCTGACTCTTTTAGAACTGATGTATATAGTATCTGGTTTAAGCGAGGAAAAAAAAAGTCATCAAAGATTGAAAATATCACTATAAAATGATTTCTAAAAATAATTTATTGAAGATAAATAGGATTTTATTTTTTCTAAAAAGAATCTCCTAAAATAAGTAAATGAATAAATTTTTCTAGAGAAACAAAAATCTCCGTGAGATCTAGAATAAATAAACATTGACTTTATATTTAAGAATTCTTTTCAGTTTTATTACAGAAAATACATTCTGACAAAAAGGGAGAAAAAAGCAGAAAATCTACTAGATCTGCAGACTCCATGTTTTCGTACATTTACAGATAAATGCACGTACTAAAAGCTTTCTTTGACATCTGAGTTAAAACCCCCAGGACAAGTCTTTGATAACATTGTGATGCATTGTAAATTTAAATATAAAGTTCTTAGATATTATTATCTATTTTATGATCAGTCATTTAGTTCTTCTCACATGGTTTTAGTACACATTATGCAAATGGCAAAAAGAAAGACAAATCACGCCACGCACATTCCTAACTCAGCAATTTCTAACAGAAATGACTATTTGCGTTGCGTTATGTCGCAAATCCCCCTCTCTGGGAAAAAAAACTTTATAAAGATCAGACTTTGATTACTAATTGCCAGTGAAGATATTTGTTGGATCCGTATTTTTTAGGTATTTTCAATCTTTAGGATTATATTTATTGGTGACTTTATAATGTTACTGACTTTATCGTTCATACATTTGTTGCTGAATATTTTCTATTTTTAGACACATAGTTATTGTTTAATGCCTTTTGTCTCTCTTTTTGCAGTTTGCTTTTCAATTATGAACTATATATATATATATATATATATATATATATATATGATTGTCCGTGCCAATTTTTACAGCAAAATATTGCCTATTTTGATTACGGTTCTGCCCTCAAGATTACTTACTCAAGTAGGGGATGGCGAACCAAAAACGGATCATTGGAAATGGAATAATGCTGAGCAAAAAAGCGGAATAAACCGCCTTTTGCCAGCCCCAAAGCCATTCTTTATCCAAAAAGGCCATGCAGCGCCTAGATGGATTGGAAAAGGACCCTGTAATATGAGCTATGATTAAACAAGAATGCGGTAAATTCAGAGAATTACTACTCCCACTCAGTCGAACGACAGCAGTTGAAAATTTTTACTTAGAAATAGCGAATCGGAAAAGCTCCTTGTTATATCAAAACATGCCGTGGTCGCATGCTCTCTTGATAATTCGGCAAAAGTTGTTTAAGCTCGGTTGGGATGTTTTACCTCATCCACAATATTCACCAGACCTTTTGCCCTCAGATTTGAATTTATTGTGATCATTATGAAGTTCCCTTAGCGGAAAAAACTTTATTTCTTTGAACGAATATAAAATCGCTTTTAAAAATTTTTCACTGAAATTTGGGGCAAGATGGAATTTTTAAGTTGCCTGAAAAATTAAGAAAGACACCAATATAATTTTTAAAGTGTGTACTAAAATGTTCATAGTTTGTTACTTTAAATAAAACTAGTCCAGAATGAATCTTCCACTCAGATTAACAAAGGAATTTGCTTACGAGGTAAAACTGCGTACTTTATTAAGAACATTATTTTGTAAAGAAATTTCAAACTATTTATGAATTTTAAGTTTTTGATGTGACTCGTATTCCCTTATCTGTAAAAATAAAAGTATTGCACAAAAAGTAAATAACTGTTTTCATGTATTTTTATGAAAGTATCTATATATATTGCTGATATAACATACGTATTTTGATTCTCCAAGCTTACTTATTTACTTATTTATTTTTAGTTTTAAACTAATATACTCTTTGCAGTGTTTGATAAAAAAAAAACATAACTGCATTCAGACTTTTTCAATTTTATGCATAAATGCATTTACTAAAAGCTTTTTCTCTGGCATCTTCCTTCATACCCTTGGGGCAATTCTTTGATCTCGTTTTAGGAAGAAAAAACTTAAAATGTGAAAACTTGTGTATATATTGACTTATGAATGGTATTCACACGAATTCTTACGCAAACTCCTCCAATAAAAGGATTGATATAAAAGTATACTTGAAGACTTGTTATAGTGAATACTCTCATTGATTTTATATGAATATGGACATATTTTCATCAATTCTTCTAAAATTTACTCCAAAATAATAAAAAAAAGCAATTTTTTAAGATTAACACAAAAATGATGTACAGAAGAGCATTTCTTCGATTGTGTATCCTAACATTATGACCATGTTTTTTTTTTTTAAACGTGAAAATACTTTAAACTTATAGAATTGCGTATCATCACAGAGATGGTTAATTAAATTAAAACACTAACTAAGGATATCTCAGTGAAACAACGTAGCTGTCAACTGTTCCGCTTTCATTGATTCAAGATTATTTAATACTACTTTTTGGCTTATATTTAGATGTTGGAATAAATTCACATTTTGTATTTTAAAATAAATCGTTATTAAATTTGTGTTGTTTAATCTTCTGAAAAAAGCGTCAAATGTCCTAACTATGGTAGAGCAGCCAATATAAGGAGCACCAAAGATTGCTATTTTCCGCTACGTTTTCTCAACCGTGAACTCTGAGATGTAGGAGAATGATATGTTCTGGTCAACCTGACACGGAGTCTCCGACCAAGATTGGCCCTCATATTTCATGGATCTCCTCAACGTACAAAATTCTCAGTGAGCCTTGTCTAGCCGAATTTCGAATCCTTCCGTCTGTTGTCGTGACCTTCGCAAACAAGGCCTACTGGCTCAAATGTTCAGTCATCCTAATTAGGCCGAGTTTAACCGTAAATTTAAAAGTTGCATAGCAATATTATGATTGTGGTAGCTTATCATCAGTTTATAAAATTTATTATTTCTTACATTTATCTCTATTTATTATTGATTACGGATTAAATATGACACTAAAAATGAATTTAGAAATTGTAATTGCAGCTCCAATGTTTAATACTTACATATATATATAATTTTAACTTTTCTGAAGATATGTTTTTAAGCACTGATAAATTTGATAAAATGATAATAAGATGCCAGAATTTTAATTTTATTTTACAAATTTTAAATTTATACCTCTATCGGCCTACTTAGGGTGATGTAATCCTTAAGCCAGCAAGCCTTAGTTACGAAGGTCACGCTGTTGTACGCTAGTGCAAAGCACTAACCATTATATCACTAAGATTTAACTTAAAACATTATTTTTAAAAAAGTTTGATAATTTTTTTGAAGATTTTGTGAAGCCTACTCGCCCATCACTTGCGTTTGAAGAACAGGTAACAGCATTACTTCACACGTTTTTGCCCAGTGTCTTATGCATAGGACACCCAAACGTTAAAATTTTCTCTTCTGGTTCTAGTAATTCATAAGCCACTTCCATTTTCTAACTAATTATTAAATATTACTTTTACAAAGTATTTTAATGTTACAAAGTTACCCGCGAACATTTTTACATTTTTTTTTTCCTTTTTCAGAAAATGTTATCAGTTGTTCGAGCAACTGATTTTTTTTTCATTCAGCCATTATCAGAAATGTGATAGCAATAGTCTGATCGGAAACGTGTTATCCTTGTAATATTTAAAAATGAGAAATCGTATATAAAATAAATATTTCATTTTTATTTAATAAATTTGTTTCATTTTATAATTCCTACATATTGCTAATTAAAATTATCGTATTAATGGATATAATTATAATAAAATATCTCTGACTAACAACGATTTTGCGGAGACTTGCACCGAGATATTCTAACAGTAAAAATACAATGATGATGATCTGTGATTTCTACATAAGTAATAAAATTTATTTTAGTACGCAAGACATTTTAAACCATTTATCATACTCAACGATAACTCTAGTCGCTCAATCAGACTTTCTGACATTTGCACATGCAAGAAACCACTTTTTGTAAATAGTATATTGTGTAAATTCTTTTTCACGTTATCTTACTCTAACCCATGGAAAATATTGTCTTCCCAAAAAATGTTTCAAAAAATGTTAGGCAGTGGATTTTCAAGCAGTACAGCACATTAACCAGCTATGTATTGTAAGCAATCTGCAAACTTTGTGAAATATAACTCACCGCTTCTTCTGAACAGCCACCTAGGTGGTGTAGTGTCTTAAGATCATTTCTATTACGCTCAGGACAAACAGCTCCTAGATGTACATTGCCTGAGAACAGAAACTTTTACGTCATCTCCAGGTCCACTAAAATGATGGCATCACACATCTATTTTCACAAAGTAAAACTATTCAAAGTTTGTGTTGAATGTACTCCCGCATAAAACATTTTAATGGTTTAAGATAGAAAATTTAATTTTACGACAAATAGTAAATTTCAAATTTCTAATTAAATAATATAATATAGAAATAGATCATACTAAATTATTTTTTTTATTTCAGAGGTATTTTAATTTTTATCTTCAATTTGAGATATTGTCTAAAATTTTATCATTCACCAGAAATTTTAAATAGTTTTGCTTTGGGAAAGTAAGTAGAAGGTCCTCTTGGAAAGCGTAGTTATGAAATGAAAAATTCTGTTCTCAGGCCTTCTACATCTAGGAGGTGTTGTTAGGACTCGGGGGCATGAGTTGCCCGTCTCTTTGCATGCGGTCACGCTGGTTGCCTATTGGGCGGTTCCATGATATATTAGCCAGTAATTCGGACGTTAGTAGTGGCGAGTGCTTGATGAGCAAATGCTTGCCCATTGGAAATTTTTTTTTAAACAGTAAATATTTTATTATAATATAGAAACTTTACCCCTATTTATAGACTTTTATTTTAAGAAGGTAGTTAATAATTAAATGTTTACAAAAAATGTTAATTCTGATTAAACAACGGATTTGTAGCTTCTAAGACACACGAGAATTTAACGAAATCCTTTAAATAACTCTTGAAGATTAGTAATCGAAAGAAAATCTGAATTTGTGCTACTCAAGAGAATACTGGAAGGGCGAAATGAAAAGTGTCATATATTTTGCTGGAACAGTCCAACTTTACACAAATAAATGTCGAGCGAGGCATGTTATACATAACAAATTTCTCAACACATTTTTATGCATTGGTGTGTTTTCTGAAATGTATTCGCAGACACTATCATTTAAATTCAGACGACAGACCTTCATGTACTTCTGAAATGCAGAAAAGAATAAAAAGGAATTTTTTCCCCTACATTTTCTTATCAGTAGTTCTTAGACAGTTTTTGGTGAATTTAAGATACTGTAAAAATGTTACTGGTAGAGGTTGCATATGCAGAAGATTAAATAAAATGGTATTTTCCTTTTAAAATATTTGATTAACAAAATGAATGTGGGAAACTTGTGTGACTATTAAAAATAACCAAGGTGATATTGATTGATGCTAAATCAATATTTATACTTCAGTAATCTGTGGTTAAATAAAATAATATTATGGTTATTTAATTGTTTATATTTGTCATATTACTCCAACTTTCATATATAACTCCTCTTACACCTACAGAAAGCGATTTTAGATAATTATGCAATTGTATCTACTATTTATTAAAAAATAACACCCTTTCTCGCATTATTTGATGATGCTTGTAAGAAAATAACATTTTAACTAATGACTTCAAAAGCATTCAAAATTTTGTTTGTGGTATCACATGGAGACCTAACTTTACATCGACTAGTATTCATTAGCAGAATAGTGGCATATTGTGTAGTGCCACATCTGCATTTTCGATAAACCACATTACGAAAATCTTGCTTTTGTTTAAAAATATGTAATTTGTAATCTGCTCCACGTTGCACTTGATGAGCGTTCTGGCGATTGCAATTATAATTTCCGTTTCGTTAATACTTGTTTTCTAATATTGTAGCGTTCGTTCCCGTGTGGGCAGCTGGTGTGATGAGACTTTCATAAAAAAAAGTATTAATAGCGTTGTTAGGCCATTTTGTGGAGGAATTTTTTAAGAGTAAATTGTAATCTCAATTTCACCATGAAGTGAACGTTAAATCCCATGGAGATAGAATGAATGCCAATATAATAATTTCAAACTACAATTTTAATACATGTGTTATTGGTGAATTTTCTTAAAAGTTACATTCAGTTACCGAAATCAAGAGAACAATTAAAAGTTCATTACAAATAAACATCAAAACTATATCTGAGTAATTTGAGCTTTTCTGCAAGCATAAAAATGTGAGCCTTTTGACCTACGAGAAAAGAATGTTTGCGGTTTTATTAAATTTATCTTCAAACAACATTTTGTTTGAGTGACATTATTACACCGTAATTTATTCGACTAGTAATTTCTATAGTCTTTGCTGCAGTACCTCTGATACTTATAGTTCAAGACATGAAATAAATGATCATCCGAATTTTCTTTAAAAAATGTACATAGTGTTAATTAAATCAAAGATGCCGTTACACTTCTTAAATTGTATGCTTTTACAAAAATTACATTTTTTTAGCATTGAGAGTTCCTCTTAATTCTTTCAGAAACATTTACAATCCTCTTTGATTTTCGACAAATCAAAATCAGTTAAACAATCAGCAATGTTTCAGTTAAATACTGACATATGTAGCTGCGCGGGCATAAATATACAGTGCTAATGGTACCCAACGGCTATTCAATAAACCTTTCGTCAGAAACATATAGTTTCGATTACAAATATGCTTTAAATTGTATAATCTATTATATCAGAAACAATCGAAGTCAATAAATCAATTCCTATAAAAATTACGAAACTTAATTTTTTACAAGGTCCCCTGATCTCATCAGTGATATTTAGATAATCTCTTTTATACAATTTCATGCACAATTAAAAAAAATTGCCCTTCTACGACCAAAATTCACCGAGTTATGAAGCAGCAAACATTTTGACTATAGAAAGCGATTTTAGATAATTATGCAATTGCATCTACTATTTATTGAAAAAAAAAACACCCTTTCTCGGATTATTTGATAATGCTTGTAAGAAAATAACATTTACGCGTCATAAGTCACTTTTACACGTTTAAAAATGTCCCGTTACGGTAAACCCTGGACCAAATAAATTTTGAAATTTTAAATTATAGCTTATCATTTCATTTTCTAGTATAATGCGAAAAAAGAAGCAAAACTAATTTTAGAACACTAAACTTTAAGCCAAGGGTTATAGCAACACCTCCTAAATAGAGAAGGCCTGAGAACAGAAACTTTTATGTCATTGATGGGTCTCCTAAGATGATGAAATCACAGTTTTACTTTCACAAAGTAAAACTATTTAAAATATCTGGTGTATGATACAAATTTTAGAAACTATTTTCAATTGAAGATAAAACATAAAATACCTTTTTGATAAAAAATAATTTATTGTGATCTATTTCTGCATCATATTACATAATTAGTGATAGTTAAAATTTCCTATTTATCGTAAAACTTAATTTTTTCTCTTAAATCATTAAAATGTTTTATTCGGGAGTAAATTCACCACAAACTTTGAATACTTTTACATAATGAAATTAAATGTATGATGAAGTCATCTTAGTGGACTTAGTCATGACGTAAAACTTTCTGTTCTCAGGCATTGTATATCTAGGTGGTGTTGGTTATAGTCACGCTCTATAAAAATCTATCGGGGATCGGACTTATTAAATCGTATATATGTGTAGCATGCCGATGTGTAACGCCGAGTAAGCTACGCAAATTACAGGAAAAGTTTTCTCCACAAGTGCATATATGCATTGCGGCTGAAGGAAGCTGTACTTAGAGCAAATATTGCGCGAACAGGATATCTAATATTGTTTTAAGTTTCTAAAATCCATATTTTCGTACTTTGAAATGTTTCATTTTCTAATTTAATGTTTAATGATGTGCTTTATTCTTTTTTTGCGTGTTTTAAGTTATTTAACGGCAGTTCATTTAAAAAACTGTGTAAAAATTCTGCCCTCAGTATAAGCTATAGTTTCATCTTAATTTATTGGATACACATAGTAAAACTTTAATTTTCTTTATTGCAATCTACAATCTTAATATAGTTGATGAAATTGCTAATAAATATTACAAGTCTCAAAACAATGTACATTAATTTTTCTCAAATTAATTTTGTATACATCCCCTATTTCGCATCACGAAAATGCTCTAACTTTAAGCAGCTGTAACTCGGCGAATTTTGGTCATATTAGGACGTTTTTCTTTTATTGTGCGGAAAATTGTATAAGGAAAATTTTTCTTAATATAACTGATAAGACCGGGAGACCGTGTAAAAATTTAACTGTCATAATTTTTATAGGAATTGATTTATTGACTTCGATTGTTGTCATATAATAGAGTATACAATTTAAAGTTTTTTGCAATTGGTACTATGTGTCTCTGACTAGCAGTTTAGGAAATAGCCATTGGACACCAATAGTGCTCAGACCTTGTATATTATAAAATATAAAAATATAAAGTATACCTAAATAAGCATATAATGTTATAAACTCATCTAAATGTTTCTATGTGCTTCTATGTACCGCTACAATATTCGGCGTATAAAAAAAAAAGATGTTTGATAAATAAGATCATGCAGACTCCAAGAAGTTCAGTTTACATTTAAATAAAATTCGGCTGTTTTATATATAGAACGCCGATATTTTGTGAAAATCCATTATGAATTCTGTGACTTAAGTTTAAAATTTTTGCCGAGATTCAATAAAAACTGCATTTCAAGTCAGAGAAGATATTCTTCTCATAAATATTTACTTCTTTTTCGAGATGTCAAGATTTTCTGGCAAGATTTATTACCTGACTTTTACTGCCAAGTCTGTGTTAAGTGTTTTCAACTGCAAAACAAATTCATAGGAATAAATTTTAAGAATATTTTTTGAGTTCTGATCAAACACGCATTCATAAAATGATGGGAATGGATAACGCAATGCAATTAAATAAAATACTGCATGAGCGATCTTCGCTCTCAGCTACGAAGACGTATTTCAAGTAGAACAGTTTCCAAAAAGTTGAAAATACTAAATGAAAATGGGATACGTTCAATAGGTTGGAGTGAAAAAAAACTGAAGATGGCAATATTTTGAGTTGAAGTTTAGAAAAAATTCGTTCTAATCAGTTTTTCGTTCTAATCCGTATTTCTGAAAAGTTCTGGTGGTTAGATAGCAGTAAGCAGCAATTAATAGTAAATATCGAGTCTAAGATTTGAATGATAAAATTTTGTAGACACTGTTAAGGAAGAGCATTTTGTGTTAAATTCAAAGATACTTGATTACGATGTGCAACGTAAATACCATATTCTACCGAATGTTCCTAAAAAAGCGTAAAAGTCGGCAGCTATGAATATCCCTTTTTACATTAAAGGACCTTGACACATTATCAGACTTTAGAAAGCATCAAAACTCTGTTGCAGCGGTGTAAGATACAACGCACGCAGTTAATGGAATTCTCAATCCGAAAAAAGAAAGCTTTTTTCCAAGGGCAAGGAAATCTATTGGTAAAAAGGGTATTAATTTTACTTCAAAGAAAATTGGGTGTCGATACTAATGCGTTTTCACATATTTTAGTCGAATACTTTTGTCATATCTGAGACCAAGTGAGAAAATGGAAATTTATCTCATCCATTACCTATGATGAATAGGTTGGCGAAGAATGTGCGTGATATGTACCAGAGAAAACGTGTAAGATTCGTTGAAGTGAGTATTGATTGATATTTAAAATTGGATTTCACTTTTTAGAAGAGCTAACATTCCCTTGCTACAAAATATTAAAGAATCTACCGTGAGTATTAGAAGCACCAGAATTTAAGTTAGTTTTTGGAAAGAAATTACACGTACAGTAAATCTACTTAAACCCTTAAACGCGCAGTGTTCCCACTCTGGGAACGCCAAACTCTGACGTTTTGTCTGTTGCCAGTCACGAAGAATAGATTTGATTTCTATAAAAGTAGTTGCGGGTGACATAGCTCCACGAGAATCCTTTACTTTTTAGCACGCCATTTCCCGTAAAAAAATGGTCACGATTATTTTTAACAGCACTGACATCTGCTGGAAAATAGTAGAATGCGAGAACAGCTGGATAGATTGCCCAATGTTGAAAAAAGGGCAGCCTTTGCCATCGTTCGACTTAACTACCAGCAAGATGGCGGACGATCGAAACGTTCATCGCGTGCCACAGATCTAGAGACCCTTTTTTGACGACAGCTGGCTATGCGCGCAGTGTTCTTTAACCTTTGTTTTCCTCTACTGGTTTTGCTCGAAGTATTATTCTGTTTAAAAATTTACATTTGGCTCATTATTATAATATTAAAAGATTACATACTATTTAACCCAGACAGCACAGCAAACTTGCATCAAACTTGCAGCAAGCTTGATTTATCAAGTCAATAAGCTTGAATTAATCTTGAAAATTTCAAGCGTGTAAGCTTAATGCAAGCTTGAATCAAGTGTTCTAGTTTACACTTCCCCAGCTTACATTAAGCTTGACATTTCAAGCTTGATATTTCAAGCTTAATTTCAAGCTTAAATTTTTTCCTAAAAAAAAAAAAAAATCCTAAATACACGGGGCGCCGAAATCGTCCCCACATATTTTCTTTGCCACACATTTTCTCCCTCTACGCTGAAAGTGCAATTTAATTTAATCTGTTTCCACCGAGTGTTCGTGGCTGGAATAGAACCCGGGACTTTTCGGTTGCGAGACGAGCTCGCTATCCGTTCAGCTACTAAGCTTCACGCAGATATGACTAAAGTTTGAAGTGACTTATCACGCCGTTTTCTCGCCAGACTGATAAGTGGGCGATGTGTTATTTGTTTCTTTTATTTTTCCATGGGATGTATCAAAATTAAAATAATGTTATGTGTGATTTAGAGACTCTAGGGAAAATAAACATAATATAAACTTAAGAGCAGTACACGTTTTAAAACTTTCAGTACAGCAACACTCATGAGCAATACTGCTGGCCAAAATCGAGCAAACGACTGATTTTGAAATCAATTTCGTAGTATAATTGTATTTTATTTTGAAGAATTTCCATATTTGGAAATATAGAATGGGTTTACTTACTTAACACAAATTTTGTGTTAAGTAATCTGAAATCAAAGAAACAGTTAAACGTTACTTCGAAATGCTATATCAGAGTTGCTAACATGTATGGAACACAATCACTTTAGTCATTTTTGTAGATACCCTTTAAATTAAAAAGTAATTGAAAAATTTTGCTATTTTTTAACGCTAAAGTTTCTCTTTACAAATGTGGTTAGTTATTTTCCTACATATTGGTATACCATATCGATATAGAGCATTTCGAAGAATTACAAATAAGTTTAAATTAATTTATACAAATGTAAATTTGAATTATTTTCATTGTTCATACTTTATAATTAAAAAAAATCATTTACCTTCTGAATTTTTTTTTATCCTTTGTAATTTTATTTTAAAACAACAAAAGTGTAAGATGTAAGATGTTTTGGCCCTTAAATCTGTAGGCCCTGGGCAGTTGCCCCGTTTGCCCTGCCGGTAATATGGCACTGGTAATAAAATAAAACACATCTTTTACGAACTTTCAGCAAATTTGAGGACTCTAGACAATTAATGTCCATTCTCTTTCACAGATGGCGCCATCACTGCGCACTTTGAAAGCTAAAATCAAGCTAGTATCACTTGTGAAGCTTAAATCAAGCTGTATTTAAGCTTGACAATTCAACTTGACTCCTGCAAGCTTGCTGCCAGCTTAAAATGAGTTGAACTGTCAAGCTTGCATTAATACGTCAAATTGAAGGAAATGTCAAGCTTTATTTAAGCATATGTGCTGTCTGGGAAGTACAGAGAAACAGTATTTATGTATCATGGCGACCAAACATGTCAAGTTTTAACTCATAATTCCATTAAATATTGTAATAATGCCATTGAAAACATTTGAGTAAAGCAACGGAACTTGGACCACGGAATGCACCATTGTGCCACTTTCTGTATTCGGTGCGTAGGCCATGTTTATCGGAGGTGACGGGTTGGGTCGCCGCCTGTAACAACAGTCAGAGACAGCAGGATCGCCGCCTGTTCAGCGAAAGGCTTCCCACAGTGGCTCTGACAAGAGCCGGTCTACTTATCCACTGAACAGAATCATCAGACAAGATCTTGCTTCAAAACAGGTGGGGAGTAATGTCGACGCGCAGGGAGCACAGTCGATGTTCGCAGGAACGAACGTCCGAGAGTTGCTCCGCAAATGAAGATAGCAAGAGGGAAAAAGATAGGTCACTTTCTTTACTGAGCGTTACTTCCGTCAGAAAAAAATCTGATTTACTCCCTAGTTGCGCCTAAAGAAGTTTTTTTCATCACAAATAGGTTTAAATACATGCTTAAAAATGTCGTAAATGATTATGCTATAGCAATGACAGTAAGTGTGTTATGTATTTATGCAATCATATTTTCTTTCTTAATCCATGTACAAGTCGAGAAAAGCGATGTTCCGACGTGATTTTTCTGTTCGAGAGACTTTGAAAAGTGGTTTAAGACAACTTTAATTCCAAAGATATAGCTGTAACACAATAGAAAGATCTGCGAAACATTTACATATTTACAGCAGGGACAGAATCTGCAATTCAACGCAAAATTTTCTAGAAGTTTTCGCAATGTGATCTTAGAGGTTTGGTTTTCCAAACTCGTGACATCATTTCTTACAGACGGTGATGCTGATCTGTACTAGCTTAAACAACACCTCCTAGATATAGCAACCTTTGACGTCATTACAATGGTTACGTTAGTTACGTCATTGCAGTTTTTTTTCCTATCTCTATAAGGTAAAACTATTTAAAATTTCTGGTGAGTGTAACAAACAATAGAAAATATCTTTAATTAAACATTAAAATTAAAATACCTCTCTCATATAAAATTTTTCATTATGATCTATTTCCTTATCATATAATCTAATTAGTCATCAGAGCTTGGTGACGTAGGAGTTGTAAAGCTTTCTATATGTAGGAGGAGTTGGCTCAGCGACACTTTTGCAAACTTCATACACGACAGCTTTCGTAAGCGAAACTTTGTGATTTACTTCTTGAAAACACAACTATCACCAACCAAAGGATCCGTATTAAAGCTAGTTATTTTTCAGTTACTTGTAAATGATGGCCAATAAAACTTTGACTCATATTTAGCTCTATATGATTCCGATTTCAGCCTATATTTGGACTCCTTGTGAATTGTTTGAGAGATATAGCTTTTAACAGCACACTGAAGAGAAAAGTGTACGAACTTACAAATTTCTCCAAATCTATTTACGGAAAATTCTGAAAAAGTTCTTAAACGGAAAATTCTTAAATACCAGAAATTTGAGAAAGAGATTCTCGTAAAAGATACAACCAAGTTTTCACAAGTCACTCTAATTTCTTTTCTCTCGGAAATGTCAGGAAAGCTTGACTTAAAGGTTGAGCGGCATAAAAAAAGGACCAGGAATCGTTTTGATGAAGGCGCCCTGCGCAACTGACTTCTTTGAACGGTACGTCTATTAAATCATACTTTCCCCACATTTAATCCTGAATTCGTATCCTTTGAAAGAGATAAAGTACCGCAAGACCTCTAAGGGTCAGCGATTTCTTGACAAGTACTTGAGATATCACCAAGATTTAGTTTTAAAAAAACGCTTTTGCTACTTAATTTGGCGATATTTCGCCAAAAGCCGTCAAGCTTTAGCGAGATTTTAGACATAACGCAAGTACTGATTGGCATAGAATTAGGGATGGCCGCAAGACGAAAAATACGCGCCTCGCAAAATCCCTGCATCGTAATGTTAAAAATGTTTGTCTCGTCTCTCAAAAAGCTGTAAATCTCTGTCTCGTCTCGCATCCATTCCTACACAGAATTTTAACGAATTAAATATATCCATAGATTTTGATATATTAAAAGTTTTTTTGGGTGACCTGTTCCGCTAACGAAGGTAGCAAGGGGGAAAAAGATATGTCACTTCCTTTACTGAGCGTTACTTCCGTCAGAAAAAAAAAAAAAAAAATCTGAGTTACTCCCTAGTTGCACCTAAAGAAGTTTTACTTCAAAAAATGCCCGAAGCGTACGAATAACCCTCCTCCGCCACTAGCCTCCGAAAAAAAAAAAAAAAAAATAGTTTTACGCTTCAGTAATCTCCGTTTAGCAGTAAATTGTTAAAAGGCCTCGCTTCTTGGGTTTAGTCTGAAGGGAGGTGCAAAGGATAGTTTCGACATTTTTTTTGTTTCCGAACATCTTGTTAACTATTAGATTTAGACCAAATTTCACAAATATAAAATAAAAATAAGCAGTTAATTTCCGAAATAAAAGGTCCTGCTTCAATAATGTAAGGGATGAAGAAGATAAAGTGTGGGTGAAAATGTGACTTCAGCATAACAAGCAAATAATGAGCTATGAACTCGTATTAATATCTTCAACTGTACTACCAAGCAGTGTTAAACGTCAATAGCGACAAATCTATCATTATTATAACCCTACGGTGTCACGTGTGCCATGTGAAATAGGCCTAGATGTTTTAAATGTCACAGAATGTAATCAACCACATTTTGTGAGCCATTTTTGTGATAGAATATGGCTAATATTAACGACCCTTGTATGTGCCCAATACTTAATTGTTTTATTTAAATATAGTTCCCAATAGTTAGTCAAAGTATTTCGCAAAACTTTGAGAAAGAAAAGCTGCTTCTTTTGGGCCGAAATTCAAAAGAAAAAACAACCAAAAAAGGGTTAATTCAATTCTCTTTCTCTGAACCATATGCATTGTTTTTCCTCAACCTGACGGAAGGGGAGTTGCAATCGCATTTAAAAAATGACTATGTTCACGATCAGCCAGCCCTTGTACCCTAGTACTAGGAAATGAATTCATACCTAACTGAATGAATTCATACCTAGGAAATGAATTCATACCTGCACTGCCTGGAGAAATTCGGGAATTCGGGTTGTCAAGAACTGCTGTAAGAATTAAAGGAATTAGGACGGTTGTGAAAACTATGGATTTAACTCATGAGAGGGATTTAACTAGTTCAAACGTTTATTAAGGTTGAAAGAACTGGAAACATTCTTTGGACTGGTCACATTTACTGTGTTCTTCGCATAACTCCAATCTTCCATTGCTTCGTGTCCCTTTGATTGAGATAATTCCGTGCCACATCAGAACTACCTGGAAATTAAAAATTTATTGCCCGACACAGAATGCGGCATGCTTGTATTGTTCATATTTCATCATTCAACGTTCTTAAAAATGTTGGTCTGAAAACTGAACTGATATCATGGAAACTTTCAAAAGCAGTGGTGGTCTGATCGGCTGAAAAAAAAAAAATAGTAGCAGTAACTCCGGTGACGTGGCCGATCCTATGCCAAATGTTTCTAGGGATATTGAAGACATGAAAAAATTGATGATGTTCCATCACGACATCCCATTAAACTCAGTGAGACAAGTCAGACCATTGATATTTATATTTCAACAAATACAAAATATCATGTTAAAATTTGAAATTTCCACATATCCGATATCCCTATTTCTTTTTTAAAAAATCCATAAAACCAAAAATCAGCTTGGTTCGTTTACAAATTTAACTTCATCATCATTCAAAATTTTGTTTAGAAATAATTAAGCATATAACACAAGATTTACAAAAATTAAATTATTCTATTCAGCAAGCATTTCAGTGCAGACATAAGAAAATCCAAATGGAAAACGAAAATCTACTGTAACTTAAACTGCTTTAAAAGAATTTCTCCTTAATTCCAGTACTTACTTACATGAATAACATGGACGGGATAAAGCTATCCACTTTTTGCACACAAAAACTTTAATATTTACAGAGAAATTAGTGGCGGGCGTTGCTAGTGAAGTTGTTGGTTTTCTTTTTTTAATGCTTAAAATATTACTGCTCGTAAAAACTGGTGTCTTAGATTCTGTTCATCTTGGCAGATATGATCTTGTAAATTAAACACTTTGATTAAGCTTAGAGCTAATTAATTTCTTTGAATACTTTATTAAAATTAAAACACATTAATATCTGGGAAAGTTTGTATCAACGATCGTTCCCCTGAGGCAAGTTTTTTGCATAAACAATGATATGCAAATAATTAACTACCAACATTTTTCACAGGGTCTCTAGAACAATCCGAGAGATAGATTTTAGGGTGCAACATTAAACTTTTAATAACGTATCAGAAAGATAGTTACTTTCTTTAACGCTTAGCTTCTTTGAGCTGTATGTCAGTTTATGGAAACGTTTGTGTCACCGAAGTGATGAAATGGAGTTAACGGAAACTGTTTTTTTACATTCGTAGCGATCAGTCATGTTCAACCCGGACGCACACTGGGGCGAGTGTATGGAGAGGTTGGAAATTTCAGTAAAACAAATTTCTACGTAACAATTTGATTATATTTTGTTATTTAAAATGTAAAAATAATAAAATATTAAGTAATTAAGGCATAATAAAATAAGAAAATAACAATTAAAAACAAACTTCAAACAAAGGACACAGTGGAACTGATTCTCCGAGGGATTTAATT
This sequence comes from Cheiracanthium punctorium, assembly GCA_038373885.1. Classification (NCBI taxonomy): domain Eukaryota; kingdom Metazoa; phylum Arthropoda; class Arachnida; order Araneae; family Cheiracanthiidae; genus Cheiracanthium; species Cheiracanthium punctorium. The sequence continues at coordinate 29,128 of JAWZYV010013228.1, read as the reverse complement.
AAAAGGGTTTACAACCGTGTCTCCAGCGTCTACGTAATATAATTCGCCACCCCTTAAAAACAGATTTTTTAAAATATTTCTTTCAAAATTTTTTATAAACGTTACTTCAGACTAACTTTCGAATATTAAATTTCGCTATATAGTGGTTAATTATATTCCGTAGAGGTTGGAGATTTACTTGGCTTTAATTGTCAATATCGTTTCAATAGGCAGATTTAGGCAAGAACTGAAACAGGATTATAAAAACTGAAACTCTCTACAATATATGGGATTTAATAGTTTTCTTAGCGTTTGTTAGCGATTTTCCTTATTCAAAAATTCATTCAAAATATCTTGAAAATTATCTACAAAATTTTCTTATTTTCTAATATACGTTTTTGGGTGCTTTTGTTATTTATTAGGGGCGCATAAAGAACATTATCACATCACAGCATTAAATTTGTTCAAAAATACACAAGTTACTGATTGTTTATCAAATTGTCTACCAACGGAGCAGCTAGCTAATTCTTTAAATCCAAGGTATTCTCTTCCAGTAATAATGTTAAAAATTAGTTGGTTTTTTGGAAATATGTTCTTAGTTTGTCAAAACAACAGTAAAAATGCAATATTAAATGGTTTAATTTTCCGCCTAATGTCCAAAATTACTTTAGGGACGCCCCAGTGTGAGACGGTGCGATTTCCCGCCAATAACGAAAACCTATTTGGTGTTTCATAATTTCTAGTTTTTTCTAACCCCGTTTCTATATTCTTTCCTGGGAAGTTGAAGTATATCAGAACTTAATACTTCTAGCATGTTTATTGCTTGTAAAAGTGCACAATCGAAAAAAAATTCCAGTGTATTTCGACGTAATTTATTCACGTCTTAAGTTGTTCATAAATGCTTTATTCCATTTTTTTAAGTAAACTTAAAACTTTAAAGTGAACAATTTATTTTTAACAATGACTTTATATATTTTTCTTCTGAGATCGTAGATCATTTGACCAAAAATAAAATAAAAATACGAAATGAAGTATACAAATAAATAAATGCTGTCCCAGTTGTGTAGTGGCTGGCGAACTATTCTACCACACCATGGGTTCGGTTTTGATTCCCGGCAAGAGCTCAGGTGTCATTTCGTACGTTCTTCATAAGCAAAGGCGGCCCGCTTATGAAGTGCTCCCATAAAAAAAAGAGACCATTATACCGAGTCTCGGTAACGGCGAATAACTCATGGTCAAGTGCCCGCCCTTGAAATAAATAAATAAATAGATAAATAATATACTATCTTGCTTTAATAATTTTATTTTCTTAATAGCATATTTTAATTCAAAGTATCTGAATTGCTGCATGTGCGTAAGATGTTACATCACATACTCTTCCATTTTATTTATTTAACCATTTATTATTATTAGAATCATTTCGATCTGAACATAAGGAGTTAATCAATGTGCTAAGCGTAATATATCGATCTCACTTTAGCATAATGGTTTTACTCTGGTCATATCGGACATATTTTCTCTAATAATCTTTTTTTTCTGCTTCGCCAATGAACAACATCGCTTTTCGATACATCTGGTTCTCAGAAGCTATTTCTTCCAAAATTCTTTGACAAAGAACAGAACATATTTTTTTCCTCCTGATTCCCAGCTTTTGATTTTGAAATTGTAACACTACTTTCAGGAAGCCTTTAAACACAAGCTTGGACGTCACCATATGCCTTAAGAACGACGACATTGCAGTTTTATTTTCAGAAATGAAACAATTTAAAAAGTCTGGTAAGTGCGACAAATATTAGAAAATATATTAAATTAAACATTAAAATTAAAATACTTTTCTAAATTTAGAAATTGTTTCTGATCTATTTTTTTATCGTATTATCTAATTAATCGTGGTTATAAACTGCCACTTGTTATATAGTTATATTTTTTATCTCATTAAAATATTACTGTTCATGAGTAACCTCACCAGAAATTTCTGATAGTTCTTTTTTTGTGAAAATCAAACTTTAAATGATGATCCAATTTTTTGAAACAAAAGTATGGTGTCTAAGACAAGTCAATAAATTAGTGTTGTAAAACAAATTAGAGATGGGCGGTTCGACTCATTTTACTGATTCGAATCTCGACTCACTCACTACTTCGATGATTCGAATCAGTGATTCGAATCTTGAATCAATAAAAACACTAAAGAAATTTTCCCTCTCTCTGCGCCGAAAGCCGTACTATTTAAACACCCTTCACCCATTCATCGGGTTTCTTCTCCGCTGAGTTCTCGGGCAGTAAGCATCTCTCTCTCCTTGCTCCAGTAAAACGAGTGTTTAAACTGCCCGAAATGAAAATACAGGGGAGCTTCGTATGACCCCCTGGGCCTGTAAGATTAAAAGGTTAAGTTTGGTGTCAAAGTATTCGAAATTTTATGTATCGATGGGGGTCCAAGAGGGGGGGTCGAGAATCAATAAAAACGCGCTCCGATGGATAGTTTCAGAGATATACGTTAATTAATTATGGTAATTAGACTAATTAACCATGATTGAGGCTTAAAAGGACTGCAAACATGTAGAAATTGGCTCTGGGATGGTTTCCAGACTTTGGAGATACCGTCGGAGGAGGCTAGTGTTTAAAATGCCCAAATTGAAAATATAGGGGAGCTTCGTATGACCCCCTGGGCCTGTAAGATTAAAAGGTTAAGTTTGGTGTCAAAGCATTCGAAATTTTAAGTATCGGTGGGGTGTTGAGTCTAGGGGGGGTCGAGAATCAATAAAAACGCGCTCCGGTGGATAGGTTCCGAGATATACGTTAATTAATTATGGTAATTAGACTAATAAACCATGGAGCTGTTTTTTCTGCGATGAGAGAAGAAGAAGCTTTCCGAGAGAAAGCAGTAGCAAAAGCATCACAAGCTGGTATTGATCTCAGGATTTTCTTATCGCCGGCCTCAGAGGCGTAGCCAAGGGGGGGGGGTTAGGGAGGGTCATAACCCCCCATGAGGAATTTTTTGCCATACAAAATGTATATTCTTCACTACATTATCATACACACGTATACATATATATGAGTTGCAGTAGTCATAACCCCCCCCCATAAAAAAATTCTGGCTACGCCCCTGGCCGGCCTGTATTTTTGCCCTTTATCGAATTCGAGATTTCACTGAAATGAAAATGGGAATATCGGATAGTTGATGTTGAAATAAAACCGATATGTCGATTTTTGGCCCAGTCCTACTGAGGGGCTGCTGCCCCCCCCAAAAAAATGGGACCCTTTACTTAGCTTACAATTGAACTTTATCTTTAAATTTGATACCCAGCCCACCCCGAAATAAAATCCTGGCTACGCCACTGTCAATAACACTAACTATGCCACTGCTTTAGGCCCTATTTTGTATTTCTCTGAATTACGAAAGAAAATAAAATCATTCCCCTTAAACGAAAAACAAGTTAAAAAAAAAAAAAAAACGAAATCTGCTGCAATAAAGTGAAATGTTATTTTGCTTACTACAAAGTCCTTTTGTGAGAGCGCTTAATACCGCCCCTGTATCCTTCATTAAAAGTGACAAGCACAATCCTAACTTTATTTCATTCTATTTCCCTTCACATGAAAATCCGCCACCATGTAAACTTAACGTTCCGTTTTTTTTTTTTTTTTGAGGGTGGGGGCAGGGGGACATATATTGAAGTTAAAAGTAGAAAAGGGATGTTTCATTAAATTTTAAACAAATATTAAATCAGTCAGACAAGTTGGAAGGAGGGATTTTCTTAATTTTTTTTTCGGGGGGGAGATTGACCCCTCTTGCCCTTAGGAAGTAACGCCTATGCCCCCCGCCAAAAGCAAACGATGTTCGACCCACTCCACACCCACAGACAGATAAAACTTTAAAATCCGACCACCAACCAAGAAATGAAACACCAAAGATTCGAAAAAAAAACTTCAATTAAATGAAACATCCTTTCAACTCTTTTCGACTCCTTTCGACTCTGAGTCGATAGAAGATTCGAAAAAACCCCTCCAATTAAATGAAACATCCTTTCAACTCTTTTCGGCTCCTTTCGACTCTGAGTCGATAGAAGATTCGAAAAACTAACGAATCTCAACGATAGTATACAATCACCGAAACAGAGCGAAACACTGAATCAGTAAAGATTCGTTGCTGCACCAACTCAGTGACCAACTCACCCACACCCACTCATTTACTGTTTCAAATCATCTATCGACTCAGAGTCGTAAAGAGTCGAAAAGAGCCGAAAGGAGTCGTAAAGAGTCGAAAAGAGTTGAAAGAGTAAGGGAAAATCCCTGGGAACGGCAAAGGGAAAATAAGTTTTTCTTCCCTTCGCACTTGGAATGTATTTCCCTTGAGGGCTTGAGATTCGAATCAGTAGAGAGTGAGTGTAAAGACTGAGCCACTCAGTACCAAGATTCGAATCACTGATTCGACTCATCGAATCATTGGCCATCTCTAAAACAAATCATTAGTTTTTTTCTCTACTTTTTATAAAAGATGTCTGTCGGCAGAATTACGGACAGACGGGTACACCTAGAAACAACAAATTTGGTACTCAGGAGGCTCTAAACATAAGGTTATGCACCGCGAAGCGATTTTTTCAAACTTCGAGCTAGAATTTTTTTTATTTCATGTTTCATGCGATATTTGGTATTTTTTCTCACCTAATTTGTAATAATGGCCGTAATTACGCTTGCAGCAAAACGGCATTTGTATCATAGGATAGAAGAGAAAAGTTTCTTTTAAAAACAGTTTGTTCTGAATATGTAACATAATTTACAGATTTTTAGGAATTTTTAAACTAAATATCTCTAACGAAATTTTTCCTAAAATAATTTCAAAACTGTTGCATCTTGATGTGATAACTTTTTGATATTTTGACAAATCGTGAAAAAAATCTTTTTTCCGTCTCTTAAAGTACAAGCGATAAATTTATATAAATTAGGTGATTTTTTTTATGAATTTTAATGTAACATAATGTTTAGAATTTAATCGCATCAACGCGGAGAGCTTACGCCATTACATTAATAAATCATGGCATGAGAATTTATGTTGAGTTGTCACAGGAAGGATTAGAAGAAAGGTTTTTTTCAACTTTTTAAATGGGGCATCGAATTTTCAATTCGCATCTGAGGATCTATTACGTCAATTGCCTTAATTGCGCTATTGCCTTAATTGCTTGTAAAAATTACGCCAAAATTTTAATGCATTTATTCTGTTTTTTTTTTATAAGGAGACGATATTTTGATTAAAACTTACTATAGAAATAAACTATGAAATTCAAAATTATTATTATTATAAGTAGATATTTTAATCCGTTGCTTATTTAAAAATTGAAATGTTTTAACGCAGCTGAAAATGTTCTTTTTTAAAAGCTACAAAGTTCGATTTAAACAGCGCGATATATTAATTTTTTTCTATTTACTTTTTTTATAATTAACGTTCTGCCACAATTAAAGCAATTCTAAATAGCTCATCGAGATTACAGTTTGATGTTTTTCAGGAGACAGAACCATAAAGCATTTATAAGAAAGATATTGCTATACTGGATATATCGATATTTGAATTGGTACCGCTGGAATATTTCCACCACGGATAGATGAAATGTTTTGCGGGGCTAAATACGCCAATCTCACAAAACTATTTATAAATTAAATATATATGGAAAGCTTTCTTAATGGCAACCATTATGTGAAACGATTATTGTTTGTGTTAATGCATAAACTGCAAAGAATTGCCCTAGAATTAAAAGATCCCATTGCTATTCGCATTGCCATATTTCTTTTAATCGAGCCGTGAAGAGGGAGAAGCGAAGATAGATAGTATTAATATACGTAATCGGTAGTATTAGTAGATTTGGGAGGAAAATATGATATACCACGAAATGATAGAATATACCACGGATAATAGAATATACCACGTTAATAAATATTTCGTGAAATTGAAAGTGTTCTGTTTATGCTTTTTCAGCGGTTGTCTTACAACCAACTAAACGATAAGAAACTCTAATATGCGTCAATATATCCCGCAGTAATTTCATGAGAGGAGATTACTTGAATTTTTTTTAAATGAAATTCTGTGTTGTCACAGGCAGATATGATTTTAATAAAATATTCGGTTTATCCCGTATGAAGAGCTTGTGCCCAGCTATTTTAAAATAAAAGGTTGCCCATTCCATGTAGTGTCTGAAGTATTTAATGCTACAACCTAAAAAACAGTATGGTGTAGAAAAAGACATTTTGAAAGTCCGAAGTTCTCTGCAAGGCGTTAAAATTTTCACTTTTTTTTTATCATGAATAACACTGACGTAGTTCTTTTTTCGTCATTATGTTGCAATGAGGTTATTACTCATGATGCAAACTTTACGACAAGAGTCAGATAATTTTGCTTTTTTTTTAAATTCTACATCACTGGAAATAATTCGAATTACACGTGTAAGGAAAATTTTCGCTTCCTACCGTGCGAAGAACGGACACGCAGCTAGTAACTAAATAAAGCTTTGTAAATTTGCCATCTGCAAGGACCTTTATTTTTCGATAAAAACTAATTCCGCGATATACGAAGGTCTTTTGCGCCAAAATAATTAACCACTCTTCCAAACAGCATTTTTTTAGATTTACGAAAATTTTAAGTGTAGGACGAATTGCAAACTTATTTTTTTTTTATATGGCTGTTAACAAAATGTGGTGAGTTATATTCTACAACACTTAGCATCTATGCTGTAGTTGAATTAAATAATTGTATAAACTGGAAGTTTCTTAAAAGTAAACAAATGAAAAGGAAGATTTTAGCTATCATTTTGTGACTTCAGTGAAAAAACATGCTACAACAAAGCGATGATTAAGTAGAATATTTTTATTCATTAAAGATGCAGTTAGTTCATCTTTTAAAAAGGTTGGTCTGTTCTTTAGTTAAGGCAAATCTGCGGAAGGGCTATCTGCCTAAGGAGAAATGCCTTGGACAGAGAACATTTGAAAGGGCTCAAACACGCATTCACGTTATATCAGGAAAAAAAGCTTCAAACACAAGACAGCTTGACATGACACGCGTTGGGCCAGAGCTCTGGACCTTTACACTTAAACCCTCAACAAATGTTCAGTGTTTTATCCCCTTGGCCACTGCTCGGAACGTTTTACTAAGAACTGCATAAATCTATTGTTCTTAAAATATTTGTGTCACATGAAAAAATCCTTCGCAATGAATTTTCATGCTTTCTGAAAAGCACGAAATTTAGCGTTTGATTCTCCATTAAACAGTTCTGTATTTTTCGTGAGAAATGATTTCATTGTTAATAGTCTGCTGCAAGAACGTCTGAAATATTTAAAAATTCATAAGCATAATAATAATAATAAACAGAAAGAAATGGAGTAATGCATTTCATATTTCATCATTTAGAATATAACATTCTACATTATCGGGTATTTTCTTTTAGCTAATGCATTTAAATATACATTGAATATATATTTCTAAGTAGACGACGAAATCTACCTTTCAGAAATACACTTATTTGATCGATGGAGAGAATAAAAAAGATCAAAGAAGAAAAAAATATATATATTTAAAAAAATCCAATATATAAAGCAAATTAAAAATGTATTACATAGAGCGTATATATTTTAAAAGATGATAACGCAAGAACCTTAGTGTACTTTTATTTTTTTGAAAAATATCAAGCGAAGAATGACTCTTTTACTAAATATTTGATTACAAATTTTTTAAAGTTATAGGTTTAATTAAAACTACTCACTCACTAAAAAAATCTTTTTGTCAAGAATTAAGCGAATTGCTGATTAAAAAAAAAGTTATAAATAAACAAATTACATCCAATGACACCTGACATTACCATTGATATACATGATAAACTGGATTGCTGTCTTAGTCATAGTCTACATATGAGATCTCAAGCCGTCTGGACGTGGTTAAAATCCCCCAAAAAGGTCACCAAAAAGTGGCAGAAGATTCAACCACTTAACGTCTTTTTTATAAATAGTATTTTTAAATTTAGAAAAATAAGATAATTATTGAGCTAAGTGTTCCTTATAATATTCTTTATAAAATATCCAATAAAATACTTCAACTTACAAAACACAGTTGACGATATTCAATCCATGTCCGCAGCTAAGGATATCTATCTGTAAGACACCTTTTCGAAGATTTCAGCACGTCCAAACGATTCGGGAAATAGAATCAATACAGCAATCCAGCTTCGAATATATATCAATGGACATTGCTGACATGCGAATTTGATTGATAAACGGAAAAAAAAAAACAGCTTCACACTATACCTTTTATCCACTTTTAGCAGATAAAAGATGTTAATTGTTGACGGATGCGAATGTTATTACAAACACGGCGTTACTCGATACGTTACTTTGAGAGAATGAATTTTAATTATTATTATTATGAGAAAATTAGGTTATGCATTTTATTGTAAGACTGTGGAATGAAACTTGTGGACATATATCTTCCGTAGAAGCATCTTAAATAACATACAGAGCACTCTGAATAATCCGGCATTTGGTTAGTCTGCCACGTTAAATAATCCGGTGTTCTTGGGAAACACGTGTCATATTGTCTTCCGAACCTCCGATAACCATGGATGTAAATAAGTATGCCCGCTCCTTCTCACCTCTTCCTCTTTTCTAATTTTTTAAAAATTAACTTGTATTTTCTAGTGTATTTGTCTAGTGTACTACAATGTCAACCGAACGAAAGCACAAGTCTTTAGTTAGTGACAGAAACGGATCTTGATAATCTTGAAATTTTCGATAATCCGGTCCGGTTGTCTGGTCCCATATAAGTCGGATATGACTGTAGTGCGTTCTCTAGTTTTATTAACACAAATTTGTTGGAGATTATTTCATACTCCAAGCGCTTTGTGTGATCTATCTACCCAGTTTCTAGATTTGTTTTTTAAATAAATCATCTTTAAAAACTGTTAATACTTTTTTTCAGCACATTTTCATAAAACTCAATTGAATACAGTTTTTTCCAGGATTATTAAATTAGTTTAGTGTGATATACCTTAATAATTTGTATGTTGTAGCGTTGCTTTAAATCAATCATACTTAAAAATTGTTAATTTTTTTCAGTACACTTTCATAAAATTTAACTAAATAATCTCTTTTCGCAAATTTATTAAATCAGCCATAGTGTAAAAAAGAATTATAATAATTTCACTCATGAATATTTTCTTATTCAGCGTATTTAAAGCCGCCTTATCTTAATTCCTCTCATTTTTCCCCCTTGTTTTCAATTAACTCCTAATTAGACTGAATTATCAGCATGACAGATATCTTGTTATTGCTAAAAACAAATTAGAGAAACTGATTTACAGCTCGACATCATATTTACAGTTTCTCAGCTCTTTTTTAAACATGCTAAATTTCCACGTACAAGATACCGTGGTGTCTAGTTCCTCGAGCTGAATGCTCTAATAAGTTCAGTGATCCAGTTAATAAGGAAGAGATGCTAATTAGTTCCGCCAGAAATATTGATGACAAGTCAAATATCTTTAGTTAATGAAAAGTCTTCGGAAGCGTTTCGGGAAAGATTATGGCTGAAGAAATATTTTTGGAGTGTTTGTTCTCTCTTTCAATTAATATATATTTCTACATTCTACAGTAAATATTCCAAACAGTAAACTTAGAAAAATAATTTTATTATATTTTACGATTGCCTATTGGAAAAATCATTTTTTATATCATTGAAAGAATTAACAAGGAGATTTTGCGATAGACTTTTTAATTAATAAACTGGGAAAAAACTGAAACTATGCTTACGTAAATGTTAAAATAAATTATGTTTGTAAGTAAATACTGCATTTTTAACTTTTATAGAGAAAACATGTTAAGTAGAACTGTTTTAAAACTTGCTTTCTATAATAAATAAATATGTCTGAAAAAACTACTTCAAAAGTAATTTAATCCATCCGATTTTTATAAAAATTTTAATTTTTGGATTTGAAAAAATAAAATTGTATGACATTTTGTGTGCTAGTGACTGGAATCCACAGAAATATGTAAATGACATTACTTAAAATAATTTTTCCCGCATAATAATATTCAAAGGCAAAGAACGAAAATGTTTGGGTAAGTAGTCTCTTTTTTATCATTTTACGTTATTCACAATGTATTATATAATTAAAAATATTTAATCATTATTACTACTAGTAAAGCTTTCGCTTGTCTTTCTAGTTAGTACAAATATTTGGGTCCTACTTTATTTCTAAAGCGATTATTTTAAAAGTATTTCTTAAGAATAACTTTTAAAAGAGCCTAAAGTTTAAAGTATAAAGCCTAAGATCAGACTTCAACTTAATGAACATGCATGAAATCATCAGTATAAAACACAGTTATATTACCGCCTTTCTCAATTAAAATTCCGTGCATCTTTACAATACATATAACACGATAAGGGGAAGTTGTTTCTTAATTCGCAGAAGCATAAATTAGCGCCTATTAAACACTTCCTCTAAATTTTTATGCGAGCAAGAAAAGAAAGCCATGTATTTTAGCTTGTTAAATCTTTTAATTAAAGTTGGAATTCACGTATACGGTTCACACAGCACAACATTATTGTTGCTTTTTAAGTTCTTGGATGATGCGCTGTTATTTAAACTAACCATTTGAATCACTTTCAAATTGAACAAACAATACCTCAATATGTTTTTATTCGAAACTCATTTCCAATTTCTGGTTTTAAGTAAGTAGCATAAAAAGGAAAACAGGATGTAAGGAGTTTGAATTTCTCATAAAGCACAATAACAGAAATTTAATAAAAAGTTTAATATTATTTCATGCTCGTTCAGACATCTGGTTTAAATAAAAACCTGATTTATTTTTTATGCATCGGCGGTATTAAATAATACCTTGAAATTATGGTGATTAAAACTTTTCCATAACGAATTGGTAATAAGTCCATTTAAAATTAATAAATACATACGTAGTACAGTATTGACGACGGCGAACTTTTTCGGAATTTGTGGAGAAGCTTAAGCAACGCCTCCTAGATTTAAAAAGCCTTACAACTTTTAAGTAACCAATCTTTAAGAGCATCACTGTGTCGGCATTGAAAAATTTAGGATTCATAAAATAAAACTATTAAGAATTTCTGGTAGATGCTTCAAATATTAGCAAATAGCTTAAATTAAACATTAAAATTAAAATACCTTTCTCATACAAAATTATTCACTACTATCGATTTGCTTATCGTATTATCTAATTAGTCATTGTTAAAAACTTCTATTTGTATTAAAATTAAATTTTTATCTCGAATTATTAAAATATTGCTATTCATAAGTAAATTCATCAGGAATTTTTAATAGCTTTATTTTGTGAAAATTAAACGTTTTATCGTGTGCCTAATGATGAAACGTCAAAGCCTGGTGATGTAAGACTTGTAAGGCAACTGCCTAGCAGCTACATTTCACTGTAAAACTTTCCAATTAGTGAAACGTGCCCCAAATGAAGCGATGAACAAAATTACAGATTTCAATCTTTAAAAATTTCACGGATATATTTAAACTAAAATGCTCAGGGCCTGTACATGGATTTGAATTTCGATGTTTATTGCGAGAGTACAAAAAAATTATTTTCTTTCTTGATTTCTTCAGGACCCTTAAAACAGGATCATCAAGTGTTAGTGGTTTACTTAATGGCAAGCCTTCATGAGGAGCATCTGCATACATAAAGGTAGGAGTTGCCTTAGGCGGAATACTTTTTAAGGGATTCTAACCACCCTGATTTCTAGACCATTGAATCGGCAAACACCTGCTAGGTATAGAATGCCTCAGAACAGAAGCGTTGGCGTCATTACTACGACTGCTAAAATGACGGCATTACAGTTTTATTTTCTTAAAGTAAAATCAGTTAAATTTTACTTTGTAAAAATAAAACTGTTATAAAAATATTTTAGTAGACAGTCTGGTGACATGAAAGCTTCTATTCTCAGGCTTTCTGTATCTAGGAGGTGTTGGATCGACAGCCGACAGGACGCCCGAACTCGAGATCTGCACACCTCGGGAATCTACCACGTTCAGTATTTTATCCACTCGGCAATGGTCATGCCACGATCGTGAAGTGACTTTTTCCTTTCGAGGACCACTGAAAAGTATTTTGAGTCAAAATTTACTTATCTACTTATGTTTGACACATTTTAAGAGATAATTCTGAAAATTTGTACATCACCTCATTAGTATAGGTGATATATTTTATTGAATGGAATTTTTCTTATCGGGGTCGTATACAAAATTAATTAAATGAAAGTTTTTTGAAAATTAACGAGATATTTTAAATATTAAGGTAGCCTTTTTTCCTACCTTATTTTGAACATTTTTTAAAATTTACATTACCACTTATCTCTCACGTATACCATCATTTTAGGAAGTATTGTATGTATATTATTTATTTATTTTTAATACTTAAAATCGGAGAAATTAAAAATGAAAAATTACAAACAAGTTCCCTGGTGATATGCGTACAAAAATAATAACAGTTTAATAAGGAGTTTCAAACCACTCGTACATTGCGTCACATTATAGTGATAGCATATTTCGCTACGCCTCTCCGTCAAACCGTCCATCAGTCAGTCAGTCAGTCAGTCAGTCGTGCTTGATTAAGGTCGCTTTTTCTTTATTATTAAATAGCTCCTGTACCCGTTCTTCGCATGCGAATGTACATTGTTAAAACAACTAATACCAATGAATATATATAGAGATAGATAGATAGAAATTTATCTGCTTGTCTCAGCAAGTTTTTGTCTCGTAAATAATATCTTTCTCCCCAGATGTAACGTCAATACGCGTTAGAACCACTTAGAAAGTCTACCGTCCAAGACACCTACCATCCTAGGCAGATGGCCCATGGGTAGCGTTATCATAACAACACAAAACAGAATTTGCTCTGTATCTTTCGCAAATTCTTTTTTTTGTGTTGTTATGATTATATACGGCTTCAAATTTCGCAAGTATCTGTACGAAATTTCAAGCCGACTGATCAAACGCTGTGGATTTATGCGATTTATTATTTAGACACGCAGATTTTCATTTACAAGAATACTTTTTTTCATTTACCCCTCGCGTCAATGACCGGGTACCCGGGTATCTTTTGGGGTGGGGTCATGGTAATCATTTTTAATCAAACCTAGGTGAAATAGCTTTTAATTCTTCGTTATTTAAATGAATCTAAACAACAAGTATAATTTTAGACACTTTTGGGAAAAATTATTTGTGAGTTTTTGGGCGTTATACCTTCCAAAATCATTATTCGAAATCCGGGTACTAAGAAACCCATTAGTGTCTCTCTTGTACATGCCGATTGTAAATGATTTTTGTAATACATATAAGCAAACATAATAAAAATAATTATGATTATGAATTATTTATTTTTCTTTTATTTATTATTCGAGTCTTTCAATCTCGAGTCTTCTTAAGAACGTAGATATTCGGTGTGGGTACCGTAGTACCAGCTGTTCAAAAAATAGAAATTCAGTTGGTCAGTATACGGTTTTGAACGCCACTCCGGCAAGACAGGTTGTTACTGTTACCTGACGCCATGTGCATAGAAAAGTTTGTTTTTCAGGTAGAATAAAACTATTTGAAAATTCTGGTAAAAAAATCATTGGAGAAGACGCATAAAAGTTAGGAGCTGTGATAAAGTGAATTTCAAAAGAGCTCCTACAAAAATTAAGGCGAGGTAGATGTATACATAATAAGGAATCAGAATCGAATAGCAATGTGGAGTCAAAAACGCCATTTTCGCTTTCCCGTAAGTAATCGCTTCAATAATCAATTTTATAATCAATCCTCTAATAGTCCTACATTTTTAATAATCAATTAGATAGATAATCAAGTTAAGTTTTTGTGTGAAAGATCCATTAGTTTTTGACAATTCATGGTTGGGAAGTTCACTGATATTTCAAATTTATTATTAAGAGCTGCATGACGATTATGTTTCCTACTGCATGAAGACTACGTTTCAATCCCCATACTCTACATGATTCTGAATCCTTATTGCATACCTCTCACGCCCCAAATAATTGTCGATACTCTTTTGAAACGCTCTGTATATTACCGACGGATAGGCAATACACGAAAAAGGAGTATACTCAAAAAAGGAAATTTGATTAAAGGCGAAGAAATGAATGGTTACGAAAAATCACATTGTTGTGAACTTTTACAAAAAAAGAACTTCTTTTTTTATATTTAACTCAACTTTAAATGCATATAATTACCATTAATATTTTTAGCGCTTGAAATTAAACGAGCTAACAAAAAATACAACTATTTTATTTATTTCTCATTAAAAGAAAACATACTAAAGGATTAATATTGGGTACAAGAGCACTGCTAATAGAGTTACGACATTTCTTTACACGCCATTCAACACCAAAGTATATTTATATAATGCCCTCCCTTCTTTAGCATCGTAATAGCAGCTACGTTTTCTCTTACCAACTTATTAAGGTGCATATTTAATTATTCTACTCCGTTAGTTCTCTTGAAGTAGTTAATATTCCAAATTACATTTTTATGCCTCCGTAAGCACATATTCGTTAAAGAAAAATTAGAATGTTCATTCTATGGAAAATATGAAAAAAATTACGCTGTCTTTTTTCCATTAATTAAATAAATGTAGTCTGCTTAAAATAGTCTCAGAATTAGACTCAATGGCTCTCTCAATTAATATGCAGGACCGCATTAAGTCCATGCCACCTTGAGGTAAAATTAAAATCTCTGCTGTCTTTAGTATGCTTCTTTTACTGTCTCCATGCATGCTATTAGGGCGTTCTCCTCTTGAAAAATTGTATTCTAGAGAAATATATTGGCTTAAACTGAAGAGGCCACAGATAGAATATCTTTCGTGAGTGTTTTAATGTTTCTATAAAGTTAAATGTTTTAACACGTAATTAATTCATGTTAATTGTAGTGGCAGCATCAAAAGCCAATCGCCCTGGAAAATCCATTACCTACAAGTCTTTATCCTTTGAACGGAAGATTACTCACAATGATTTTTACTATTCCAACATTAAACCTGCGTTTTGGATATATTATAGCATATAAACTTGTAAAAGAAATTAGTGGTGGCTAATTTCCTCAAAAAGGGTGAAAGTTAGTAGCTGAGTAAATTTTCTTGTCATCACGTTACCAATTTCGACGAAATTAAACTACTCGTTTTTCAATACTTTTTAATGCGGATGAGGAAAAAAAAGTGAAGTCTGCATCAGCTACATTCCTCCTGCCAATAAAGGGGGAAAATGGTGTCTTTAAAATTATGCCAATCTAGACCGCACCTACTATTGACTGTTTAGAAATACAGCCCTGGTCATGTCTGAGATCTCTCTTTTCACAACTAAATATTTGAATTATTGCATCTAACAATGGAATAACCGAACGATTCTCAGAGTCGAGGTACTTACACTCCTCTGTTATTTTAGAGTAGATTCATTAGTTTGCTCTTAAAATCGAATAACTGGATTTTTTTATATATTTATAATAGGTTAGTATAATGAAATATGTATTTTTATAATTCCATGATTGCCAACTTTTACACCTTTTTTCGAAGATTACCCACCATTTTTTTTCCTTTTTAATAGTCCACATTTTCAATTTAAAATAAAAATGTCCAAATATAGTACTAAAATATGTTCCCATAAAATTGGAGCAGGCAGTAGAAGGTTACAATGCTGTCACCGGAGTTCTATTTCAGAAAAACAACACTCGAGTGAAACCTCCTTTTTTGTAGTTTGAAAAAAAACCTTTCAAGGAAAATTTAGTACATTAGTTAAATTTTTCTTCCTGAAGTTGTTACAAAATTGCGTAAAACAGATTTATCTGTGATACAATGTATCACATCCAAATATGATAATTGTTAATAATTTTTATTATTTTTTAAAGGTAAAACTTTACGTATTTTAAATGTTATGAGGAAATCTTTAAAAATGTATCTCTAATTCAGAGTTCATAATGATTCCTAAAAATTGATAACTGATTTCCAGTTTTACACTAATTCGAATTCTTTCTTTTTTCTTTTCTAAATTTGTTACCCATAGTTCCTGGGCGCCTTGCGCCCTCAACTACGCTCATGAAGCTATATTGGCAGGGGCTATGCAAAAATGGTTACAGTACCACAAAATAATGAAAAATGGGGGTCCAATTCTGCCTACAATGTTTATTAGCTTTTAAAAAAGGTTAGCTTTTAAAAAAGGTTACTTTTAATGGGAAATGGTTATGGATTTTGCTCATGCTCCGCAAATAGACGAAAGACTTAAAGTGGCTATTGTTCGCAAACATCAATATGTCCCAGCAGTTGTTGGTTAGTAGTTTGCAGAAAAAAAATATAGCAATAACAGTTTTTTTTTTCAGAATGCTAGTTCTGATGGATTATTTTAAAACTTTTTACCATGCTCCGGTGGAATTAAACATTTTTTTAATTACGTCGAAGGTACGTGGAATAAGTTAAAGATAAAAAATTGTGATTTTTTAAACGAAACCAACGATGTTTATGCGTTTATTAAAGAGTTGATTACTTCGTCGCTGATCATATCACCAGAGCTAGAACAATTCAACTGGGACCACCACTAAAGTACCTGTTTTCTAATTTAAAAAAATAATCATCGAAACCGGTCTATATAGTAAATTGTATTTAGATTAGTATTATCTGAATATATTTAGAATATCACTTAAAAACCACAGTTTATAATGTAATTGAAAAATAGTGAATTTCGGCGATTTCCACCCAAATATAGAACATATAGCAAAACTGGATTCAGTTTTGGGGAGATACTTTGGGCCAAACTTGGTGATAGATTGATTTCATTGACCAACGTCTACGACTTTTAACATAGCACTACCACATATTTACTGTCAGCACTGTTGACAATGGTTTAAAACATGCATTTTCCGATTACACAAATGATAACATTATTAAAACTTGACCACTCTGAAAGCACCTCCTTTCAAATATAAAAGAATTATCGACGTTTGTTTACATGGTAGAGAAAGTATCACTCAACATGTACAAAACCCATAAAACGCACTTTTTGCTGTTTAAAAAACACACTAACTATTGAGTTAGAGCAGAAAGCAGAGACAAGTTTTATTCCTCAGTCTTGTGGTGTTTTTTGTTTAATTTGTAGTAGATAATCTTCCGAAAGAAGCGTAAAAGTTGTAAAAGTAAACTGCCACTCGCTTAGAATGAGCTTACATTTAAAAAAGGAAAGGGAAGTTTTTCTTTCATACTCTTTTCCTTAAATAGTCAAACAAAATGAATATAACTAAAATGCGTTAAACAATGAAAATTATACTTGCAGTGCAAAAGCTTTATATTTACGCTCTTTTTTTCAGTTTCGAACTAACTAGGCGTCATTTTTAACACAAATAACTCATTACATCATAGTTACTTAATTAAGTCAGCTGTAAAAGCAATCATCCGATCTTTTTTTTCGCCTCTCCGCGAATAACTTATTTCTTTAATTATCAATTGTTCACAGAAGCTTCGGATGAAAGACTTAATTAAAGAAATTATCCAATACGTTTTAAGTGCAATCTAAGAGATTCCGAATGCGGGAAAAATACGATGCCTGTGACTAGAAATTATGAGTGTTTTCTTGATTAGTTCTTCATTTGCCTGCCTTTCTCGTCAGCCCTGGCATTCTTGTTATTGGCAAGCATAGCTGCCAACCTTCCCAATTTATACGGGAGAGTTTTTACCACAGACGTTTACATAGAAATTCATACTTGAAGCAAAGCCAAAATTTTATCTAAAATAAAGCTGTTGAGAAATTGTGGTGGAAAATCTCCCGAAGAAATCGGGAAGATTGGCAGTTATGCTAGCGAGCGTTTACCCAGATATCTTGGATATAGGACGATCATCAATTAGCGCCAGCCTCTGAAAGGAAAATACTGTATCCCATTTTAATGATTTTTCCCCATTATTTTGAAATGATAATTTTAAAAGAAATGTAAATTTACGACAAATGCTAGTTTTTAACCATGACTAATTAGATAATATGATAAGGAAATAGATCATAATGAATAATTTTGTATGAGAAAGATATTTTACTGTTTAATTTAAGATATTTTCTAAGATATGTAGCACTCATCAGAAATTTCAAGCAGTTTCACTTTGTAAAAATAACACTATCATACCAACAATTTTATAGGCCTAGTGATACCTCAAAGCAAAAGCTGTTAAGTTCTCTATAAGTGGGAGGTGTTGGTGATAGACGCCATAGAGGAGTGAAAAATAATTTGTAAATGTGTTGAAATTGCGACATTATGCACATTGAAATGACAAGCGTTGAAACTGCAACTCGAGTATTTTTATTGTTAAACTATTAATCTTTAGCGTGAAGATAATACTTTTATTATTATCTTCACATTATTATCATTATTCAATTAGTATTGCGTTCATAATAATTAACTACCAGATTTATAGTATTTTTCGGATAATTACCCACCACAATTTTTAAGATTTTATTTATAATTGAAAATTTCTATAATCATAATTGACGCCCGAGAGCAAGGTGCGCAGTTAATAACTAGCTCCTGTCTGGTCGCTGATTCTAAAAGTCATAACGGCAGGGTTTTCATTAAAACAACTATTAAGATTGTTTTTGAAATTCTCCTTAAAATTCACTTAAATGAAATAAAATGGGATCTTCGGTGGAATATATAGCTTCTCAATTCAAATCCTTTAAAAATTTGGCATGTATTTTGTGTGTATTTCGCAAATACGTGTATTTTGAAATTTGCATTTTTTAATTCAAAGTATTTTGTTTTTATTGTGTGTTTAAATCAAAAATTTTGCAATGAGTAAAGAAAATACATTTCCGATGGATTTTGCCCGACTCTGGCTGCAGATCACTAAATTTCTAGTTTCTAGAAAAGATGGCTCTGCTCACCTGAGCACGCCTCAGAATAGTTTATGAAGTTCTGGTGTTGCTGAATTTATTGGTTTTTCGTTTTAAGTTCGAAAAAAATTCTCTAGAAGTTCTAGGAAAGTTCCTAAAATTTAAATTTCTTCTGAATATGGCAGCCGATATAGTTCACTGAAAGTCGTCTCCAAAGCTATCAGAATGGGCTAATTTTTAGTAAATTTTACAAATTGTTTATCTTGAACGGTATTTAAGGAATCAATATTTAAAAGTGTTAACAAATATTTCATTTTGCATTCTTCCACTGTTTTATTCCTTGCAAGTCTCCGGCAAATCTAAATATTGTAATACAATTGAACTCATTTTGTAGGGTTTATTTTCTAATTTTCCGTTGAGAAAATTCAGAAAGGAGGGATTTACTAATTTTTTGAACTTTTTATTTTATCCCTGATAGTGAGAAAACAGTTGGAGATAGAAGAGGGGTTCGATGTTGATTTATGCTTGTCATGAGCTTTTCACAATCACCAACTAAAATATTTTACAAGAGTTTTCTGTATATTTTTCAGTAAAGTGAGTATTGCCGTTCTTAACTATTCCCTACTTTAAGTTATTTTTGTTGGCATAAAACGTTCGCTTTGACACATAACGCTCAGAGAAACTAAAATTCACCAAAACGTTTTAGAGTGATATTTGAAGAAAAGGCTTACAAACTCTTATGAAAGAAAAACTTGCTATGTATTTTAATATATAAACACTAAAAAAAGCAAAATGCTACGGAATTTAATTTAGGAATTGTAATGCACGGTTGAAATAATGCGGTATTGAAGAAACAAGATTTAAGCACATTAAAAATCCTACTATACAGTTACAATGATTCCTGATTCACTGATTCAATGACTCTGACACAATTCTGGTTCAATCACTCCAGAACAAAACTGTAATCGTTATTAACAAAAACAGATTAAAAAGTTATTGTCTAAAAACGTTATAAATTCCACACCGTTTGTGCAATCGACTGGAAATTTTCTATAATTCTTTTTAAAAATATAAAAAAACAATCTGTGCTATTTTAAAAATCTGAAAATCCACGCTTTCGATAACGATCTACATGAAACGATTTTTCGCTATATTTAGCTCTTTTGTTTCCCAGTGTAAAAAAAGCTTGTCATTTACGGGACAAAATTAAGTGTCGCAAGTAATATTGATGCCACGGTTATCTGGCTTTGAAGGGAAAAGAACGATTCCAATTAGCTTAAAGGTTTTTCTAGATAACCTAATTTAACTTTTTTTTCACAAATAAAAGGATTTTCTCAGCATGATGCATTGATATATTAGAGGATGTCACCACCAAGTAACGAAATCTTTCGAATGCAAATAGTTTCCGTTGAGAGTGCAATTCCGATTTCGGTATATTATAAAAATTGACTATGAAGTTAATTATTTTAAGTGGGCAAATATTAAACATACTGTGTACATATTTTTTTCTCAAATATTATTTCTAGCGCCCTTTGTAATTGCCTCCATAACGGCCTTTATCCTCTAGTTAATTTTATATCTGCAAAAGAACTTATCACAGATATCTAAAACATTGAGTAATATTTCATTTATAGGTATCCAAAACCAAAAACAGTAGATATCCAAAAATCCCATAGTTTGTTTACAAAGTTCGTAAAATATGCGATAAAAAGTCCTGTTCCGTATTTTCAGGTATTTTCCGCAATTTTTTCTTAATCTGATGTACTAGGAATACCCTCTCCCTCCCTTTCTCTAAAAGACCATAAGAAAAAGAAAACTGAGCTAATTACTTAATCTTTTTCAAACAAAAACTTGTTTTTAAAAGATAATTACCGAATTTCAAACCGCATTTTTGATCGAGATTCTTATCTTTTAATTAGTGACAGGAAAATAAACAGAATAGGTAATGATATTTACTATACATTATTTGTAATGTCAGTTTAGTTTAAGAGTTGACGTGCCGAAGAAAAAATACGTTAATATAGCGAAAATATAAATAGGGTGTCTATTAAAACTACTTAAAAAAAAAGAGGTAAGAAAATCTGAAACACTTTCAGATTTTAATTACGTACTAAATGGCTATAGATTAAAAGCGTGTCACAGTCCACGCGTTTTTCCTATTTTCCATCCTTATTCCATTAACGGTGTTGTTCGAAAAAATCATGGGATTTTGGTACATAAGTACAAATAAACTAATTATGCAAGGCACTTCAAAATTTTGAAAGTGTCTCTTTACAAGCTGTACTACATACTGAAATAAACGATAAATCTGTATCAGTTTCAAAACTTTTAGAAAAAATTCTTAAAAATCGGAAATTTTCGCAAAGGGTGTCACTCTTCTAAAAATCTTGCAGCTCAGTTGCATGTTTAAGAATTTCTTCTGGAAATTTCACAACAGCCTCAGTTTTATCGCTTATTGCAGTATGTAAAGCAGCTTATGAAGAACCATCTGGAAATTTTTGGAAACCATGGTGCTATTAGTTTATTTCAATTTGTGTACCAAGACTAAAAAGAGAGTTTTTTTTCTTCGACATACACCCTTAAGTTGAAAAGTATATTATTTATGAGTGTGCCGTATTTTTCTTCCTCGTACCATAAAACACATCTTTGGTATCTAAATCTATCTTAAAATTAGCTACAAAACTGTGTTTTATAGTTTTCTCCACGCATATTCCAGTTGTAGTTCCCCGTCTAAAGTACTATTTGGAATGTACATCATAATCCTAAAGTATTCTCGGTTTGATATCTAATTTGACGCCTCGACCCTCGCCAAGATTGCTATGATTAAACATATGCAGTTACCACGACGATTTTTTGTATTTATGTATCAACCGTAATTTCAATTAAAATGGCGATTTGGAACACCATGTAAGTTCAGCATTCCATTATTTATTTATTTATTTTGGGTTGTAAATTAAAGTAGTTATAATAATTAAATTTCTTACAATTCCTTAACAGGTGCGTTAATCGCTATTTGTTCACTTTACTTTTTATCTAGTTCTGTTGGGAGCGTTGAAACTTGTGTATAAGTTCATAGAGACCCAAATCTGCAAAGCTCACCTAAGTGCGGTGATTTTTTAAGTTGGAGAGAGTGGAGTGTTAAAATAGGAATTCACTCTTTCTTGTTCCATAAAACACATCTTTGGAATCGAAATCTATCTTAAAATCACCTACTGAAACTGTTTTACAATCTTCGCCATGCATATTCGAACTATACTTCACTATTTTAAACTCTATTTTGAATGGGCATCATAATCCACGAGTGCGCCATGTTTGTCTTTCCCTTTTAGATAAAACAGATATTTGGAATTGAAATCTAAATTAAAATCGCCAACTAAAACTATTTTACAATCTTCGCCAGGCATATTCTAAGCATAAGTTTCAAGCTTGGTTCAGTTTGAAGTTATTTTTTGGCATCAAACTGAGTTAACAAAAATTGCAAACCTTGTGCGACTTTCAAGATTTTAATCTCCCCCGCCCCCAACCTCCACGTTATCTGGAAAACACATTTCAAAAGATTTTCACACTGACAGTTCATGTCAACAAAACCTGTTTGTAAATCATGTTGACAAAGTTGCGTAAACGGGAGTGAACGAAGTAGCACCCTAGTGCTAAATAAATTCGCCAATACTTTCCTAATGCTTCTTTGGTAGCACCTTTTCAGAAGCGGGGAAAAGAAAAGACTTGTGCTGTGAATCAGTTTGTGGAGCAACCCATTGGCACCGATTGTCACAACATTTAGTTCCTGTAATCGTCGAAATATAGTAGACCCCCTATAACACGTCCATACAACACGGGTCCCTAGCATACGGGGAAAAAAATTGCAATCAGGTTCCCTATAACATGTTAAAAGAGACTCGCATATCACTGTAAATTGACGCAGCTGTTATGATTTCTCTACGCTTTAGCTCCATTAATTAATATAACTTTTGAATGGCAACACTAAAAAAATAATCGCCTATCCCAGAGTAATAGAAGCGGGCCGTACCATACTCCGCCAATCCGCCAGAAAAAACGTATGATTAATTGTGGAGACCGTTTGTTTTTTCTAATTGTGGAGTACATTAAGCGTATGGGAAAGAAATTTTGTATGATTTATTTTATTCTATTTGAACTTGAGGAAGTCAACGTTTTATTGAAATAAATCTTCGAATTTAAATCCGATTCAAGATAGAGGCATATGAGTTATCTCTGGTGCATGTCTGGTATTGAGTAAGCAGTATTTAAGTGAAATGTGAAATAAGGAGTGCTCAACCAACGTTATAACCAAGGCAAAGCTGCCAAGTCTCAGGCTTTTTTCGGGAGATTTTCCACCACTAATTTTTACTTACAAAATTATACTTATAATGAGTCTAAATAATTAATAGAGTAAAACTGTCTTGTAAAATTGTGGTGAGAGATCTCCCAGAAAAAGCCGGAGACTTGGCAGCTCTGCCAAGGTGTTTTAACATGACTGATTTGACTATGCACGATTCATTTCCTTTATTATAAGAAATTTCCTAATTAAAATACTCCATTTAACTAAACGATACACAAAATATGTATTTATCATTATTTCAAAATGACAGTAAAACTTTTTTTAAGCAAATGATTTGAATGAAACCAGTATTTTGTTTCTTCTTTGTGTTATTCCCCCCCCCCCCCGACAATTTACTACTTGCTTATACACAGTATGCGAGCTAGGAAGTTAAGAGGACGAACTCATTTGCTCAAAAATGTGTGTGTTTGTTTTGAGTTCGTCCGAGCTAGGAGAGAAAGATGTCATTTGCCCGAGAACTCAGCGGAGAAGAAACCCGATGAATGGGTGGGGGGTTAAATAGCACGGCTTTCGGGGCGGAGAGAGGCGAAAACCCTTTAGTTATTCTACTCATTCAAGATTCGAATTATCCAAGTAGTGAGTGAGTTGAAATTCGAATCAGTAAAATGAGTCGAGTCGCACATGTCAACTGGTCAACTATAGAACTACCCTTACTCGTAAGGAAATCTTAGGTTCTATCACGGCAGCCATCGCGGCTGACTTATTTAACACCTTTAGGGTATATATACTGTCTGTGAGGCACCATGCAGAATTTGTAAATGTTATATAGGAATGTTCCATATTATTTTTGTGCAGCTTTTTTTAAGTAAGATGAACGCTTGCTGGAAAATTTTAAATTACTTATACTTTTAAACAAATTCTGGTGGTTAGTACAAGCATTATATTAAAATAAATTCGAGATTTTTTGTAAAGACTAATCATTCCCTAGAAAGTTACATTTCTATTTCTTTCATTTTAAATCCTTCTTTTTTCCTACGAAAAGTTTATTGAATCAATCATACATCTATTATTTCTACATCAAAATATGGATATATGATAATTGCTAATGAATTTCAGATTTTGGTATGTTTTTTTGTGTATTTTTATCACTCTTTCCTATGAATTTTTCACACCGCTGGTGAAAATGAAACACTTGTTTTACCTCAAATACATGTACAATTTAGCAAACTAAGTTTATAAATAATCAATTAACGTTAGCTACATCAGTAATTGGCACTTTAAGAGCAATTCAAAAATTTACCAGTAATTGCTAATTACGAAAACTATCCAGAAACAAATATTTGTTTTCAGAAAAGAAGTTCCAATGTTTTGCCATGGTGGCGAAACCTGTAATTGACGCCAAGAAAAAACTTTCGGTGCAGTGATTGATACTTCCTGCTCCAGTAATTGGCACTTAAGAAATGCGTCAAATGACATGATCATTTATTTTTTAATAAGAACCTTCTTAAAAGAAACAACAGGTATATATCATTAAACGATGATATTTAAAACTCACATTGAATTAGTATGAAAAAACTAAAGAAAAATAGTAGACCATATTGTAAATTAATAATATTAATTATAATAATTCCTCTTTCATATAAGATTAAAAATCTTAGTAGGATATTAACGTGACATATTTTTGAAAATACTAATTCTTTTCAATTTTCTAAGAATTATTATCAGAAAAGGATAAAATATTATTGTAATTAAAATGCACTCAGTAGGAACATTTTATGTACAGAAACATTTTATATACAGTATTATCTCATGGAATTCAATATAAATTGATTTCTAAAAAGAAGTATAAATCAAAATAAATCAGGTTGAGAAGTTGAAAATAAACTAATTAAAGATTGCAATAGGGCACCAATTTCAATCCTTCGGATCAGTTCCCGATCCGGTCGGATGACCCACATCAAAACGATTTCTCTTTCGTTTCAAAATTAACTGTATGAAAGATGTTTAGGTGATTGTATAATTTTATAAAATATAATACTAGAGATCTATATTTTTATATATTATACTATATGCAATATTTATTATTATTATGAGATATAAGATAAGAGGAAAAATTTATTTGTAATCAAAGCAAAACAATGGATATCAATGAAATAGTATATGCGTTATTAACTACTATATAATAATCTACTTATATTTAATTATAAATATTAAATTTATAATTGTTTTTATAAATATAATAATTAATACGATAGTTTAAGTTAAGTCTGAATACAAATGACACATGAAAATTATCTTGTAAATTACATTGCATCATGTAAGTTTCTTATGCTACCTAATCTAACTTAATCAACTGAGTTCACAGTAGTTATGTAATTTTGTCCCGTTAAGCAGTCTCATAATAATGATGACAGTTATCATAGATGTTTTTAATGAATGGTATAGTTATCACAATACCTAGTATTTTCCAATAAACTTTCCTATAATTTTGGGTATATCGATTATAAAAAATGAAGTTTGGTTTTTGAAAAAGGATCGCAGGAAAGAAATAGTGTTAATCGTGTCATCTGCCACTCGACTCCTTAGAGAGTTACAAAGTAGCCACAGCGGCTGAAAAGGCCCTTTTAGCTTCTACACACAACGGGATCGGAATCCCGCACAAATGCTTGCGGGACTAGTACCGCGGGATTGAAACTGAGAAATAAATTACTTTTATTACAATTTTACACTACCTTCCTAATCATCAGGTGACCAAAAATTGTTGCATATATATGCATCTTATCTCATAACACATGTGAATAAATAATTAGAAATTACAATTTAAAGATTTGATTTTTCTAATTATTCTCTAATGGGAGCCTGGGTTCAAGTGTAATTTATATTTTTCGCTAACTTCCCAGTCTCTAAGTGAACAGAAATATTTCATTCTAGTGTTTCTCTTAGGGAACACTCATGAATGAATTAAAAAAAGTTTTAATTTTAGGTTTAAATTTTTTCAGTTCACGCTTTTAACTATTTTACTAAAATTAGATCGAGACTAAGAACACGAGTGGCTCTTTACACTCACACACACTCCTGCCCTTTTAATATTCTTTTTTGGCAACTAAGAACTAAGTATTTTACTTTGAGTATCAAAACTAAAATTTTCATACTTCTGTAAGTTATTGTATTGATTATCAAATATCATTAATTATTACTTTTAAAGTTAAACTTCCTGGTACTTAAAATCGAATATCCAGAAATAATTTTCCTATATTTCTCTGTTGAAATGAATTCTTACATGAATGAAATGCCAATCCTGCGGGATCAATCAGTTTCAATCCTGAAATCCTGCAAAACAAAAAACAGTGCGGTATTGCATTTCCTATGCACACGTCGGTTTTATTATCAACAAATAATCATGAATATATGGCAAAAATTGTCCTAGAACTCCTTCATTTTCATTTGTAGTCTTTTCCTTTTTAATACTTTCCGGATCTGGTAAATTGGTACCAGATCCTGTAGACATCTAATGATGCCGGATCCGCAGCTAAGGATCTGGTTTTCCAGATTGCAATCCCTTGAACTTATCTTAATATTTGTATTAAACCAGGAACTGAGAAATAGAATTTTTTTAAGCAGGGAGTTTAAAATCTCAAATTTTGATACCTAAGATTAGTTGTATTCTTAAATCAACGATATACACTAAAAAATAAATTTATTTTTCATCACATTTCATAGGTCAAAAGAAAAAATATCATTAGCAGATGAAAACAATTTATTTTTCAGACCCATTAACTCTTGTTCTTACAGTAGGCTAATCATAGATAAGGCTATTCAAAGACTTATAAAATGATTTAGGGCGTGATAGAAGAGCTTGTGTAGCACAAATCAACATAGAACCTTTGGTCTATCTCCTACTCTTTTCCCTCTATCATGGATAGAATGAAAAAGTTCAAAACCTTAGTGTATCCCTCATTTTCGCTGTTACTAAACACACTTGACAAAATGTAATCCCATATTCAGTAAGAGCAGAAAAATGCAACAAAATGATATGGATTGAATTACAATATCTAGAACTGGTGGCGAGTTGCAAGAAACGAAACCGCGGAAGAATGCAAAATTAAATATTTGCAAACATTTTTAAATGTTAATTCCCTAAATACCGTTCCAGATAAAATCATTAAAATTTACAATAAATTTGACCATTCTAGAAGCTTTCGAAAAAGTTTACAGTGGACAATATCCATTACCTTGTTCAGAAAAGATTTACATTTTTCCTCTTTACAGAGTTGGGCAGTATCACAAATACATGTATTTGAAATAATTTTACAAAATGCATTTATAGCTTGTATTTTGTATTTTCACTTGTAAAAACAAAGTATTTTGAGAATGTATTTTAATATACTTTTTTTTGTATTTTGAATCTTCAAAATACAAAAAATACATTTTGTATTCCTGACATTGAGTCAATCGTAACACCACAGATTGCTCAGATGTGCAAAAGAAAACCATAAAATTGCTGATATTCACTTTCCCCCTTCATTTAATGTTAATTTATGAGTTACACCTGAATTACACGTCATATCGTACCTGAAGAAGTGTTAGGATACCTTGTGATCTTTAAATATAACTAAGAAAGAAAAGAAAATAGATTACTTTGATACTCCTCTTTAAAACAGTATGTTTGGTCTAGGAATAGTTCTAGATTTACACTGCAAATGAAGGCAGGAACATAACTGCTAACCTTAAAATTTGTTCGAGAGATTTTTACCACTAATTTTTACCTAGCAATTTATATTTAAAATAACGAAAAAATTTGATACTTTACATTGAACAGTATAAAAATTGAGGAAGGAAATCTGCAGAAGAAATCGCTAAGGATGGTAGCTATGTAGAAGTAGTAACAACACGTTTGAGTAGTATTTCTTGTATTCTTTAAGGTAAATTATGAACAATTTGTTAAGTGCTACTGAGTTCTAGAAAAATGAGACTTGGTATTTCTTTGGGAGTGCTTTTGTTGTCGTACTATTGGATTATTGGTTGAAGTATTATTATTGGGTTCTTGGTTATTGGGATTAAAGGACAAAGCAACACGACGGCTATCTACCTAAGGGAGAAAATACCTTAGCTGGAGAATTTTTTAAGGGGTGTTAAGGTTCATCCGTATTAGATCTGGATAAAAAAAAAATCCAGACCATTAGATGGACAGCCTCGAGTAATAAGATGAATGAATCAAATTTACATTCTAGATAATTTTGAAACCTTTTGTTTAATTCTTAATGCAAAATTTTCCAAATTGTGTGCATAGTTGGAAATGAAAACGTTAAGGCGTAGTGTCATTTGCGCTAAGCTGAGAAATTAGATAATATGCAAAACACTTAAATCTGCGAGAAATGTTAGAACTCACTGAAAGGCAAAAATTTTAATATGTTGTGATTTAGTTGAGTATTTATGTTCAAACGTTCAACTAAAATCAATAAATAATAAGTATTATATGATGAGGTTTATTTTACGCACTGTGACTTTTGGAAATTAAGTTTTTATAAACGATTTTAATACAAACTAGTATTCATCGTTTCCATGTTGAAAACTATATAGTTTTATAGCTTTTTTGCGTTTTGAGTTCTAATACAATTTATCAGAAATGTCTGTTTCGGATCTCATTGCAATAAAGGGAAAATTTTGAAAGTATCGTTTTAAAAAACAAATAGCACCTTTTCTTTAAGACAACTATTAAGATTACTTAATGGTTGGGTAAATTATTCTGTTTTTCTCGTTAAAATCTCTTTAAATAAAATAAACTGGGATCTTCTGTGGAAATTTTAGTATCTTCTCATTTCAAATCCTTACAAAATTTGACATGCATTTTATGGGTATTTTGAAAATACATGTATTTTTCAATCTGTATTTTTTTTAATTAGAGAAATATTTTGAATTTTGTATCGCCAATATATTTTCGATGTAGTTTGCCCTACTCTGGGCGGCATCACAAACTGTGTTTACCCTATTATGACGAGAATTGA